>CM038463.1:4516948-4956053 GCA_021464415.1 Lonicera japonica
TGTTTGAACTATTTGTCTAGAAAGAGGTATCGATAGATAGAGGTATTCCATTCTCATTTTCCAGTGTCATTAAGAATCTTTTTCTATTTCGCAAACAAATAGCTCGAACATGTAAAAATAACATGCTGTAAGGCTCATCCATAACAGAAATGCTACGTTTATATGCCAATCAAATTTCCTCTTACCAATATTCATTATTTTATGTCTAAGAAACAAAGCCTAACAGGTCAAAGATTGGTCATGCGCAGGGATTTGGGAACCTTGAATGAACTTTGTTAATGTCTGCAACTATTTCAGGACTAAGCTTCACTCCACACGCATCAACGACCTCCTGGAGCTGCCACAACTTTGTTGCTCCAAAAACCACACTAGCCACTAAAGGATGCCTCAAAATAAAAGCTGCTCGAGAGAACCAAGAGACTTAGAAGCATCAAACTTTTCAGTAGACAGCTATAAAAAGACAACAATTTTATCAACAACAAACTACCAATGTAGGATATGGCGGCCCTAAGCATTGGAAGATGTTAACATGTAGATAAAATAAGAAGAGTTGACCACGCTGCAACTTATAATTCAATACTTCATCAAAGTTCTAAGCAGATCCAGAAAGACTGACAACAAACAAAATTCACCAGGGTGTGGGCAAAAGATGGAAGTAAATTATCAACACAAATGTTAGCAGCACAAAAGAAATTTTTATCATACCTATTGCAAGAGACACTGGGTGAATACTATAATTTTCTGCAATTTCAAGGTAAGCCTGCAATAGAAACAACTATGAACACATACAAAAGTAGAGCCCTTGGCCTAAGAACATCAAAAGTCGGGGCCATGAGAAATTTTCTCACAAAAACGCTTTGTCGTGGAGTCTTTATGTCCTTGGGTTCATGGTTTTTTTGATTGTCTTGAAACAAAAGTAATGCAAACATGCGCAAAGTGAGAAGTATTGCTTACTGCGGTGGCTTGTTTAATGATGGTGTTAGAAATGTTATATCTGGATGCCCCTTCTGAATACCTACCTGTGCAAGATGGCCAAAAAAATGGCTTTCAGCATGAGACAGATTTACCAATAGGTTGCAAAGACTGAAGAGAGTTGGTGATATAATAACCTTTGAAAAGATTCAAACGACCATCAGCTGGACCCCCATCAAGTGATAGATATTTTCCGGAAAGTATGCCCATTGCCAAAGGGCTGTAGGCCAATAAGTTGACCCTAAAAATTGATCAAACAAATAAGAAAGTGCAAGCATCTCTTGGGATGCAGCAAAGAACAAGAAAATCTTCTCCGTGAAGAATTCCAGCTTATCAGATGAATGGGTACTTCATGAATTACTTATTTATCGTTTTAGTAAATGGCACATCATACAGAAGGTGGCATCATTGTTCATAAGAAAGTGAAAATAGATTGGCATGCACAATTACTATTCATATATCCTTAAAAAAAATTACCTCTCATGATGACAGCATTCGGCCATCCCAGAATCAAAATTGCGACAGAGCAAGTTATATGAATTCTACAACGAAGATAATCAACATTAAATTATTACTTAGCCTTAACCTCTTTCTACTAGGTGGTGAGAAAGAGATGAGAAGCCTCACTATTCTGAACCAGAAGGAGGCCATACAACACCTGGACAGATACTATCCTGGGATAGCCAGGAAGCCTTTCAGCAACCTGTAAGAACTTCATGATGCCATATGGTGTTTCATTACTGAGTCCAATATACCTGATCTATAACAGCAAAACAATTAAATAAAATTTGCTCTAGTTGAAGGATATCATCAAAACACCGCAAACAGAGGCAAACCCCGCATATTTCACTAACCTTACCAGCATCAACCGCTCTGCCTAAAGCATCAAGTTGTTCCTCAATACTCACAGAACAGAACTGTTTGATTGGGTCATATTCAGTTTCTCCAAACATGGGAACATAGCTGTAAATAATGGGTAGCGAAAAGAAAAATAACATTCAAGTGTCATTACATGAGATCTTTCCAAGATTTCTGAAAATATCAGATCGAAAAAATAGGAGCAATGTACAAACCGATCTGGCCAATGAATTTGATACAAGTCAATGTAATCTGTTTGCAATCGCAACAAACTGCACCAGTTCATTAATATCCGATTAGATAACCGTACAAACTATCAGAACTTGAAAAGTAGGGAGTAGATCTTAATGAAGAAATTTTAATTTATGAAATATCAAAATGGCATGATGCAAACTACTGTACTTGAAGAGAGATCTCATCGAACACGGGTTTTTTTATCCAGCATAAAAATAGCATCGACAAAATGCAAAAAATACAGTTCGAACTTCAAAACTAATTTCAACATCAGAATGTACCTCTTGTCCACTGCCTCTGTTATGTTGCTAGCATCCAAACACTTTGGCCCCTCTCGTATCCAAGTCATCTGTCCAGATGGGCCACTAACCTATATTGAAATCCTTCAGTATAATCTAAGCAATCTTATTTTAAAACTCAAAACAGATCAGTATATCAAATAATAAAGCGAAAATATCCAATATCTCAGGCTGAAATAGCTAACAGGATATACTTATTAATGACATTCAGTAAATCAACTACAAATCCTCCACCAAGTTAAGAAACATTACAAAATAAGGATTCTATTATAATTTCACTTCAAACTCGTTAACACCAACAGTACACTTTAGTCATTCTACCAGTACATATATAAAACGGTGACATTCTAATGTGGCAATTGCTCACTGTTTACAATCGATTTCAGTAAAGATGAATTTGATAGGGAACGCACATTCTAATCAATACATGGTGGCCACACCCCGCAACAGATATGTCAAATATACACGTCACTATAAAATTATTGAAAGAGAAGAGGAATACGTCAAAACAAGTAAAGCGAGGAGTGAATTTGGAGAGAAAGATTAAACCTTTGAGGCAAAGATGACTCGATCCCGAGGGATCTTTCTGTCCCTAATCCAACGGCCAAAGTACTCCTCACTTCTCCCTTGACTTTTGGCACGCTGTGGCACTGGATACCTAACCACACAAAAGAAAATCCCCAGAAATGATACATCTATACTAGGCCTGGCAACGGGTCGTGTACGGGTCGGTTTCGTGTCGGGTGAAAAGTGCCTCCACCCGTACACGACCCGTTTAATTAACAAATTACACAACCCGATTCGTTTAACCCATTTAAAATAAACAGTTCGATTCGGGTCGTATACGAATAACATACAGTGACCCGTTAATAATTCAATTAACGGTTCGATTCAGGTCGTATACGAGTTTGTCGGGTCAACCCGATTATGACCCGCACCCGTTAAGGATTCACCCAAACCCGATAAATTCGTGTCGATTTCGTGTCGTGTTATAAATTGCCGGGCCTAATCTATACTATATAAAGGGTTAGTTTCAGTAGGTGTGTGAAATTATCCTTTGCGCTTTGGGTATTACAGGAAAATTAATGCTTAAACATGGATTTGAACCCGTAACCTTAAATTACTCCATGTATTTGTATTGTGTAAAGAAATCCAGGCGGAGAATTATTTGGTATCATATTACATTTGTAACACCTATTCTAGTAAGCATAATTCATCAAAAACACCAACCAATTGGAATATACTAAGAGTGCACAGAATACATACATTTCTGCAGAATCAAAGAAGTTTATTCCAGCATTGAAGGCTCTATCGAGAAGTTGAAATGACTCAGGTAACGAGTTCTGCTGACCAAATGTCATGGTGCCTGAGTAAAAGCAAAATCCACAGCAAAAACAAACTAAAGTTTCTTCAACTCTTGCATCTTCGCAATCGAAATCACCAAATGGAAGAAAGGTTAAGACATAAAAAAACTCGAAACCTAGGCAGAGTCTGGAGACAGACAAATCAGGGGCGAGATTGGAAAGTGGCACAGCAGCAGCCATTGGTGATATTAAGTAAAAATCCCTAGAATCCGACAGAGGGCAGGAGCAAATGAGGATAATAAAATGGTCGGTGGAAATGAAGGGGTAAAGGGTTGAAAAAGGGTTGGAAGCAAATGAGGATAATAGAATTGTCGGTGGAAATGAAGGGGTAAATGGTTGAAAAAAGAATGGAGATGCAGGGTATCGAACCCTGTACCTCCCGCATGCAAAGCGGGCGCTCTACCATTTGAGCTACATCCCCATTGAGAAACTAAAAACTATCTTAAATGTCATCCATCAATGAGAAATTCATCTTTCACTTTCCCATGAGTTTTGGTTCATTATACAAGCAATCATAAGTTCGAGGGATTCAATGAAAAAATGGGCGGAATCAAACATTGATCCACATAAATGCATTGTGAAACAAGGATATGCAGGAAAAAGTAGAAGACCACAAAAATCAAAATTATCAAGTCTAGTTGGGTAATTGAGCAGTTCAAATATTATCTAGCCCCTTACATTCAAAATCCAAATCAGGGCACTCATTTCTAATGCCAGAATTCAAATCAAGTAAAAACAGCAAAGGCAATTTCATTGATCATTTTAAGAAAAAGCATAAGCCCATGTTGAAGAAACCTACTACTGCTACTTTTACATATATCTATATCACCAAAAACTAATACTAAATCCCTAGTGAAATTCAGAGACCATTGTCTCCATCCCCAAAAAACGGTCTTCTAAATTCTACCTAACAACTATCACATCACATACAAAAAATAAAAGACCCTAAAACTCCTGAGAAACAGACCCAACTTCAGCCTTCCCAGGTGCAACCTTCTTCGGTAACAGATTCTGATGTATATTAGGCAAAACACCTCCGTTGGCAATAGTAACATTTCCCAACAACTTGCTAAACTCCTCATCATTCCTCACAGCCAACTGAACATGCCTTGGCGTAATTCTACTCTTCTTATTATCCCTCGCAGCATTTCCAGCAAGCTCCAATACCTAAACTCAAATATCAGAAAACAGATTATTAGAAACAAAACTTATATGAAGTAAAAATTAAGAAAGAATGAAATTACAAACCTCGGCAGCAAGGTATTCAAGAACCGCAGAGAGGTATACCGGAGAACCAGAGCCAACACGCTGGGCATATCGGCCGGCTTTGAGGAACCGGGCAACTCGGCCGACGGGGAACTGCAGACCAGCCTTTTGGGACCGGGAGACTGATTTTGTTCCCCTGGTTTTGCCTCTACCGGAAACTGATTTAGTTGCCGTTGTTGTTGAACTCATTGTTGAGATTGAGATTTAGGGATTTTGATGAAGAAATTTGGGAGTAATGTTAATGGGGATGAATTTTGGATGGGTTAAAAGAGAGGGAAGGTTTAGGTTTAAATAGATGGATTGAATCATCGAGAGTAGCTTTTGATTGGTTAGTATCGCTTTCACGAGGATTGCCAGCGTGGCAGACCGCCTGAATTATTCCTCGTGTTTTGTTAAGTTTGGAATACCGCCAAATTTCAGTTTTTCCCTAAGGGCTCGTTTGGTTCGAGCTTTTGAGGATTTTTAGAATCTTAAATTTCATTTCATGAGGATTATTTTGTTTGGTGGAGTTTTAGGTAGGAATTTAGGATTCCTACGAATCCTAAATTCTCCCATTTTGCCAAAATCTATTCCCTTATAAATTGGGAGGAATCTTGAATTCCTAATTTGAGGAATCTTGAATTCCTAAAACTCTAACCAAACGAGCATTAATGGAATCTAATAAAGGATGCCAAGAATAAAGGTTTCCTGGCATCTAGAATGCCAATTCCATTCCTAAAGCTCGAACCAAACGAGCCCTAAGTTTATTTGAAAATGGTGAAATGTTCTACTTGTTACTCCTCTTCTCCGTGGAAGTTAAAAATTAAAGGAAATTACATAATTATATTACAAAATTGATTTTTAATTTTGTGAAAATATGAATATGAAAAAAGAGGCATAATATATAAACATAATTAAATTTGAGAAAATTAAAACTCGTACTCATGCCTTACGGCAATAAGCCAACAACAATAATCTATAATTATAAGATAATCAAGATAATTATATTATATAACACCCTATGCTATAACAAATACAATAGATTTAGGGTGTGTTTCATAGACGATATTCTCCATGCTCATATTTCAATTTTTAAAGTGTTTGATTGACAAAATTTTTTAGGAAAAATAAGTTGCCATTTTGGGTCACGCGACCTCCGATTCTTGAAAAAAATTGAAAAAAAAAAAGTTATTGATGAATGGGGGTAGGTTTATTTTCTAGACGTAGATAGGCATAAAAGTGAAAGGTGAGGGTTAGGACACTTTGTATGAATACTTATAAATGTTTGAGAAGAGTATAAAGTAATTCTTCCACATTTTTTGGTATAAGTAAACTATGATACTTTCCAATAATTCAGCCTCCAATACTAAATGCCAACTCTGAGGCAACCGACGTAATAGGTATTCTCCAAATATCACGAGCCATCATAGAAAGTTTAGGATACCAACCTCGGTTTTCCTTCTAAAAACTTAGGACATCTAAATTAGCATTTTGTCTTCGATCGAGAGGTTCATCCAAGTAAAGATCCAGTTGCGACTTATCCCTATTTGACCCATGTT
Source organism: Lonicera japonica (assembly GCA_021464415.1). Lineage (NCBI taxonomy): Eukaryota > Viridiplantae > Streptophyta > Magnoliopsida > Dipsacales > Caprifoliaceae > Lonicera > Lonicera japonica. The sequence continues at coordinate 4,523,480 of CM038463.1, forward strand.
GTTGGCTTTGAAATAAATCAAAATCTTACACAAATTATTAATATCACATTTTAGTAAACATAATATCTTCACGAGGAAATAAAAATAATTACAATAATATTAAAAAAACTGATAAAGATTTCTACGTACATCCATCTCATCGATCTCGAACATTGTACAGGCCAACCGAAGAAAATTCCACTAATGATGACTTGTGTGTAAAAGGGATAAGATGCCTATACTCCTCAAATAGGTAATACAAATTTTCACGAACACTTGCTACTTTTTCTTGATTGCGCCTTTTGTTTTTTTGAAAGATTCTCTTGATTGAGCTTTGAAAAACAAAATTTCACGAACTTTAATTTGTAGCAAGGATCCAAAACAATAGCCAAAGATAGTACAACGTTATAACAATCCCGATACTTGTCAAATTCAACTCTCATATATCATAAGCCATACAACTTATATGAATGTCCGCACTATTTGCCTCCTTTAATTTGTAAAAGCAATTGAATTTTCCAAATATTTTGAAAGTACAAGTTCCAAGTGAGATATAAGCTTCCAAAATACAAAGTTGATATATTAAAAAAAAAAAAAAGGCTTCAAGTCAACCAACTGAAGTTGAAAAAAATGCTCGGTGATATATAACTGCACAATCAAACATCAGATACGTGGAATTCCACCTTGTTGGCACATTTTGGCGAATTCTTACTACAATTAATTCTAACATGTGCAATACTTTCGTTTTCCTCCCTTTATTGCCTCTAATATATTTCACACTTTCTCGGATCTTATAAATTGCCTCGTCTATTATTATTTTCAATCCTTCTTATACATATGAAGAAATTCACCATCATAAATCAAAATATGTGCACCACGTCTCATATGAAGAAATTCACCATCATAAATCAAACCATGATAGCTTCTCCCTATATTTTTCTTGATCTCAGGGCGGAAGTTGTCTTTATAACCCTCTTTATGTGTCTTTAGCAGGACATTTAAGCTTATAGCGCTTCATAATTGATGTTCTGATTTTGGCTCCTCCCACAACACTTGATCACAATTTAAACATTTTATCAATTGCATACCATCATCCTCGATTGGCAACTTGTCAAAAATATTCCAAACATCGATCCAACTTACTAAATGTATTAGAAAAGGTTCATATATGTAACATTTTTAGTATAATACAAGCATACCAGTTTATAAATTGTATGCACCATAGTTTCCTACGTTTCTCACTGTATACGTATATTTGCATATTTAATTTTTCTTCTCCCTTCATGTATAGTTATATGTGTGTGTACATACTTCAGTAGAGTAGGAGGGACATCTTTTTCAATTATGGTAAACCATATATATCATAAACTTTGTGGTTAAAATTATCCAATTAATAGTAGGCCTCGATGGAATTACATTAGAAGCCGAGTGTGAAACTAACCAGAAACTCTACAAAACCGGGGGAGTTGTGGCTGGAAAACCCCACGGGAAAAGATAAAATGTCCGGCAAGGCCAAGAACGGCAACAAAGGGAAACTACTGGACAAAAGCAACGAAGAAGAGAATCTCACTGGAAATGTTGCAGTGAAATTTTCTTCTGCCAAAAATGGGAGGTCACCGTAAAATTCTCCCGGTGGTTTAAAGGCGTAGCCAGAAAAATACTCCTTAATAAGGATGGAAGATCTCATGGTGTAAATAAAATAAGTAGTCTGATGAAGGGCAAAGATGGAAATCAAAATATCACACTTAAAGGGCAGTCACATTTCTTCTGCTACTTTTATGATTTGTCCAAAATATAATTGCTATTTTTGAAGAATCCTATGCTACGATTTTGGTAAATACCTATTATTTAATTAATGGTGCCATTTTTAGCTTTGTTGAGTTTAAAATGAGTACTTTAAAGTTGATTGTCGCTAAAGAAGCACAATCCGTTATAATATAATGAGTCATGTTAATGTGCACTCTAAGGGTACATGTGAAGTACTTATTTTTAAAAATAATTAACTCCCAACATGTATTAAATATGGTACAAATTCTCATATAAAATTTTATTATTTTCATTTATAGACACTTTTAACATGTACCCTTATCATTTTCTTAATATAATATAATAGTAGGGTCAAAATAGCGGTTTGGTTGGTAGGTGGTATTTCCACTTGCATTCAAAATCTGATCCCACGCACATTAATTTGCTTGAAGTTTCCTCTAGACTAGGACCCAAAAACACCATTCAACTCTCAACCCGCGTTTTAGCATTAAGCTTTCAATTCAACACTTGTTATTAATTTGACATTTTCATCCTCCACACACACTGATCCAGCAACACCCAAGCAATTGATTTCACTATTTTAATTTTCTCAATTATATATATATATATATATATATGATCCAACAAAATATTGACACTTTCAATTCAACCTGGCCCTTTTATTTAAGCTTAATTAGCCCGGAAATTATGACCACCCGCGCGAAACAACACTTTCAATCCAAAGACAAAGCATAGCTGCATATATATATATAAATATTTTTAACACACTAATTGCTAGCCTTGCCCAAAAGTAATTTTACAAAATTAATTATTTTCCCTTAATTGTAACATCAAAAACTTTGTACGTTCCTGAAAGCATCTGCATATGAATATTGATAGGTAGGTTGATGCGTCTGCATCACGTACATTTGTATGCATGTAGTACTTCAATTAACAATACCTAAATGATTGATCCATCAATTTTATTTTCTTGTTTAATAATCTTTAAATTTAACCTTTTCTGCTATTGGATTTTCTCAACGCCAAAACAGGAATCAATTACTTAATTTTATTTCTGAAACAGGACACATCAACAATCAACGGAGATTAATAACAAATTAACATCACTGAAGAAAAAAAAAGTACCAAAATAAATTAACCTCGATCCAAACAAACCCTCAATTCATTCTAATGGGGTTCTAGACCCTAATCAACTACCTTAATTACATACCATCAAACTACAAACCCTTTGCATTTGGTATACAACAATCTGATCGATCAAGAACTCCACCGTTAACAAACATTACAAAAACTGCAAAAATCTATACAAATTTCACCATTATTATCCTTCACTAGCTTCAAATGAAGCTATCTCATTCTACTAACAAAAAGGCGTAACAAGAGCAGGATGATTCTTAAAACGGTCCAGATTCAAAGGAACTAACCCTACTAGACTCTTCATATTGGCTCTTGCACCATGAGACACCAAATACAGTGCAACCTGCACATGCCCTGCCTCCACTGCACGATGAAGCGGCGTTTGCCCTCCATCATCAACAACATCAACCTGAGCTCCGTTGTTGAGCAATAGCTTCACGCTCTCGAGTTTCCCCTTGAATGCAGCTCTATGCAATGGAGTCCACCCATTCTGATCTCTCCCATTCACTTTGCCTCCTTCCACTATGCACCTCTTCATCGCATTAACATCACCGTTCCTTGCAGCTCTCTGTAACGCATCCCCCAATTGCAACATATCATAAAGATGACTGTGATCTTTCTCCACCGCAAGTGCAAATGCTGTTTTTCCCTGTTTGTTTACTGCATACTTGCAATACGTTGAACTGCTGAGCAGTAACTCGACTGCCTCACTGTGGCCTTCGAAAGCAGCACAGTGAAGCGGAGTCCAGCTATTAGAATCAATAATTTCCGGATCTCCACCTACCGAAACCAGAAACCGAATCACCTCAATGTATCCGCAAACTGCAGCTACATGAAGAGGAGTCCTATTATACATATCTTTTGCATTCACATCTAGATCCAAATAGCATAAACACAAAACCTCCATCAAATCAACTCGGTCCATCTCCGCAGCATCGTGTAAGAATCGGTCAATCAAATTGTCAAACACGCAACCTGACTCGATCAAAAACCTTACAACATCCATATTTCCGGATCGAACAGCGAGTGACATAACCGACAGTCCATCTGAGTCACGGTTGTTGACGTCAGCGCCTGAATCTATCAGAGCCGAGACAAAATAAGAATTTCTTCGGACTACAGCGGAGCGAAGCAGCAAGTTGAGCTCAGATTGATCACATCCAGAAACTGCCTTTGTTAACAGCGAAGGGATATGGAGGGAGTTTTTGGAGGGAGGAGAGAGTAAGAAGTCGATGACATGAAAACCGATAAAGGTGATAGGGATGGTGGCGTCTTTGAAGATGTGGGGACCGGCTTTAGAGAACAGACGGCTGAGATCGTCCTGGTGAGCTTTACCGGTGGGGAGCATGGAGGAACGGACGAGGATGGTGTCGTTGGGAGTGACGAGAGGGGGTTGATCGGAGGGTTGAGATAAGAAGAGAGTAAAAGTGGAGGTTGATAATGGGGGGAGGATAGAGAAAGGAGTATTGGTGAAAGAGAAATGAGAGGGGTTGGTTGTAGTTAAAGAAACAGCAACAGACATGGTGTGCATGAGGTTGGATAACCTGAAAGTTGAACAACACTTTTGGGATTTGGTGAAGGTGAGGTTAACTTCCTTTACATCTGGTATAACCAGTCTATCCATGGAGTTTAATTTTGTGTGTGAGGAGAGAAATTAAATGTGATCGATCAGTTTGTTTTGATCGATGGAAGATGAAGATGAAGATGAAGAAAGATGGTGATAGGGTGATTGATACTCTTAATTAGTTAATAATTAGGTTTGTTGAGTCATTAATTCTTATATATATATAAATAAATGTAGTAGTTGTATTGGTTTGTTTAAAATACATATATTTTTTTGTTGTAAGTTGGGGCGTGGGTAGTCCATTTTTAATGGAGGCAAAATTGGATGGGTCATGAGATATTCAATGATAAAATAATATGTGTTCACTCTCATCTAAAATTAATTTTTTTTTATTTTTTTATTTGATTTAAATAGATAAAAATGGATACGTGTCAGTTTTATTATTAGGACTCCATTACCCCATCCAATTTTGCCCCCATCAAAAATTTTTCCAGGCCGGGGGTGGAGTTAGGTCCATGGTTTTTGGCACACGCATACACACTACTAATATGTACGTGCTTTAGCTATACATCAAAAACTAATGGAATTTGACACAAAATTGCCCCCTGTTTTTAAGTGCAAAGCTTTTTGTATCAGGGATTATGAGTAAAAAAGTTAAGGGTAAGAATATTCTTTAGTTAAGTAGAGTTGCGTATTAATTATGTAATAAAATACTAGCTAGCTAGCAGTGGAATCTTTGTTTTTTAAATAAATTCATCAAAGATCGAGTTGCAAATATTTGTCAAAAAAATTTCAATTTATATTAGGGTTTGAATTCCTCACTCACACCTGTTCTCGATAAAGACTTTATACTAAGGCTTCATTTGGTTCACGGAAGGGAAATCAATTTCCTTATCTTTCTCATGGAGGTAGGAAACTAAATTTTTTGTCAAATTTTATTTCTTGTGTTTGGTAAAGCATGGAAAGTATTTAGGTAAAGGTATTATTGTCTAAATTTTTTGTAATAAATGCTTGAAAATCACATGAAAAAATCAATATCATGTGTTTTGAGAGGAATTGTTTTACCCCCTATTTTCCTCTCTCTCGGAAAAGTATTTCCGGAATTGTGTTTACCAAACAAAAGAAATAAACGACTTTCCTTTCTCGAGTACTAAAATCCGTGAATCAAACGAGGCCTAAAATATAAATTTATATTACAACGAACAATAACAAGCCTTTTCAATACGAAAACTCCTTTTAATTTTGTCTTCTTAATTAATGGTTGCTAACTTGCTAATGTTACTTGTATAATGCTTTTGCACTTTTGCACCGATTTCCGGACACAATATATACATACAAATAAACACACTAATCAAATTTGATGTGACCACTAATTAAAAACCTTATTACGTATATTGCAAAAGAATATGAGTATCATGTGTTCTAAGCATGAAGAATACTTTAGTTACGAGCATTTTGTATTATATTGTGAATAGTATCCTTACCTCTCAGTAAAAAAGTTCATTGTATTTATGTTGTATACAAGATTTTTTTCCCAATATAGTGTGTTCAAAAATTTTTGTTCCCAAAATAGTAACCTCTCCATCTTTGTTCCCAATATAGTGTGTTTTTAAAAGTGGTATCAGTGATACCAATTTTATAAGTAAAATCGGCATCAACAATACCAATTTCAGTAATGAAAAAGGCATCCTCGATGACACTTTTTAAAATCGGCATCTTTGTTCTTGATGATGCCTTTTTCATTACTGAAATTGGTATTGTTGATACCGATTTTACTTATAAAATTGGTATCACTGATACCACTTTTAAAAACACATTATATTGGGAACAAAGATGGAGATGGTACTATTTTGGGAACAAAGATTTTTGAACATACTATATTGAGAAAAAAGTCTTGTATACAAAGGTTCTAATGTACCTAAAATTTTGTAAATTGATATAGTCGTGATATCACCTAATTTTCCTAGCACTTTTATCACTCATATATATATATATATATATAATCGAATTGGAAAAACGTTAGTACAATCTATTATGATAACAAGAATGCGATATGACGGGATAATTGATTTGTTCCTCGAATAGTTACTTTAAATTCCGATTTCCGAATACCAATTAATATTATCATTCTACTCTCAACTAATTCGGGTATATATAAGTAAATAACAATATTTGTTTACAAAGAGATAGCACATTGTTTAAGACTTTAAATTTGGACCAAGTACTGTTTGTAACGTCAAGATAGGACCAAGACTAACAAAATTTAAAGTGTACGTAATATATTAAGGGAAATGCCAAGACATTCAAACCCTTGAGAGGACCCACTCATATTGAATATTGATTAAAATTCAAAATTATGTTATTTTAATTTATCAGGACAATAAAATTTCCTATGGTATATCCTAATTAGGGACTATTGAGATACTGCTGATGTTTCAATGCTTGGTATTTTAAAAAGTATATACTCTCTTTAGTTGACTTTTTGAAGAAACCACATGGAAATAAATACATGGTGAAAAAAGCGTATAGATCGACTACTTTCTTGATTTGGAAAGTGTGATTTCGATTTTGAGAAATCCTATCAATATTTTTACATTGAAGTATAAATCATTCTATTATATTTTTAATTGCTGTTTTAAATTTGATAATACTCATGCACGGAAAAAGTGTGCACACAAATATCCTGTGCAACAATATATATCTAGTACTGTATTTTTTCATTTGCTGTCAAAGGTTTGGCATTTGCCCCTTGTGAGTTTTGTTTGACAAATAAAAATTCTCTTGGTTTTTTTTTTTTTAATCTAATATTTAAATAAAAACCACTTCCTACCCCAAAAATTAATATGCTAATTATTTCAGAAATACTCTTATAAGGGAATTTCTTACGTTAAGAACCGTCTGTTTGAAGAGGTAAATAAATTAATTTTTTCATGAAACTTTGCAGAGACGATATTTATAATGAATAGATATTTCTACCAAATTTCATGAAAAAAAAAACTCAATTTAAAAGTTTTTTATATGATTGTATAAACTTTCAACAGACGAAAAAAAAGTATATAAATATATATATATATCACATTTTCATTGCACCTGCTTCAAATTTGAATTTTTTGATGAAGTTTTGGGAAGATAATCTACTTATTATAAAAATCATCTCTACCAAATTTTTCATGAAAAAATATATCAATTTATCCCTCAGAATGAACGGTCTTTATTGCTTTTAAAGTAAGAAATTCCCTATAACAAGTGCATTTTTCTCCAACCATTTTATGCAGTTTCATATTATCTCAATTAATCATGTTGGGGTTGGCCTAGTAACAAGCAACCTCCACTGGCTATATCTTCAGGTTAAGAATTCGATTCGTGAGGTGGAAGAGAGTTTTTTTTTATTATTTGTAGAATTAAGGGAGGGACTTAAACCTCTCTCAATTTTTATTTTATTTTTGAAAAGAAACCTAAATTGAGAAGAAATTTTGTAAGTTAATTAATAATGATGGTGAATGAGAATTATATATAAGAATTTCATGAAAAATATGTAGTCGTAGATGATGTAGGTTTGAGCCTGATTGATTCCGACTTATTTGTTCTTTCTTAATTAGTTGCATATATAATATAGTGTACATGTTTCCGAAGAGATGCAATGACATGTATGATAATTACGGCCGTTTGACTCAAGATGCATTGTCTGCGGTTACACCTACCTCTTTCAACCCTTCCACTTTTATTTACTAATTGACTGTATATACACATATATATTTATTGAAAATATTCTCATTTTTATCAGGCTTTTAATAAACGAATAATGTGTATATTATTCGGTCGTGAATGACCAAATATAAATTTGATAATTCTTTATTCGATTGTCAAAGACCGAATATATATGGTTATACTCGACTCTTAAAAATCGAATAACAGACACCTTGTGTATTGCTTGGTATATTCTTTATTTTTATAATAATTATGGATCTCATGAGTTCAATTTACATGTATTTAGTATTGATTCCCATTGCGGTACTTGTTTATTAAAAAAAAATTAGATTAAATCGTCAATATCACTTTGTTAAAAATAATAATAATACTAATAATAATAATAATAATAATAATAATAATTAAAAAAAAGGCCCTTCACAATGAAGGTTTGAATAGTGTTACGTGTATTATGCGTCATTAATTATAAGCCTCCGTGAAATAAATTCAAACTGTGCAATAACTTCCAAAATAGTTTAACTGCATGCTTTGCTAAACTTGGAAATCATAATATAACCCGACCTAGTAAGAAATCGAAATAGGTGTTCACTTGAATTAATGTAAAATATTGTTAAGCTTAAGCAAAGTACTTTTATTATTCGATTCAAAATTATTCTTTTATCTATATTATGAAGCGTCTAGAATAACAACTTACACGCATCTCGACTAATTTTCACTTGCTAATCATAATCGTTTTGGTACTGCTAGAAATTAATTTGAGAAACTTTTAACTCCAGAGCTCAAACCTAATAGTGGTCAACTATTAGGTTACAACTTGTGGTTATTGACGATCTAATATTTATCAAAAAAGCACACGTGGCTTATAATTCAAGAGGTATAATACTCCATAGTTAGGAGAGAGGTTTTTGGTTCAATAGCCAAAGTCTTCCTTCGGATGACCATAATCAAGAATAGAAAGATCTATTCCATTCATAGTTTTGCGATGCCTATCTTTCATATTACCGAGTTGTGGAAAAGGGGAATTAGATAGTTTTGGCCTACATTCAATTCTTCTCAAGATTTTCCAAAATCGTAAATGTATCCCGTAAAGTTGTATAAATGGTTTTATCCTTCCTATTGCTGTAATTTTGTCCATAATATTGTTTAAATCTTTTACATTTAACCCCCTAAAATTTTAAAAGTGGCAATAAACCCGTTTAATTTATAATTTGTAAACATTTAACCCTACTTTTGTTACGACCAAATTTGGCCACCTTCATCACCACCGGCTTCGGCTACCTTGTTTGACCCAACCTTCGGCAACTTTCATTAAATTGTGGTTAATTACAGGTTAATACAAATTTGGATGGCTTCTTCCGTTTTTTTTTTTTTCAACTCTTCTGTATTAAATGAGATTCGACCTTGTATTTAGGTGATGTTTGATAAAAAAAATTCAAGATTAATTGAAAACTTAAACTGAAATTGAAAAACTTGTTTGTTTAGTTCTGAAAATTATATCTGAAAAAAATGTTGTTTGTTTAAATATAACACATCTAAAATCTGAATTTTTTTTAATATAACAATTTTATCCTTATTAGTTTATTTAGATCATATGATTCTAAATGAAAATAAAAAAGACTTTTCAACCAAGTTAACCCATTTCGTTTATGAAAATTACTAATCACCATAACTTCACTAAATGCAAAAATTCATAAAATAAAATTTGCAAACTACTCGGAACATTTCAATTCATTTTGAAATGATATGATACCCCAAGGAGAACAACAATTTCGTGTTACCATTTATTATCTGAACATTGAAGATAAATAGTCTGTAACAAGTCTTCACATGCATAAAATACATGTTTTTTCAGGCACTAGTTAATGCAAATAACCCTCCATATTAAGAAATTTACACTGCAACTATAAATTGGTGTAACTGGTGTTGTATCTCTATGACAGAAAGAGCAAAGCATACATGCACGAGGGGGAAATGAAGAGAGAGAGAGAAAGAAAGATGGACTTGTAATGGAGATAAAATCCTCGTAAAGAATGCTGGGACCGGTTCGATTCCTAGCCAAATTATGAAGAACCGGAATCGGTTTTCTGTTGTTCTTAACGGTTCGGTGCTTTGTGTATTTTTTGAGGAACTGTAAATGGAACCGAACGGGTTCCTAACGGTTCCCCGAAGAACCGGTGGAACGGAACCGTTAGAACCGGTTCGGTTCCATTTACGGTTCCTCAAAAAATTCACAAAGCACCGAACCGTTAAGAACAACAGAAAACCGATTCCGGTTCTTCATAATTTGGCTAGGAATCGAACCGGTCCCAGCATTCTTTACGAGGATTTTATCTCCATTACAAGTCCATCTCTCTCTCTCTCTCTTCATTTCCCCCTCGTGCATGTATACTTTGCTCTTTTTGTCATAAAGATACATCACCAGCTACACCAATTTATAGTTGCAGTGCAAATTTCCTAATATGGAAGGTTATTTGCATTCCACTTGTTCTTCAGAGAACCGGCCAAAAACTGTTCTAACGGGTCTTTGGGGAACTGTTAGAACCGTTGAAACTGGTTAAAACCCGTTCTAACGCTTATTCGGGGGACCGTTATAACCATTAGAACAGTTAAAACGGTTAGAACCGGCCAAGAACTATTATGTATTTATATATAATGATTCTTAACAGTTCTTTTAATTAAATTTATCAAGGAACCAAAAATCAAACTGTTAACGACTATTAGGAACCAAATCGTTAAAAATGTGCACTTTAATATTAAGAATCGAACTGATCCGGCCTTTTTCGGTTCGGTGCGGTGCGGTTTGGTTCTCCAGTTCTAGGTTCGAAAATCCCACCACTAGTAAAGATTAAGTTTTTAAGAGGGTAATGGACTCGTAATCGTGTTTATGAAGAGGGTAAAATACATAATTTATATTCTTTAAAATTAAATTTTTGGTATAACCACTTAAAATTTTTGATAAAAATTTTCAATTACAAGTTAATAAAATTTAACTTGTCACTTAATTTTTTTAGTTAACAAACAACTTTAAAAACAATCATTAGTCTAGAACTCCAAATTCAACTTACATATTACAATGCTTACCCAATTCAAAGTTGCCTTTCCTTCCTCACCACCATAGGCGGCGTCTTTTCTTCCTCCACCGTAAACCCCTCCATCATCACCTTCTCTGACATTTTCAGCTCGACCCCACCACCCACAATGTTAATCTCACTACACCTTTCATCAATGCCTCCACTTTCACCTTCACTCTCAAAATCATCCTCTTTATTTTGCTCTGCAATACCTTCTCATCCACTCAATGAAGGCCCTAGCATATTATCCACCATAAAGAAATAGTCCTAAGCCATCCCTTTGGATTCAGGAGGAGGTGGTGGCATTGGAGTATGAGGTGGAGATTGGTGCCGATTTTGCTTATTCCTTCTTCGCAAATTAGTATCAATGACTTCTTCAATTTCTCTTCTCCGTCTTCCTAATCGATTTTGACACCAAAATCTCTGGTAACGTAATGTAACGAAACAGAGGAAGTGTAGGGGCCGAAGAGAATACGGGCAATAAAGATGGAGTAAATGGCTCCATTATGTGCAGCGACGGCAGCGATGGTCATTGCTTTGAAACAAGCTCAACACCACCCAATTAGAGGCGGATGTATGAGTTAATTAAGGGGGGCCATGGTCCCCCCCAATATTTTTTTAATATATATATAAATATCAATGGTCCCCCTCAAAGTGAAAAAAACTAGTAGAGACTAGAGAAAGAGGGGCAGTGCAACTAGTACCGAGTCAATCATTAACGGATTCCGTGACTTGAAAGAACGTTCGAGCACAATTTTAGCAATATTAAACTTCGAAAGGTATGTGTAGACACCCCGATCTGTGACCCCCGCAAGAATCCTAACGACCTTTGAGAACTACTGTTTTTTTGGGTCCGGAACACACCCGAGCACCCGAAACTACCTCGAAAGGGTTTATTGGCCAGCAAACCCATTTTTAAGAGAGATTGTCGCACGACATATCACATTGTCGCGCGACAATCAATGATATGTCGCGCGACAATCACACTATGTCGCGCGACAATCGCTCCTGACACCAGACCATCCACTCTCTGACACATCAGTCTGTCAGAAACATCACTTCAGCCATTTGTCGCACGACATTGGACTCATTGTCGCGCGACATATGCTCCTTTTGGGGAAGTGTCGCGCGACAATCTTCCCCGAGCAGTATAAATAGGCCAACACCCCCAAGGGTTCAGGCAGCAACTTGGGATTGGAGAATTCTAAGCTTTAAATCTGATTTTCTAGTATGTTATCAAGCATTCTCTATTATTATCTTATTTCTGAAGAATTATCGAGTCTATTCTCGACACTCGACGTGTCCCGTCTCTGGAATCGAAATCTCGAAAATATCTGAAGAAGGAAAAGACCATTATCGCCAGAGATCTCTCTGCCGTATTATATTTTCTTTCTTACTATTATTCTCGTCGGGAAGGTAAAGAAAGTCTCTTCTAGTATTTAACATTAAATATCTGTGTACTTGTTTCATTTCTGTTATTATGTTCACGTTTTATTTGAATAAACTTATTGCCAAGTTACAAATATTCTATCGTTTTGAAAACAAAAGACCCTTTGTAAAACCAGAAAAGTAAGTACATTACCATACGGATAAAACCCTGTCTTCAAAACCCGGACCGGTAAAACTTACTTAGGAATTAAAAACCCAATATATCCTATCTGTTTCATAGATTGTGATACATCTGGGAGAACCCCTCTCAAGAGTTCCAATTCTATATTGAATTAATTCTACTAAAAGATCCAAACTTTTCCAAAACAAGTCAAAACCCGGGAAAATCGTCATTATTCGAGAAATAATACGGGAAACTCCCTCTCTAAAGAAAATAACTTTTATCACTTGTATTTGCATTTCTCAAAACTCAACATTGGATCTCGGAACACAAAGGTTTTCATTCATTTTTTCGTTTTCCCCAAGAATTAGGGTTTTTACTTAGAAAGTAGTAGACTGTCGGTAAAAGCATCCAAGTTTTTCAACATAGAATAAACATATAAAAGACCAATATAGACCGAAAGGGCGAAATGGGTGCTTAACACCTTCTCAAACCGTAATATAGTTTTCGAGCCCTATAGAATCCTAGTTTCGTAGACAAACGTGTAGAGAAAGGCTTATCTGTAGCATTTCCTCTTACACAACTGTTTTGTACGTTTTCTCGTAAAACGTACTGGTGACTCTGAACGAACCCCTTTGCATCTAGAATAGACATAGGGACACCTGATATGAATCAACAAAAGACGCTCCAGCAAATGGAACGACAGAATCCGTTCCGACGTTTCAGACGCCCAACCAAACGGGGACGAGACCCGGGGGGGGTCGCATTTGCGGATTCTCACAGTATGTATTTTGCAGTACAACTTTATATTTTTCTTATTTTGTTATACAACTTTACATCTTTTATATTAAGTATGTTACGTTGTTGAAAATTATATAGTCCCCTCCAATTAAATTTTTTAGATCCACCTCTGCCACCCAATTGTTATTGATGTTGGTGGTACCTAATAGGGTATTTTAATAAAATAAAATTTGTTGGAGTTTAGGTTGATGAAGGTGGCTTGAGCTGGTGGTGACAAAGGTTAACAAAAACGGGGTTAAGTGTTAACAAAATATAAGTTAATGGGGTTTATTATTTCTTTTAAAATTTTAAAGGGTTAAGTGTAAAAGATTTGGACAAAATTATGCATGGAGTTAAAACCAAGGGTGGGATTAATGTATTTATGCAACTTTAGGAGAGACATTGACGATTTTGGAACATTAGAAGAATAATTAAATCTAAACCCAAACTTTAGGGTCAAATTTGCCTTTTTTTCCCCAATGATGTTTAGTTAGTTTTACGAATCAAATAATCATATCATATCATATAATCTATAAACAAAATGCTCACTTTTAACAAGATGTTGCCACATGACAATATTATAAATGCTATAAATACACCACTTTCTCATAATTTAATACCCTCATTTTTCTTTCTCTTTCTATTCCTCTTCCAATTTCATTTGTAACTCTCATTTAATTGTTTAAATATCTCATTTGTAACTCTCATATTTAATTATTTAAATATCTAATTATTGATTTATACTCAATGCCATTGGGATTGCTCTTAATATATATATATATATATCTTAGATGTGTGTCTTCTATACATGTAATAATATCTCCTTATTTTGTATCTTTTATATTTTTTCATCTCTTTATATATACAGATGATACTTTCTCCATCTTAATTGAAGAACATGGTAATTTGAGGATTCTACATCCGAAATAATACTAGAGGTTTTGTTTTGTATATGATTCGTGTTAGAAAGTTTACTATTGAAGAGATTGACTGCATGTGTCTAACTTTTATTAATATTATTTACTTGCTACTTCAAATAATTTTCATTTTTCTTTGCTATAGTCTTTTAATCAAAAGAAACTATAGAGAAAAATTTTGCAGTGTTCAAATCATTCCTGACTTTGAATTTTGATCCAATGTTTTTTCCCTCAAATTGAAGTGTTTATATAACAATGTAAGCATATTTTTCAATCCTCCCATAATTTTTTATTGTAACTATTGCTTAATTTTTTTAATTTTTTTTTATGATGGAGCCTTAGAATATATATCAGTAAAATAATATAAAAATGTGGAATATGATACCTATATAATTGTAAGATTTTTTTTTATATTTTCAATTTTGTTATTAATATTTTGACTGTTAAATATCCATGCATTCTGTGGTTCACGCACTAATTTTTGCTATGAAGATATTATCCAATCATGTTAATTTGACTGGTTCAATCATAATAAATACAAAAATTGTTGTTCAGTTTGTGTTGTTCACAAGAATAATTTATCAATACAAATTTAAATATATTGTCATTACTTACCTTTTTGCTTCGAAAAAATGGGCTCTAGAAACTCGCTTTGTAATGTTTAATAATTTTAAGGACGAATTCATATTTAATTAAGGGTAGTAGTACTAATTATATAATTTGATTTTACAATAAAGACATTTTTTATAATATTAATTTATTTTAAGAAAACTTATCAATGTTAATGGACAAATATACCCTTAATAATTAATTACGAAGCGTCAGGTTGTCTTTCTAATCATAGCATGCATTGGATGAAAAGAGATGGATCAGCTTGTACATTCAGCCACAAGCATCCATTAGCCCTCAATGAAGAACATAATTTTGATGATGAGAAGGCACCTTGTTATATGCGTCGACAGCCAATAATCAGTGGTCCTGTGTATAATTGCGGCGAATATGCAACTTATTTTTGGACAAATCATGTGCCGTCAAATGGGATTCCTTCTTCGAGTATTTTACAAAGGCCTCTAATCCAAATTTTTCTTAACTAAAACATCTTAATTAATTAATTTCTTCAAATCCTCTCCCCTCTAATCTAGACGAATGGACTTCTCTTCTTAGTTTAAGAAATCATTCAAGTCTCACGATTCATACAAGCAACACTCTCCAAAAGGCTCCGGCTAAGGGTGTTAAGGTCAATCCGAAAATCGATCGAACCGAATCGAACCCATTTATAAAACCCCGAACCGAAAAAAAACTAAAACCAAAAATGAGAAAACCGAACAGAAACCGAAAAGTTTGGTTCGGGTTTGGGGCAAGCTAGTTCAAAATTGAATTAAAGTGAACTGAACCGAATTATGTATAAGAAAAAAAAATGTTAATATATAGTCTAAGGGCCCACATTAATTGTAATATAATAAAAAAAGATGGCATTTTATAAAAATATATTCCTTATTAATTACATATTATGATAATATTAAATAAAAAGTCATTAACACGTGTCCTTATTATTGAATTAACTACACAATGTTAAGATTTTTTTATCACATACATGATGGCAAGACAATTCATCATTTTATTTAATTTGTTTTATTCTTGTAAATATATGAATAAAATTATAACTAAATAAAAAATATGGTATCTATATGTTTGCTTGTTATTTCTAAAAAATCTTGACTTTAATTTGAATATGAACCATTATTACATTACTATTAGTATTAGTATTAGTATTATATTGTTATGTTAAATTGATTTAGAAAAAAAAAAACATACGTCAAAACCGAATATTTAGTTTGGGTTTCGAAGATTTAGAAACCAAAATCGAATTTTTACATTTGGTTTGGGTTTGGGGTACCTTAATTTCTATCTCGACCGAACCGAAAACATCTCTAGCTCCGGCGATGATTCCGACTACAACTACCAGCGTATTTTCTTCGATCATCCCTGCGACGAAAACAATGCAACAACTTCCTCCGTCGTCAACCTTCACCACCGCCGTGAAGTCATCGTCAAAATCGACACCGACGACAGCCTTGACGCCTCCTATCAAACATCCTGTTCCGCCGAAATCTGGCACGAACCTAGCTGTAAGTAATAGACCAATGGCAACGAAATCATCGAAGACGATGGATTCAAGTTCCAACAACCTAAGGAAGCCACCGAATATCCATTGTCGAAGCTAATTTTGTAGCTTCTGAACATGAAAAGAGACGCCATGTGATTAGTTACTTTTGACAAAAAATGGTGCTAAACTATTTTAGCACCAATTGTCCAACACACTTAATATAACTAAACTGAGGGTGCCATTTTGGTGCTAAGCTGCTTTAGCACCACAAGCATTATTTGGTGCTAAAACAGTTTAGCACCACTAAATTGAAGGTGCTAAAACTTATTTAGCACAATTCAAGTATTGGACAATTGGTGATAGAACAACTGAAAGTGCTAAAACCTATTTAGCACCATTCAAGTGTTGGGCAATTGGTGCTAAACTGTTTTAGCGCCATTCTAGTATTGGACAATTGGTGCTAAAACTATTTTAATACCATGTGATTAGTTATTTTGGACAAAAATGGTGCTAAATCTATTTTTGCACCTTAATGTGTAGCATTGGATAGATGCTAAATCTGTTTTAGCACCATTTCAATGTTGGTGCTAAAATGATTAAATAAGGAAGGGGTATTAGTTTTTTTTTGTGCAGTATTCTTAATTTACACTGTTAATTTATAAGTGTTTTTTATAATTATGTTATTATTAGAATGTACCCTTATTCCCAATTTACTCTTTTGATTTTATTCAATTTATCTTCTAAAGCCAATAAAAAAGTTAATTCTTTTAAACTTTTAGCATTAAGCGAATAAATCATTATCTTTTTGTAGTTCTTGCAGTTCTATAATATCATATAAAATGAAATGGAATAAAATAGTTGACTATATATAATATTATTTCTATAAATTTTCATTTTCATTTTTTATTAGTTTTGATAACAAGTAATTCAATGTGGTACTATAGTTCTACTAATTTTTGCTTTTATTATTTTTACATTAATTTAAGATTACCAGAACATTCAAACGCGATACCCAAATTTAAATCACTAAAAATTACAAACCAAATTTTAGAATGGGTATGGGTTAAATTGAAAATGAAATTTCTATTCCCATACTTGATTATTGCCCGATCGAAGCTTCGGTCTCTGTCTCATCCAGGCCTGGCCCTATGGGTATACTGGCTGGACATTCGTATAAATATGGCCCAACCATATTAATGTTCTGGATCCTACATGAAAAGCTTCTAGTGTCATTTTATTTGTAAAGTGGTCCAAAATATAAACCTAGGGGTTATGTGAGTTAGAAAAGGTGTTGCATTACTACACATCAACCTTGGTATGAGTCGCCAGCCGGTGCCTATTTTTGAATTTTTTAACTCGCGGCTTACGATTTTTTTTTGGGTGCTGGTAAAAGCATCTTAACTTTTAGTTTTAATACTCATAAACACTTAAATTAATTTTTAATTTTTAAAACGCACCCGTAATTTAGGCACTCTAATTCAAACCTGCTCGTAGGATTCAGTCTATTTCACAACCAAAATGGTTCTAAAACAAACATTGCCAACATGAATACTAACACGATGCATTGTGTGTACGTGATTATTTTTGTGTTAGCAATATTAAAGTAACAATTAAATTCCAAAAACATATGCTCTATGTGATCAAGTTCTTGCCAAGTTGAGCAAGTCGATTAACCCAACTAGGAATTGGCTTCCCTGTCAATTGGACATAGGTACCATTACAAAAGTGATTGTAATTCTTGGTGATAAGGTTGTAGGTGTTTCCGGAATATTCCACAGCCAGTTTTTCCATGAAAGCACGGACCTCTTTTGGACCCATATCTGTTCTTCCAATCAAGATCAATTTTTTGAACGTGAAATCGGGGCACATCTTCTGTTCCACTTCGAATATCCCTATTGTTGACTGTTCATGTGCACCAAATGCATATTCTACTCCATGAACTAACAGCATAAACAAAGAATGCTTTTTATTAGGACCTTTCGATTGTAAATTAAATACGGAAGGCACAAATGTTGAAAGCAAATTCAATGGAAGTAAATCTTCCCTAGCTATGAAGGAGAGAATTCTTTTCTTTTCTTTTCTTTTTCATTAGGGTGCTTAATATAATTATGGTGCTCTTCAAAATTAAAAATTTAGTTTGGGTGCTTAAAGAATGGGTGTTAAAACAAGAAATTAAGGGTGCCTTTACCAGCACCCTTTTTTTTTTAAAAGCTTGTGGTTCCTTTTAGTTTTTAGGTTACCAAACTGTCTCTGACGAGAACTCACATTCGTATATACTTTAGTTAAATAACTTAAAAAATATTGGTTACCGTGATTAGGTAATCAAAAAAAATTGAATAGAAATACTCATTACCGTAGTTAAGTAATTAAAAAAAGGCCGAGAAATGTCAGTTACTATAGTTGGATTACTTGAGCTGGGTAACCGATTACCAAACTTGAGTAATTGGTTATGTAATTGTTTCCAAAGCTGATGAGATTTAATCTCATCATCTGTTTTTAAAATTTAGAAAGAGCAATGGATATTCTAGATTTTAATAAAATATCAGTAATAGTCTATCACTTTTTTTTTATTTACTACTAAAAAATCATTATAATAACAAATGGAAAAGAAAATAAAGTTATAAAAATGGTGGAAACCATATAAGTTAAAATGAATCTCTCATAAAACCATAATATCATGTATGAAGTGAATAATATAGTGTCAATAATAAGTGATAAGATAGACAAATATCAAAAAAATTAGAAGTTACAAAATCCAGAAACATTCAAACTAATGAAAGCTCAAACTGCAACAAATCGTCGAGTATCCCATAATTATTGGAAGACTACTCTGAGTTTCTCAAGTATCATTGTATATAGTTTTCTAAACAATAAAATTATATTTAAATTAAGAGTTCCAAATGATATCAAGCAGTTGACAAAACACAAAATATATTTAATAACTTTAGCCCTAACGAATTTTGTATCACCATAAATCCATAATATTTTTCTTCCTCAATAGCATACTTCTTTAGTATTCGAGTTTCCATATAAAAAAAATATTTTTTTAACTATAAATATATATCTTCTCTAGATAAAATAACTGAGTTCTAAACTAATATCATTTTTTAACAATAATTCTAGAAATACTCATATGATATATGTTATACATAAAAGATTAACCTATTTAGTATAGTTTCTTTATGATCATTAAAACGTGTGCTCCACATAAAATTCATCATTATATTAATATATCATAAATTCACAAATATTAAAGATTTGCTAAATTAAAATAATGGATAAAAATGTTCCTCTAGAAGGACAGCTTTATTTTATTATTCCCTGATCAATTAATTCCCGTGCCAAGTGCCAACAATCATCAATTAATCAAAGTCTGTGTAACAAATTAATTTACAAATATAAATGGGCTTCACATGCTTAATTATACCTTTTGTCTTAGTTTATAACCACTAGCTAGCATCCTCAATGGGTTCACATTCACTGTACAGACACACCACACTGATTTTTTTTTATTATATAAATTTTACTTTACTAGGGTAGGTGTCGGCCATTCATTATTTATTAACTTCAGCATTGGAATATATAGAGACAATTTGCTGCAAGA
This sequence comes from Lonicera japonica, assembly GCA_021464415.1. Lineage (NCBI taxonomy): Eukaryota > Viridiplantae > Streptophyta > Magnoliopsida > Dipsacales > Caprifoliaceae > Lonicera > Lonicera japonica. The sequence goes on from CM038463.1 coordinate 4,543,663, forward strand.
CAAAACATTTTAAACTTTTTAGTGTTGTATTCATAGAATTATTCCTCCACTTAAAATTACACTTCCTCCATTTTAAATTAAGTATAAATTAGATTCAAGCTTAAGGCAGTAAAAAAAAAATTTGTGAGAATTTACATGAAGTGCGCAATTCGAGTCATGTATTTATCCTTTCTCCAACTAGAATTATTCGAATTTATAATTACTTGTGTAAAAATAAAATTAATTAAAATTTTCAAATCTCTTAAATTATTTTTTTTAGGATATACTGAATATCATTTTTTTCAATAAAAAATAAACTATATTCTTAGATCTTGATTATTGCTTACCTGAATGTATTGTTTTTTTAATAAGTATATAAAAAAAATTAGTGCGAGACTATAAATTTGAGATGACTGGAGTATGAAAGTTTAAAATTAGATTAGTGCACTTAACATCATCTTGTACATTTATTGTTTCATTTGTCGACTACATAACATGTAAAAGATTATTTTTTTAAATATGATTCTCAAATATTTAAAAATAATTAATTAAAAGTGTAATTCTGAATTTCAAGGTTTGATGCTTCTCTATTTTGTTTTTCTTTCCAATGAACACCAACTCCATAACTAGTACGACTGGTTCTTGTTATATAAAATTATGTATAGAAAGAATACTTTTACTTATATAATGTGTGCTTGAATTTGGTTGATCAAGATTATTAAATTGCAATTTATCCGTTTCTTTTTATTTTATTTTTTGAAAAAAAAATAAAATAAAACTCAATTATTTTCTTTCACTATGTGGAGCTCTTAGAATAAATTGGCATTTTTATAACACAGTCTTAGTGCAATATACATTAATTTTACCTTGAACCTTTGTTAATATGGTGTATTTAAGAAATTAACCCAGATGGCGACAAAATTGAACCAACTTTTTAGTTACAAAAGTCTATTTAATTAATTAAATCCATCTTTTCCTATAAGGTCTGTTATAAAAATCAACACGCCACATGCCAACAAAATGACAAACATAGTAGAGGATAGAATTGTAAAAAACGTTTTTGTTGAATTTTGTAAAAAATAAATTTTATTTTGCCTTTTCCAGTTGGTGAAATTGCCCCAATCAGCACAAGAAGCCAAACCTTGTTCCTAGTTGTTGACCTAACCCCAGAAGCAGCCTAACCAGGTGGAACCTCACATAATTTTAACACTTTTATGCTCCTGCTCGGTAGAAATTAAAAAAATCAAATTTTTTTATTTTTTATTAAAAATCAATTTTATTTTCACACTTTTTAAAAATTATTTTATTTTGCTTTCTTTCATAATTTTTTTTAAAATATTATAACTTTAAATCTAAAAATCAGAATTAGATAAAAAAAAATATATTTAAAATTTACTTATCGAGATCTTAATAAGATTTATTTTGACTAGTTTTTGAGATTTTTTATGAGTTTTTTTTTTGAATTGGTTCAAAAAGACTCTAACAAAAACTAAATTCAACTCAACTCAACTTAATTTTTCAACCTAGTTTGATTTCACACTTCCTACCAAAAAAACTCAAAAACTTAACTTAAAACCTCCATCAAACAGGACCTATGTGTCTCAAATTTTAGTGTTGTATAATTTTTATTTTAATTCAACTCGCGGTCGATCTCCTAGTTACTATGTCAATACAAATATTGATGAATTTTAAAAAAAAATATTAACAAATTACAAGATTATTGATGGTGTGTAAATTTCAGTTGATATATTTATCCATTCATTTCATTTTGGTCAGATAGCATTTGGGTAATAATGAATTAAGATATGGATCTTTCTAGATTGACAATTATAACACGGAATGTATAGAGGTGATTTAGCACTGTTGGGAGTCTTACTCCACCCTTGTAAAATAAGCTTAGAGCCCGGATGAACCTTTTTTTTATTATAATAGCGTCATCAATGGGGAAATATATACAATCATTCTACCGGTTTGTGCGTGCATGGAACTCTAAACGAACGAGCTTGTTGTGAGACAATAAATGCTTTATTCAATATTTCTTACAAGCACATTTGGCTTATTGTTCTTTTTATCCTTGTCCAAAAGTAAATGCTTATGGAACCAGGCTACAGCTCCATGCCATTCTCTGTCGCAGTGGGTTAGACCCATGCTTAGCTGGTAAGTCTTGTTTGATCCTTATTCCAATCACCTAACAGTGATGGTATGATTGTATTTAATTTAATGGCAGTATGGTGTTCAACTGGCAGTTGGGGTGTTCTATCATCAAAAAGTACTGTGGAAACAAATTGCTTTGCCGTGACACTCCGTAGCAAGGCTTTCGGCGCCATGAAATCTTCCCCCACCACCCTCGTTGGGGCTTGCGAGTGCTCGAGAGTCCAAGGTGTACGCTCATAGGCTAGGCCTGCATTCCCCTTATGCATGTTTATCAAGCCGTCAGCGGGGCGCACGTCACTACAGGACATGGCCTTCACATAGGACGTTGACCCATTGACTTTATCATAACGAAATTCATCCTCATCAACTATTAACATTTAATGCCTACTTAAATTGAGTGTTTATGTAAATATGAGGCTTCTAGTGTTCACAACTTTTATAGTATGTACAATTATGTATTTTTGCTAGATAAAGCCTTTGCCATTTCTTCACCGAATAACTGACAATATTTATAAACATACGTATCTTTTAGTGTTTCTTATTATTTAGTGTTTTGCCTTTGTCTTATAATTTTTATTTATTTTTTACTACGATACATACTACGAGATATATACTTTAAGGACCACGTACTCTAAATTTTTATGTAGGGATGTTAAATAAAAAAATTTCATTATAAAACCACCATGATTTCAACAATTTTGACATCGTCTAATACTTTATTTCTTACTTTAGTCTAATCTCTTATATTCAAGAAAAGAACTATTACTATTTTTTTGGTCGTAATTATTGGTGTTCATATTGTACTTAACTGTTAAATCATGTATCATTCTTTTCTTCTTCTTTTTTTTCAAATTATACGTAAAGAATAGTGCGATGGTATGTACTTTCTACCTTATGTTGTAATATAACCTTTTAAAATTAATACATTTACAGGTTTTGAGTTGATGACTTGATTTTTTAATTATTATACATGATGTTAAAGGGACTACTAACTATTCAATTTGAGTTATATATATATAATTGAAACTATACGGTTATTTTAGTAGTTTAAGGAATGTAATATTTTTTTTGAGTATTCAATATTCACAATGACAACCAAGCCTCTTGGCCTAGTGGTATAAGGCTGCCACTGGGACAACTTTGGGTCGACTTGAAGCTCCTAAGGTCGAACCCTGTCGTTGTCAAAATAATGCTTGGCCAGCGGCAGCCACGAACCGCGAGCGGGGATTAGTCGAGGTGCGCGAAAGCTGGCCCGGACACCCCGTGGGGAACCAAAATAAAATAAAAATAAAATATTCACAATGACGTGTGCACGTATACCATAATAAATTATAACATTCTATTATTTACCACAAATTAATAAAAACATCTAGTGAAAATCACATCCATCATCATATATATAATTAGTATAACAATATTATCACATATTATTACCCTTAAAAACAACAAAAATATGTTAATTTAAAAATGTATAGACCGTAACCTATGATAGAAAGTATCCGTTATTGCATTACTCCATACATATATATATATATAGTGTAAATTTGCATCATCTACGTCTAAAGTTAATTGTTCCCCTTTTTCCTCTTGTAAGATGTCTGATTCAAAAGGGACGACATAATTATACCAAATTATAAAATAAAAGAATAAGTTTATTCTTGATTAATTAATGAACAAAATTCTCTTGAAAAAAAAAATTAATTGGCAAACAAAAAAAATATTTAAAATAAGACTCTACTAAAGAAGAACGGTAAATGTTCTAAGAATTATTTATTTTTGTTATTATTAAGTGAGATGATAGTTTTTATTTTGCCCATGTGTATAATCTTTTATTCAAAATGTTTTTAACCGAATTTGATCATGCAAGTTTTAAGTTAAAAGTGAAGATAGTTTATCAATGAACCAACAAAATTTTTAGAATTTAATCTTCCCATTTTATTTTAAATCTATGCGTGCATAAAAATAAAATATGTAATTCATGTCTAGTTATATTAAAACAAAAGTCGCTTGATTAGGAAAATATATAATTAGTTATGCTTGAAAATGTAATTTGAACATTAAAATTATTACATTCCAACTATTGAGCTACCAATACTTATATATTTTTACTATTTAAGATTAAATTTATACATGCACAAATATTATATATATATATAAGAGAAATTTCAGATGCAAATCAATCTCTACGGACTAATTTTTATAATAATTTTACGTCAAAAAAATACTTTTTAAATATTTTTATGATAAAAAAATTATTATAAAAAAAATAATTTATAAAAATTAGTTCGTATTAAAAACGTATCTTTTATATATATATATATATATATTAGGAGTGTCTATGTGTCTAGTATTAAAAATTAAAAATTTATAGCAGACATTGAGGGAAAAAACAGAGGCAGAAAAGTGAAGGAAGAGTGGCTGGAAGTGTCACGCCTTTTTTGTTTCGTAACCCGGGGGTGGGGTGGGGTAGGGGTAGGGTAGGGTTGGGTAGGGTGGGGTGTGTTTGTGTTTTGTCACACCTTCATAATACGACAAACCAATTCGTGCAATTTATCTGCCAATATGCCGTGCTACTATCTCTCTCTCTCTCTCTCGTTTTCTTTCCCTTTTCATACAGGATACCATTCTGACTAATTTTAAACTCCGGACGAAATTTTAAAGTGATATCTATTTTAAAAATAAATATATTAATTTTTTTATATTAAAAAATTAATTAATTTTTGTATTTTGCCAAAAACACATTACAATTAAAAATTAAAAATGTTTACAAATTTTATTTTAAAACGTATGGATTTACATGTCTTTAAAACTAATACAACAATAATTCAAGCACTTATATGTTACATCTTCAACATTCATGTGCATTTTTATTTTCTAAAAAGTTTCTAGATGCTTCAAAATGACGCTAAGAGAGAAATAGGCAATTGCAAAAGGAAGAGCTGAAGATTAAAGAATAATAAAATAATAGACATAGCTCTGCTTTTCTTAATTTTGGCCAATGAAAAATACGTAAAGATGAAGAGACCGATTTTAGATATTTGCATCATTTTATTGAAAAGTTATCTTATTAAATAAAGATTTTTGAAAAGATATTTTATTTATTTAATATTTTTTTAACATATACTTATTATATTATATATATACATATACAAAAAATTTGGTGTCTTTTCTTATTTCTGGGCCTGAATGACCGTTCTGCTTGCCCTGCTGAAAACTTAGTTGTTTTGCATGCTTGTTTGAACCTTTTCTTCAAGAGAAAAACATAATAATACATTTTATAATATTAGATATAATAATATAATCCCTATTTTATAATTGAAGCATAATATAAGTTCATCTCAAAGAATTAGAAGGTTATATTTAGTATTTGGATAAAAAAAACATATCTTTCCTTTAACTAATTTATAAAGATAACCATATTACTAAAATGTCATAACTTAATATTTTTTTAAAAAATTACAATTTACGCTTTTCAAGTTATATATATGACTCTAACAATAACAACACTTGTATATAAAATTTACATTAATATATCAATCAGTCATTTTTTTATTTTAAATATATATATTTATGTTTAGAATTATTAATTATCCATTATCAAATGATCAACTTGGAATAAGTTTTCATCTTTTTCTACTTGATGCAATCATTCTCATCTTTGCTTGCATCACCAAGAATACCGCCAGCACTTTGCAAAAAGATTACCTAGAATCAAAACATTATAAATTATTATTATAAAAAATCTTCATTTCAATAAATGGACGGTTCCGATCGGGTTGAAGTACGGATAAGCATGTGCTGTAAATTATCTAGCAAATGCCCCACTGGCTGATATTTCTTCTTACAAGTTAAATCAACGGTGGAAAATGCCCTTTGATTGGGTCCCAGTAGAAGATAAATCAAATCAATAACAGCAGATCAACTGAAGAAAGGACACTTGTCATGCTCCAAGACCATTTTGTCCACAGGGCCCACAAAACGAGATAACATCGTATCCAAATCTAAGACTACGGGTAAAATGTGAACCATTTACTTGGGCAATAAGTTGGGATCATACTATTAGATCATGTTTGGTTGAGTTTTTTAATTGAAATTTTAAGATTTTTTATTAAAAGTATAAAAGCTAGTTAAAAAAATTAAATTGAATTTTTTTCGACTAATTTAAGAAAATTCATAAAAAAACTTAAAATAATAATCATAATAACTCTTATTTTATAGTTATCAATCAGTAAATTTAAATATATACACATATATATATATATCTAATTTCATTTTATGAATTTAAATTTTTAGTGTTTTTAAAATTTTATGAGAGAGAATAAAATGAAGTGAATTTCAGGACGTATGAAAGTAAAGTTAACTTTTTGATAGAAAACTAAACAACTAATTTTCTATATTTTTAACCAAATAGGAGCTTAGCATTCAACAAAAAATCTTTTAACACCTTAAAGTAGCGTCTATAAATATTATTTTCGACTATTAAAATATTTTTATGAAGAGTATTTATTTATATTGTCAAAATAATTATGTCGTTATTAAAATATAATATTATTTTTAAAATTTATATTATATATTTATAATATTATACATTACTTGACAATAATTATAATTAATTTGATAATAAAGTCATATTTTATAGAATGCCAGTAGTCACAACCAAATTTTAAAATACATATATATATATATATTTGAGATAAAAATCATTGTACAATTATTGAGACTCCCTTTATGTGAACACTCCAAAATGAAATGAAATATCTAAAAAATCTTCACCGAGCCAAGTCACCCGCTTTTAGATAGTTGAGTTGTTATTCAAACTAGGGTGATTTTCAAACATAATTAGGGAAATAGGGTAATTTCGAACTTATTTGTGAAAATAGGGTGCTTTTAAAAACGCTGGGCAAGGGGGTAATTTTTCTCGTAAAAACGCTGGTCATTCCAGCGATTCTATCCTTCCAAAATTTCCACCTAAAATCGCCGGATGATGTGGCATTTTTTGGGACAAAAATGCTAGAGCAAGTAGCGATTTTATAGCTAAAATCGCTGGCCTTTTTAGCGTTTTTTCTAGAAAAATCCCATTCCCTTCTAGCGATTTTAAGTATATATTTTTTTACCCCCCACCCTACATCAATCTTGCCGCAAGATGAAAAACCTAATCCACTAAATACAGCCGCCGCTCTCTAACAGGAGTTCTTCTTTATTTCTATAGATTCAGTCATTCAGCTCTGTAAAATTCATTCAATTCAAACCTTCATTCATCAAGTTTAATAGTTTAATTCATTAACTTTAGAAGAAAAAGGTTAGTCCATTTATCTTATTTTAGTTATTATATTTTATTTTACTTCACATATAATCAACTTAAAATGGTAATATAACCTCTCTTTTTTTATTACTTTGATTGTAATATATGTATGTGATTTTATGATATATATTTGTAGAATGTATGTATATATCTTTATGTATGTATGTGTTTTCGTGTAATTGTGAATTAATAGAGAAAATATGTCACATGAGATATATGTGTGTAAATGTATTTTTGGATTAATAGAGAAATAGTGTGATTTAATATATATATATATATACACTAGGTATTGCCCGTGCCGAACGTCCTGGCGATGTAAAAAAAAATAACAGTTAGATTGAGAAAAAAAACATAATACCTAAATAACGTGCACTCAGAAACATATTTTTAGAAAATTGTATAGACAAACTATTTAAATTTGTAAAAGATTAAATAAAAAATTATATCTTTTTTATATTTGTAAACTAAATGAAGAATACATATGTTTAAATTTTATTTTATATAGGTAAGGATTTTATTTTATACGTATGGATTAATAAATTTTAAATATGAATATTTTAAAAAAATTTAATTTTCGTATTTAAAGTTGATGTTTTTTTATTTTATTTAAAAATTAATGAGAGAGAAAAGTAGGGGAGAGAGTAGATTGGTAGAATATTAGAGAGATAAAAAAACGTTGACTTTTTTATTTAATATCCTAAAGTATATCTAAGGGTTCAAATTTGTTGTGTTGTTTATAAATATATATATATATATATATATATCTAAATGTTGGTTAATGGTTAATGGTTAATTTTAATTATATGATTTATTATCATAATTCGTAGGGCTTAATGGTTAATATTTTATTTTGAAGAATGTATATATGCATTAAATTTATTAAGAAGGAAATTTTATGTTAAAGATTGTGTTTATCCTCATATATTGTACGTCTTGACAATTTTAAATATATTATTATTTATTATCTATTACTGATAAATTTTATTAATTGTGTTGAAGGTTCAAATGGCAAGCAGACAAGCGTTTACGCTTTTATATTGGGGAGGTCATATTAGCAACGGAGAGCATGATTGCGGATACGATATTCCGCATAAAAGAGGCATTATCATAAATGAAGGTATGACATACGTGGAATTAGTAGAAATGATTTATTTTGCTAAGGAAGTTGACCGGTTGCCCTCAACATTAAAGATATTCTGTAGATGTCTAATGTTTGTGACCCCAAGTACTTGCAATTACTTCCTTCATGAAATTTATAATGACGGAAGTTTACAGTTTACAATGGGTACGATATTCAATGCTCCATTTGTCATTGTGATCGAGTTGTATGTAGAGAAAATTGTCCTAAATTTTGATGGGGCCCTAATTGGGGATGATATTCCATTGTTCAGGTCGTACGTCTCACCACCATCGACGCAAGGCACTCATGTTTCTAAATTGCCTTATAGTTCGGGGCCATCTCGTAGGCTTGATTTTGGTGGGAAGCAGAAAGAGATTTGCAATTCATCTCAACCCGTACCCGGGGCCATGTACAATTGTGGAATTGGTGTAGAATTTGATGACGCCAATGGAGATGATATGACTGGGACTCGGACTCAGACTCCGACAGTGTTACCGAATGCAGCGACACTGAAAACGATGATCAGGAAGAGTCAAACCAGATTGATGAGGTTGCGAAAGATATACCGTCATATTACATACAATTCAATGTTACGTATGTGGACCAGGACTTGACGATGAAAGACCAGTTAGTAAATGAAAATGAATTGCGCAAGGGGCTCATTTACGAGACTAAAGATAAGTTAAAAATTGTAGTAAAACAGTTTACAATTAAGAATTTAAATGAATTTATTGTCGAGGAATCGAAGGCAGATACATGGGCAATTAGGTGTAAATTGCATGAAAAATGGTGCAAATGGCTGCTTCGCGGTTCTAAGAGGAAGAAGAAACACAGCCAATTTGAGATAACCAAGTACGAGGGTCCCCACACATGCACATTTGATCGTTTGAAACTAACTTATAAGCATTTGGCCCTTTGGTGTGTCTATTGAAGACTTTATGCATTGCCGACCTGTTATAAGTATAGACGCCACGCATTTACGTGGCAAGTACAATGAAAAATTATTCATTGCAATGGCCATGGATGCCAGCGAATGGATATTTCCACTTGCGTGTGGCTACGGGAATGAGGAAAGTCACGACACATGGCATTATTTTCTCACACAGCTTTGGCATTACGTTGTGAAGGGACAAGATGGCGTCTGCTTGATTTCTGATCGACACAGGGGCATACTGTCTGTAATCAATTCAAATCCACAATTTCAAGAGCCAATGACGTACGATAGGTTCTGTATGCGATATGTTCGTAGTAACTTCATAAGTAAATGTAAACCAGACGAGACTTTGCTGATACTAATGTGGAAGGCTGCAACTGCTTTTTGTTTGCCAAAATTCAATAGGTACATGGACATGATAAAAGAGTACGATGAACACCAAGAAAGTGAAGGAAAAAAACCATGGAGGTGGCTAAACCAAATTCCCTTAGAGAAGTGGACTTTTGTTCATGATGGAGGCCATTGCTATGGGATAAAGTCGACAAATATTTCGGAGGTTTTCAACGGGGTTTTACTTGGAGCGAGATCTTTGCCTGTTACTGCGTCGATAAAGCTCATTTTTCATCGGCTTGTTATATATTTTTGCTAAAGAGGTGAGCAGGAAAAAAGTAGGCTTGACAATCCAGAGCTCGAACACACGCTTTTTATGGCGCTTAAATTATCAAATTTTACGAAGGATGTTGGTAAATATATTGTTTATAGGCATAACAATTCAGAGGGAGTAACATCCATCACATCAGCTAAAGAAAAAGTAAAGAATGTAAACATCCTTGAAGGCACGTGCAGTTGCGAGAGGTGGACAATTTATAAGTATCCTTGTGCACATGTTATGGCGGCGTGTGCTGAACTACGGGTAGATCCAAAGTATTTAATTTATGAAAACTTGAGTCTTAAGGCGTACGTTGCCACCTATTCTCGTACATTGCATCCTACTTTGCCAGAAGATTATTAGGATGTATGTTTATCTAATACATCTGCTGGCGTTTTAATCCCTAATCCAAATATGTTGCGTCAAAAGGGTCGTCCATCTAAGCGCATTCATAATGAGGTGGATGTAAGTGATTGTCGAAGATATAACCGTTGTGGAATTTGTGGGGAGGCCGGACATGATCAGCGCACTTGTCCTAGAAATAAGAACAAGCAATTGTTGCTACCTTATAAGTAAACATACTGCCTTAATATATTATTTATATTTGTAAGATTTGAAACTTTCTATTATTAGGATATTTAAGCATAATTATGATGTAATGTTAATTTGCACAACACATTTAATTTTAGCCATTATTTGAATTTGTAAAACTTAATTTAATTAGTCTCACATGCCTAAAATTATGATGGAAATGCCCTTTTGAAATTATAATATCAAGTAGTAAATCTTTTTTATATATTGTACTGTTCTATACCAGCCTCCAATGTCAAGATCGCTGTAGCTGTGCCTTTGTTGTAAGTCATAGCAGTGTATTGTCATCTAAGTCAAACTGCATCATATTGTCATATCAGTGTCAGTGCAGTGTATTGTCATGTAAGTGTCATAGCAGTAATTAGTCTCACATGCGCTCCAACAACTATCTTATAGCAAGGCACGCCTATGTAAACATTATTTAAGTATCATATGTTTGTTATTTTTTTTCATCTCACTTTCAACAAACAATGGCTTCTTCAAGCTCAAATAATAACTAATCTGAAGATATAGATGGATTCGAAATACCAGATGTAATTTTGCTGTGTGAGACTTGAAAACAAATCACTCATGATTGTAAGTGGTGTGAGCGGGATAACCCACAAACATGGGAATAAATGGCTACAATTTTTAATGCAGCACCTAAGAACTCAAACTCCTTGTGGAAAGACGGGGTTGTGATGCCTGATCAACTAGCTCAACTGTGGGCAAAGGTTGAATCAACGGTGAAAAACTTTAACCGCTTTTACAATGAGAAGGAAATGCCTTCTCCTCATCCAAAATATATCACTATATCTCCTGCTCAACAGGGCCACTACTTGGCAAAATTTTACGGTGATGTTGAAAGGAAAGGGGTAATGTGGTACTTGATCAATTATAATTTATTTTAATTTTGTTCATCATTATTTATACGTTATCTAATGCACATTTTTTTATCTTATTTTCATGCAGCAAAAACACGCACATCTCATGTACTTGGTGGAAGAAGGGGTCAGCTTCCCCTATATATTGTACTGGCAGTTTCTTAAGGACTATATTAACTAAACTATGTATTTTAATATGTAATGTTTAAGTTAATGTCTTAATATGCTTTACGTTATATCATGTGTATTGTTTTAACTACAACAATTGTTACGTTGTTTGCCAGAAGTTTGGTTAGGACTCTACCAACCAGACATCCATTTTAATATGTAATGTTTAATTTAATGTATTAATATGCTTTACTTTGTTTTATGTGCAATGTTTAAGTGAATGAGTTAACATTGGTGTAGAAAGTACTCCTGCAAAAAGCAGTGAATGGTCAAATCTAATCGACTTTTTCAGTGATTCGTCAAGTCACTCATTTCTTCTTTGTGTAGCCACTTCAAAACACTGTACAAACACATGTTTGATAGTGATTTGAGTCCCATATAAGAAGCGTAGTCATGGCTATCCTCTCTGCTTATTCCAATCTCACTACCAAAATTTAACAATCATCTGACCCATATATTACTATAAAAAAAATATGAGCAACTCATCTATAATTGATGATTTAATCCCACTTCTTCCATTCGAAATTCAAGGAAAAATACGAGCTCGATTAAGGAGGAATCAAGCTACTAGAATTATATCAATGTGTCAAGCCTTGTTGCGAAATCCATCTCCTCTTTTGACGCCAAGATCTTTTTTATATCAATGGCCAAATCTCGATTGTCCCTATCGTTCACTCCTTGCGTTTGTGCCTTTGCACTCATGGACGCCTTTATTTTATATCTATTTATGGTACTTGTTAAATTGTTATCACATGCCTATTGTTATCACGTCCCGACATCATGTGCCGGTATCTTTCGAAATGTATCGGCTATCCAGGATAGCTTCAGCTTGAAATTCCTGATAGCGTGGTCGGGTGGTCAGACGCCCAATACACGCTCACACACATCAGCTGGAAAAGCATCTAATGGAGGGGCAGTAACGACATGGCCGTCAATGGGTAATCTGAGCAGTATCGCAACATCTTGGAGTGTGATAATGCACTCTCCAACAGGTAGATGAAACATATGTGTTTCCTGTCGCCACCGCTCGACCAATGATGTAATCAATGCACGGTCGTACTGAATGTGACCAACGCGGTACACTCTGTAAAAGCCCGTTCGCAATAATATACGTTGGACCCTCTCAGGCAGGATAATACGCTCTCCATCGGGTCTACTAAACTCTGTATCGCTCCTACGTGGTTCCCATAATGCAGGGTCATGGCCATCCCATATAGCGGACGATCTATGATGACCCTGTAAATATAACAGAAGGCAATCCTCAGGACCAGGATCCATTGGCAAATACCTGTTTCATTTACATGTTCATTAGGTATAAAGTAATAAACAATTCATCTCCCAATATTATATTTGTGTTCATCACTTAAATGAAATATACATCCATTCATTAACTAATAAAATTGCATTATAATGCCGCATTACATATTGTATGTGCAATAACTATAACCGCATCTGTACATAATTAACAAACAAGTTTCAAATCCATACATATAAGTTTACACCACTTAATTAAACAAATTACATAAATCTGACACAATAAGTAGAAACACAAGCCAATACATGATACAACTTGCACACTTGAGTAATTTTTTGCATTGCTCGTAGTTTCTTTGCACTTCTTTTCTTTTTTCCCTCTCCTTTTCTATTCCCTCTCCTTTTCTATTCCCTTTAACAAACGGGTGTTCAAATCCTTCACCCTTTCAACAGCTGCCCTCCAATCTTCTTTCTGGACCGCTATGTGTCTTATTTGATCACAAACTTCTTTCATCTCTTCCTCAACAGTTTTGTCCTTATCAACCCAGTGAAAAAAGTTGCATCCATTATTACCATATTTTTTACAACCAAAGAATCTCTGACTCGGGTTTCTCGAGGTCCATGAAACTCTAATAGGAGCTGCTTCTCCACAGAAACAAGTCACGTATGAACATGATCCAGAATTTAAACCGGAGTTTGAAGACATTTATGCGAAAAAGTATATATAATTATCCACATCTTAATTATAAAAACAATTTTTCAACGTAAGAAATTTTTTAATTTCTCAAAATTTTAGCAGAGTTCCATTTGTTTTTACAATAATCTAGTATTTTAATATTTACCTGTTTATCATGTTTTTTAACAATTTACTAAACAAATTCATCTCTCAATCAAATTAAAATGAAATTATTTATAAAAATCTACAACTTAATCAGAAAAAGAAATATAGTCACAGTGGTGAAAGGTAGGAAACTTTAACTATTTTTATTTATGTTATGTTATTATCTTAATGAAATTCTATAATTTGCGTTCTTTTCGTATGAATGTACAACTTTTACATGTATACATTTCAATTTCCTAAAGTAGGACCATTCAAAATAAGTAATCTATATTTTGAATACATAAAAAGTGTCCAACAAATACATATATTAAGTTTAAACAAAAAATTTGTTTTTACGACTAAAATACTTCTTTATAGCAAATTAATTATAATTTTCATGGGTAAAAATAACTACAACTTTAGTGCCATCATATATGCCCCAGTTAATATATAGTATACATTATGAAACACCAAAATGAGTCATACATAAATTCGGTCAAAACTATATTATATTCCAAAAAAAAAAAGAATTAACTTGTCCAAACAAACAACCCCTTCGTTTGTACTCCTGAATTTTACGAGCTCTACTTTGTTGGTTTGATTATGAACCCATACGCCAGCACACCACTTGCACTACCTAAACACCTATGCCACCGAACCCCTAAAAACCATACTAGAATCAACATATTAAAACCCAAAGTTACTTCTTAAATAAATTCATACATATATACATACATATGTACACACATAAATCACCAACAAATATTCAAATTTTAGCCCTTAAAACCATACTATAATTAGCATACTAAAACCCAAAGTTACTTATTAAACAAATTCATACATACATGAATACATATATACACACATAATATCACAAACAAATATTCAAATTTAGCCCCCTACAACCATAGTAGAATCCAAATATTAAAACCCAAAGTTACTCAAACACATTCATACATACATACATACATAGTTACACAAATAAATTACCAAGTAATTTTTAAATTTAGCCCCCTAAAACCATATTAGAATCCAAATATTAAAACCCAAAATTACTTTTTAAACACATTCATACATACATGCATAGTTACACACATAAATCACCAAGTAATTTTCAAGTTTAGCAACCTAAAACCATATTAGAATCCAAATGTCAAAGCAAAATCTACTTCTCAAACACATACATAATTACATACATACATAGTTACACACATAAATCACCAACAGATTTTCAAATTTAGCCCCCTAAAACCATATTAAAATCCAAATGTCAATGCCAAATCTACTTATTAAACACATACATACATATATACGCACATAAACCACCATTAATTTTTCAAATTTAACCCCTTAAAACCAAATTACAATCCAAAATCAAAGCTAAATTTACTTCTCAAACACATACGTAATTACATACATACGTATATACATCATGGATTTGGGAGAACGAACGTATTTTGGTGCTGAAAACCACAAAATATCAAAGTGGTAGTAGGATTGAGCACGCCAGATTGTAGCCCTTTAAACCGTGGCGCAAGCGACTGAGGAAGAAAGCATGGACCTGGGAGGGGGAAGAAGGAACACAGCTGCGGCGAGGAGAGGGAAGGAGAAGGAAGCCGACGAGAAGGGGAAAGGGAGAGAACGTGCGCGGCGATGGAGAGAGGGAAAGGGAGAGAACCTACTGGCTGCGTGAGGGTTTCAGCGTGAAAGGTTCAACGGTTTTAACACTAAAATCGCGGTAGGGAGGTGGGTTTTTTCCTGATAAAACACTAAAAGGGCCAGCAATTTTAGCTGTAAAATCGCTACTTGCTCCAGCGTTTTTGTCCCAAAAAATGCCACTTCATTCGGCGATTTTAAGTGGAAATTTTGGAAGGATAAAATCGCTGGAATGACCAGCGTTTTTACGCGAAAAATTACCCCCTTAACCAGCGTTTTTAAAAGCACCCTATTCCCACAAATAAGTTCGAAACTACCTTATTTCCCTAATTATGTTTGAAAATCACCCTAGTTTGAATAACAACTCTAGATAGTTCCATGATTTAAAGGATTTGAGAGAATGAGAGATTGCCACTAGTTGCACCAATTTTTTTTGTATTTAGTGTGATTAACAAATAATATTATTTTTGAACAATGTAATTAACAAATATTTAGAATGTCCATTTTTCAATATTTTTTGTGCTAGACTTACAAGATAAATAAATCAAATACTTCTATCAGCATGAATGTGTAGCCAGTGTAATGTGTACAAGTGAGATATTCGACTGATTTATGTTATGTTTTTAATTAAAATTGCATACCCTCTCAATTTATACACTATCTATAAATTTTTTTTGTATGTGAGTAGACATATAACACTTTTGTTACTTATGCCATAGTGAAAGCACCAAATAAAATAATTGTTTCAATTAAGAACAAATTTTAAAAATTGTTTATATATGTACTAATTTTTTGGCTATATCATGCACTATGGTATAGGTATACTCTAGTAGTAATGAAAAGTGAAGATGGGGCAAGCGAGTATGACACCATAAAGTTATAATTCCAATATTGCCCTTTAAACTGTCCGTATATATATTATTCAATACTTTTTAAAATAAGCATCAATTTTTCATATCAAAATTATTACAACATAAGAGGAAAAAAAACCAAAATACTACGCACTAGATTTATTTTACTATTTATGTCATACGCATGTATTTTGTGCTTAATAATTATACCTATAATTTTAAAAAAAAAATCTCATGTGTAATTTTTTAAATCGAAATCTTAATTTTTAATGTTGAATAAATATGCGTAGGTAGGACCTTAAAGATGAGTTGCTGAGATACTTGACGATGACACATGTCAATGAATCTAGAAGCACAATGCCTTTGTGTGATCAATGGCGAAATCAGGATTGTTAGCTAGTAAAGGCGGAAATAGTAATGTTCAAAAGAAAAAAATTCGTATAACATATAATTTTATACATGGGTAATTCACTTACAAAATAAGAACTTAAATCTTTCATACAATCAAAGTAGAACATTAAGTACGATTACAAAATAAAAACCTACAATAACATCCTACGAGGCTGCAATATGAAGTTTACAGTAGTAGTAGTGGTAGTCAATCTTCACCTTTATCTTAAGGTCAAGGATTCGACTCATGGGGGTGGGTGGGTTTTTTTTTGTTTATTTGTAGGATGAATGGAGAGACTTAGATCTCCCTTAATTTAAAAAAAACAAATAAAAATAAATAAAAAATATGAAGTTTGCGGTAAAATATAGACTGCAAGATTATTTTGCAGTGATCATTTTTAACTGCAAGATTAACTTTGCAGTTAGTAATGCAGTGCAATATGAAGTTTGTAGTAAAATATGGACTGCAAGGTTATTTTGCAGTGATCATTTTTAACTGCAAGATTAACTTTGCAATTAGCAATGCAGTGCAATATGAAGTTTGAAGTAAAATATGGATTGCATTGTGAACTTTACAGTGAAAAATGGACTGCAAATTGAACTTTGCACAAAAAATATGAACTGCAATATGAACTTTGCAATAAAACAGAAAAACTTTGCACAGAAATATGGACTGCAATATGAACTTTGCACTAAAAATATATAATGCAATATGAAATTTGCAGTAAAATATGAACTGCATTATGAACTTTGCAATAAAATATGGATTCCATTATGAATTTTGTAGTGAAATATAGACTACAATATGAACTTTGTCCCAAAAATATGGACTACAATATGAACTTTGCAGTAAAACAGGAAAACTTTGCACAAAAATATAGACTGCAATATGAACTTTGCAGTAAAACAGTAAAACATTGAACATAAATATGGACTATATTATGAAGTTTGCAATAACTTTTATACTGCAATATTGAGTTTACAGTTCCAATTTACACTGCAATGTTATCTTTGCACTGTATATATTCATTAACTGCAAGATTATCTTTGCACTGTATATTTACAAAAAATTTATTCCTTGGCTTTAATGTGAAAATCTTTCTTGAATAAGACCTATTTTTTAATTGTCCGATAAATATAAGAATCATTAACAAATGTGTGCCATTTATTATTTATTTACGTAACAAAACAATCTTAAAATTATATTCAATAATCAATAAGATAACAACTCTATAAGTTCATAAATTAAGAAATATGCAAGAAAAATTAAGGCTTAAGAAGTTAAGATTTATAAATTAATTAACCTTGGTGAATTAATGACTTGGTCGTGTAACCGTGGTCATATGGAAGCGGAGGCGTGAAAACTTTGACAGAGCTCGAAGGTGAGGACGGTCAGAGTGTCGGACATAACTCGAAAGTGGAGGGGAAGAAATAAAGGAAGAAGCAAAGGAAATAAAGGAAGAAACAAAGGATGGAAGAAAGAGATCCCGAGAGGTCTCTTTTTATTCAAATTTCAATGGGTTTTCATTTTGTCTTTAAACTTTTTTTTCTTAAAATTAAGACCTTTAATTTTTTTTCCAGTGGGGTCAGCCGCCCCCGCTTGCCCCACTGTAGCTCTGCCCCTGTCTGTGATATACCATACATTAACCACTTGAGCCAAAAGCTGATATAATATTTTTTTTATTTTATATTTTAACATAAGTTTATCAAGGCTTTGACATAAAAAAATATGTTTCTAACTCATATTATATGGTGGTATGAGTAGTGTACACTTTTTAAAGAAAAAATGAAAACAAAATAAGAGGTACAAGTCTCTCTATTTAATTATAAATAATGAGAATTCACCATATTCCCCCCATTAGTGAGACTCAATTCTCATATCACTTTTAGGTTCAAGTGGGTATCTCTTCAACCAAGTTTATCCACTCGGTCTTATGGGAGGTGCTCACATTAGAGGTATATATATATAATATGAAACTATGTATTTGTTAAAAATATGGGGTAATTAAATTC
This sequence comes from Lonicera japonica, assembly GCA_021464415.1. Classification (NCBI taxonomy): domain Eukaryota; kingdom Viridiplantae; phylum Streptophyta; class Magnoliopsida; order Dipsacales; family Caprifoliaceae; genus Lonicera; species Lonicera japonica. The sequence continues at coordinate 4,562,407 of CM038463.1, forward strand.
ATTATTATCAAAATCTTTTGTGACCAATGAATAATTGACAGTTTAAAATGCCATAATATAAATTTGTTGATGGAAGCATTTGAGCACACTTTAATCATTACATAACCACCGCTTTTATCAAATGGTTGATAACCGCATCCTTAGATCCCAGGCCTATTTAGCCATGAAATGTTTATTGTCCAAATAACAATTTTTTATACAATAATTTTGTGAAATTTTGACAATATTCTTTATCAAAAAAGTTTCTTTTTAATTACAAATAGCGTTTACTTTAAAATTATTGTTATCTTGCTCTGGTAGGTTTTTGCAAAAATAAAATTGTAATTGAAAATAGCATCTTCACATCATTCGTGTGACAAACATAGTAAAAGGTTGTTTCTTTTGATAATGTGTAATAATAACTAGCAGAATTGAAGTACATTACTATATTGACTATTTCAATTTAATTGCTTAATGGTTGAATTAATCTTCGATTAGTGTTACCTTAATTCTCTCCATATCTTGGGTTATACATTTAATTACTATGTTATAAAACTATTAATATGGATATACTTATTTAAAGATAAATTATATTGAGAAGGCAATTCACTATTTTTACAGCAATTGCTCTTTTGTATTTTCCAACTATATTACAATTTTGATTATAAATAGTAAGAATATAGAAAAAAGGATTCTCGTGTATTGAATCGAAAAGAATGCTGCATAAGCCCTCAATTTAAAAATGGAGATTGACTTATGATTACATACAGATTATTATAAAATAACCTACATATAAATACAATAAGGAATAACCTAAATATAAATAAAAGGGATAAATCTAAGTAATTAAGAGATAAATACAATATATTCTAACATCTCCTTAAACTCAGTGTGGTAAATATGAGGCCATCTTGCATTTAGAGACAAGAGCAGGAAACTGGTTTAAGTGGGTGAACTTTGGTGAAGACGTCAGTAATTTGATCTTTGGAGGAAACGGGTAGAAGATGGACCACACTTCGAGTGACAGTAAGATAGATAAGGCTATCAACTAGTTGTATGTATAGAGTAACATCACTGAGAAGCGTATTGTGAAGAAGAGTGAGCATGATATTTGTTTCCAATGGAGTTGGTATGATCTTACGGTCGATGAGTCCTGCTCGAGCTAGAATGTTTTAAACATATTTAGCTTGAGAGAGATAGTAGTTAGTAGAATAAGCGAGAATCTTAAGACCAAAATATAGTAGGGATGCTCGAGATCTTTCATTTCAAAATGTTGATGGAGAGATTGCTTGAGATTAGATATACCAGAAACATCACTTCCAGTGATTGCCATATTATCCATGTATAGAAGAAGAAATGTGATACCATAATTTATTTTTCAGATGGAGAGCCAGGCCAGGATCAAAGGTACTATAGTTAAAACCAAGCTTTCCAATAATAGGATTGGATTTCACAAACCATGCATAAGGTGCTTATCTGAGCCCTTATAGGGCAAAACGAAATTTGCAAACTTGTGAATAGCATCAAGAAATTTTCATATAAATTTCTTATGTAAGATCACTATTAAAATATTTTTCACATCCATCTAAAAGAGATCCTATTTTCGAATAGCATCAATGGCAAGAAGTGTACGTACATATGTTATACAAGTAACATGGAAAAAATTTCCTTATAATCAATACCGTATTCCTTTGTGATACCACGAGCAATGAGGCGAGCTTTGTACTGTTCTATTGAGCCATCAGACCGAGTTTTGATTTTATATATTTATTTACAACCAATTACAGTTTTCTCAGGTGGAAGAGAGATTAACTTATAAGTTTATGCTTTTCCAAGGCCTGCAATTCTTTAGACATAGCTTACTGCCAAATTGGGTTAGGATTAGTTTCTTTATAAGAATAGGGATTGTGGTTTGAGAATATAGTAGGATAACAGTGATAATTATGAAGTTGATGATTAAGTTTTCTTACTCTATTGGACTGGCGAATAAATTGAGTGATTGCCTGGTTGCCAGAATCAATAGACGAGACATTTTCATTGAAAATAGTCGTGTGATTGAGCTCATATATTTCATTTTTAATCATTTTAACAAAGCTCAATTAGCTTATAATTACAGTCTAAAACTGAAAATTGCATATAAATTTAGTTTAAGTATGAAAAGAAGGCACTATATTATATTTTTGTGTTACTAAGTCATTTTTCAGGCTTAAAGTGGTTAAGCAACTAAGGTTGGATGCAAGAAAGAAAGTTTAAAATAAAAAAAGTGTAAGAAGAAGGCCCGAAGAAGAAGTCAATATCCATTATGAGGCCCGATGTGAGGAAAACACCTCAAACTACCCCTAAAGCGTTAGCAAGAAGAGAATAGCAAGTCCCCAAGCATGAACGAAGTAAATGAAAGTGCCAAGAAAGATCCTAAAAGAAAATAAACTCAATTGAATCAATTTCGGAAGTTTTTCTGAGCAAAACCGAGAACTGCCGTAAAAAGCCCAGACTTGTAGTTGATCAAAGTTTTTCTACAATGGAAATTTGAAGAAATTTTCAGAAATAAAAGTTATAGAGCTTTGAATTATCTACACGTAGGCGAAAATGGTGCATCAATCGAAATTCGGAACAAAAAGTTATGAGTAAAAGAAGAAGCAGCCAAAAGAAAAAAAAATGAAAATACATGAGGATCGATCCCCATATGGTGATGATCGATTTTCATTTCAAATTTTGGCCTGTTTTCGATTTTTAGCTCTTTTTTTCAGGGATTATTCAACTCATGACCAGAGACACTTGTTTACCATAGAAAGGGTCATATATCTCATATTTTAGGGTACGCACAATTTAGAATTGATTAATAGAGAGGCAGAGTGCACTGTAACTTTCTTGAAAGCTTTTGCACTTGAGTGATTTGTTCTTTCTTTCTTTAAATTAATTGTTACGTTAGTTTATTTATGATATTTTAAAGCTGAAACATCAGTGTATTCAACATTAATTCATCAATCAATTTAGTTTCAATTCAAGTTTAAATCGCGTGCCGGGTAAATCCTAGTTTTATGTTTTAGTTTAATTTAACTGCTTTTAATTATTTGTTTGATTTGATATTCATAGATTAGTTGTCTGGGATCATATATATTCTAGAATCAACCTTAAACCCTCATTTTAAGGGCTGATTCTAGGGTTTATATGTATGTTTTGTCGGTTTTTCAATTTTTCGTCGATTTATGCTTAATTCTAGCCTTTTATTTAAATAGTTTGTAGTTATTCCATTCTATTCATGTGAGATTAAATTTTCATCATTATTAATATGATTTTTCAAAAATTTTAGGGTTTAAGTCGACTTTGTTCAGTTTTGTCGGTTTTGAGTTTGTTTACTGTTTTAGCCGTAAACTAAATTGAAATTTCAAAATTTCAAAGCCAAAAGTTTTAAAATATGATTTCCTACATTTTAGGTATTTGTATACTACTTTCCATGATTTCTAAGCTTGTTTAATTATTTGGTTTGATTATGGCTAGTTAAATTGTTAGTTAGGGTCCGTAATGAAAGATGCGTAATTAATCCTTGAATGTAATCCAATTTTGGTTTGAGTATATTTTTTTCATTGGTTATAGATCACCTATTTAATCTATGAGTATTTTCTTATCTTTACATCTGTTAAAAATATGTTTCTATAAGTTAGCTCAAAAGTTTCATTGATTAAGAACCGTAAAATGTCAATTCACGGATTTTTGCACCAAAACCCTAAGGTGGATGATTTGAGGACAATATTTATCCTATAATAAGTAGAGTTAGTTTCTTAAGTGAATTGGCTGATTTGGCGATGTTTTAATACTTATTCAAGTAAGTGCTAAAAAATGCTTGTTTTGACTTTCGGCATTCTTTTTATGACTGATTTGCTTTGAATCACGTTCAAACCTATTCAAACCTTATAAGAGAGTTAAGATACTAATTTTTGAGAAGTTTAATAAATTTGGATTGTTTTTATCACGCATTAGCAATACTAGGTTTTAAATTACACTTTTTTAAAGTCAAAAAGTTTCTCTGTCGAATTCTATTACTCAAAGCTAGTTTATATAGTTTGTGTCATGCATGGAATATCATATACTTGTAGTAGTAATATGATTGGATGGTTGGATAGTTTAGGAGCTGAACTTTAGAGAAAAATCTTGTTTAAACATAGATTTGGATTACCTGATTGGACTAGTTTTGTGATCCCTAACTACGGATATCCCTAACGTTTGTTTCTAGTTGATTTAAGTTCATTTAATATTCTAATTTATTTAGGTAGTGTGCTGTTTTATTTAGTTTGTTTATTTGCATATTTTCTTAGTGCATTTATGAAGCCTTTTAGGTAGATAACTTGCGCTTGTAGATTCCCTTTACTTTTGCATCTTATATATATAGTTGCCTTTAGTTTTTGTTTAATTAGTAAATAGTTTTAATTTAGTTTCATTTCATTTCTCATTTTCCTGTTTTAATCATATTTTATTTTATTTTCCCTTTTCCATCTGAAAGAGATATCTATAAGAAATAGATTCATTACATTCTCTGTGATTTGACCACCTGCACTTTGGTGTAATAGTTCGCATTTTTTGCGTATTGTCAAGATATTTTTAGCGCCATAACTAGGGAAGGTTAACAGTTTTATTTATTTCTTTCTAGTTTTTTTCTTTCTTTTCTTTTCTAACATAGGATTTTATATTAGGTCTCTGGATAGTATATGAAACATTGGCTTCGTGATTTTAATAATCGCATTTCAACTAATCTTCTGTACGAGTACCGTGTCATCCCTAACAAGTACAATTCAGACGACGAATCTTCTGAGGCATCCGAGTTTTTCACTTCAGCCAATTCAGTTCCTCTTTTTTTTTCTTCTAATTCTACAAACGGTATTATCCTGTGGGAATCTGAACACGCGATGGCTGATCAGAACGTTGAAAAACAAGTAGCCGCATTTGCAGCAGTACGAGCAGCTAATATGGCAGCTAATAATGGAATTAATCAAGTAGTTCAAAATTCTAATCTTACTTTGCATGAACTCTTACTTTCTGGCATAAATGTTAATCCTTCTTGAATTAATTTTTCAAATGATACAAATAATTTTCATTTTCGCAATGGCATGACTCAACTTCTATTCACTTATTATGGGTTTGAAAGCGAGCAAGCCTATCTTTATATTCGAAAATTTGAGGATGTCTATATGACTTTCAGTGACTAGATCTATTCTGAAGATACAATTAAGTTGAAGTTATTTCCTTTCTCCCTGAAGGATAAAGCTAGGACTAGGTTTATCTTTTTACGCCCGAGATCCATCAACTCATGGCAAGAACCTAAGGAAGAGACGAACGAGTCAATAGAACTAGTAGAGTATGAAAATGGATGAGTTCAAATATGTCTTGGTCGTACGACATTTCCTAATAGTCTATCCTATCTGTGGATTCTACACCTGACAACCAAAATAAGAGAATATGACATTTACTTCAAGATCACAGAATTAATCAACATAAATAAGATTGGGGGATATTAAATGTGGCAGGGAGGGACATGTTCGAAGTAAACATTGATCCTATTTGGTTAACATATAATTAAGACCCGTCAGTACTATAAATAAAATAAGGTTGTGAAATAAGGTTTCTAAATGAAAAAATGCTAGAATCAACAATCATATGATTATAGTAGCCAGAGTAAAAAAACTAAGAATTACCTGATGTCACAAACAAAGCAGTACTATAAGAGGATAAAACCCGTTTAAGAAGAACAACAAGTTCATCGAGAGAGACAAGTGGTGTATAATTCCCTGGATTACATTACATGATTTTGTTACCATTGTAGTTGTGATAAGTCTAGAAGATCGAAAATGAGGTGGGATATATTTAGGTCCATTGAGAGTGACAGAGCTAGGACAAGAAATCTTTGCTTTTTCTATTGTAGCCGAAAACTTAAGGAATCAGTATAAATATTTTAAAAGCTGATTAAAATTAAACCGGATCAATTAAGAGAAGAAAAAAACAAATCTAAATAAATTGGTCAAAAGAAGAAGAAATATTATAGTTGACACGGGGCAATTGATGCGAGCGGGTGTGTGGCTGATAATAAAGCATGCTTTGGGCACAAGGAAAAACTGCACGTATATGGTGCGTAGAGAAGACAATAACAAAAAAATGATTATAATCATGGCCCATGTGGGCATGTGTGCGATTTGATCGGGTTGGTTTTTGTAACGTTATGATTTCTTAAAAAGGCAATTTTGAGGGTAAAGTTATGGTGATGAGTTAGACATATATGGGTAGGGCTATGGTTTTGGTAGCTGTATAGTAAGTGATTTTATAATGATGTAGTGGTTTTGATGATTGATAAGGTAAAAGATTAACTTACTATATTTTTGGATAAATAAGGAAGATACGTTACAGTCCACATAAGCTGCATCATGACTTGGCAAGGGGCCTCAATTAGGTCTAATAAAATAGACTTCATTTAAGCACAAACCTCTTTCAAATGCCTAAGTAGATTCTGCTTAATGTGATGAGAAGGCCCCTCAAGACCAGGTCCTGCAGATCTGTGCCAACGAACTAAGTACAGCTCTGGACGCAATTGCATCTGAGTAGTTAAAGGAAGCATGGGTAACTGTTAGACCGGACAGAAATGGGTGCATAGACTTTTGCAACTGTTTTAAATGCCTATTAATTGTATTTAATATTTCGAATTATGGAGATAAGCAAGATCAGAAGCTAACATGCCTAGTTAACCACTACAATGATGACAAATAAGCCTTATACTGACTATTCCAACTCCACAGACATGCTATCTCCTTACTATATATACAAATCATCGTTACCATCACAAACACGGACAATCAAGCATTGAATACATAATGAAAAAAGTTAGAATTAAAGAGATCAACCCATTTCAATATTTTATTTATGTATCTACGAGGTCTGATGAGTGTAATAGAACTTCCAGACATAGAGAACAATTAGATTATTAAGTGAGAAGTACATGTAATGCTTGTCTTGATAGTTGGACTAGCTAGAGCGACAATTTTACTTGTAATAAGATCTAGGCCTGATAGTTTTATCATTTATAAAACAACATCGAGCTTCTAGCTCTTCCACAGAGGATGATGAGTCCTTATCTCAAAAGGGCAAACTTTTTTTCTAAACTCTCTTTATTATTTAGTTTGATTTTTTCCTTTTTACCACATCACCATTAAGATAACAAAAACATTTGGCTGTATGATTAAATAGGTCTTGTTCAATTTTTACACCAACAATGATGTCTAGGTAGTGGAGACGATATGAATAGCGGCAATAGGTATTTTAGGGTTTTGAAGTTGAGGTTAGACGTGGTTTGATTGGGTAATATGTGTACGGTAGTAGGGTTTTAGGATATGGAGTATGATGATGGAAGTATGGTTGATTTGCAGATGCAAAAAACCAAGAAACCAAGAATATTACAAAGAAATCAAGAATATAACTGAGAAATATGAGGATTAATTTACCCCTCTAAGAATAGAATTATAGTATATTGAATTGAAAATAATGATATATAAGGCCTTTATTTATAGGGGACATTGACCTCGGCTTACATATAGATAATTGTGGATAAATGCAATAAGGAATAGCCTATAGATAAATACAAGGATATATCTAGGTAACTAAGAGATAAATACAATATATTTTAACAATAAACAATATTAAAGGAAAACATTTTGCCAAGAGAGGTTAATTTTAATTCTTTCTTTGTGGGAATTGTTTTTTGATAAATTGTTGGGGGACAAACTTAAGAGATGAAAATAGATGGAGTAGTAATGACTTTTGGCTTGGTTAAAGTGGGATTAGGATGGCATTTAGCTCTGTAAATTTTAGATCACCAAATGAAAAAATACAGAAAAAATGGAAGAATATTTCTATAAACTAAGACTAGATTAAGAAATCAGAGTTTTTAGAAAAACAATAAACACACTACATATTTAATTAGTACACAAACACATTAATATTATTTTTTTATGTATGATCAAGAACTAATCTTAGACCAACAAATACAATAATATAGTATAATGTATTTTGTGTAGTTTTACGCATGGGTTTGTTAACAAAGTGGAAATGAGGATAGACTTTCCACCATTCATTATAGTATGAACTACGAAAATCTCATTTTCATTATCATTCTTTCGTGGTTGAACACGTTTATCAATGTACAATTGTATAAAAAAAGTGTATCTTTTTTTGGTTTATCACGGGGTGTTTGGGCCAGCTTTCGCGTATCTCGACTACTTCCCATTATCGGTTTGTGACTGCCGCTTGCTAAGCATTATTTTAACAGCCGAAGTTTGACCTTGGGAGCTCCAAGTCAATCTAAAGTTGTCCCAATGACAATATTATATCACTGGGCCAAGATGCTTGGTTATAAAAAAAGTGTATGAAACAAAGAAAAAACAAAGAAAAAAACATTAAAACCCCTTATGATTTGACGGGTAAACATGTCACCCCCTAAACAATTTTACCCAACATTAAACCTCATGTACTATTGCCCCTTTTCATTTTACTTAAAGCTAGCTAGAAAATCTTGAGTTTTCAATTCGTGTGAAATTAAATAAGTGAATAAACAAAGGCCCACATGATGAGAAAATGAAATGAATAAAGAGATATGAGAGAGAAAAGAAAAAAAGAAAGGGGCAATTAAAAAAAAGGGCTTATTAGAGAAAGATTTTCACACTAAGGCCAAGGAATAATTTTTTTTTAAATAAAGGGCCTATTTTTTATTTTATTGATGATATGACATGTGTCTTTTTTTTTCATTATAAAATGACATCCCAACCCTTAAAATAAACTAAAAAAATATCAATATGCATTAAAATATGGACTGCAATATGAACTTTGCAGTCTATATTTCACTGCAATGTGAACTTTGCAGTCCATATTTCACTGCAATGTGAACTTTGCAGTCCATATTTTTAGTGCAAAGTTCATATTGCAGTCCATATTTTACTGCAATGTGAACTTTGCAGTCCATATTTTTAGTGCAAAGTTCATATTGCAGTACATATTTCACTGCAATATGAACTTTGCAGTTCATATTTTATTGCAATATGAACTTTGCAGTCCATATTTTTTGTGAAAATTTCATAAAAAGGGGTAATTTAGGTAATACATAACATGTTTTTATTAATTAAATGATATTTAAATTTATTCAAATACATTCATTTAAAATATAAAACAAAATAGGCATCTTACACTAATTACCAATTAAAAATAGGCCCTTCATTCAAATTACCAATTAAAAATAGGCCCTTCATTCAAAAAAATATTATTCATTGGATTTTTGGTAAAAATCAATGTATAATAAGCCCTTCTACCTAATTTCTAGAAAAAGAAATTAGAAGATTAATACATATTTATAAAAAAGGGGATATTTTTGGCATTTGTGTTTCGAATGGCTGGGCAATTGCAACAATTACTCTGTTATTTAATATAATGTGAACTCATGCTTGAAAATCTGATAGTTTCTAATTTGGTCAGGATAAATTGAAAAATGATACTAATACAATAAGATTTAGTATCGGATAGAGTAATTTAAAGGCTCATCCCGTTAACCCAACAAACTACAAGAATATTAAATATATTTATACTATTAAATTAGTAATATAATTTTTTTTTTTAAAAATAAATTATTTTATGTTACCCTCTTATTATTAATGCTTAATTAGAATTAACTCATTTTCATAATTTTTCACTTAACCCCAGGAATGAGACCATTAACGCCATCCCAAAATTCGTTGGCCTGACCATTTTACACATCGGCTTCTTTAATGCATTGTTCCTCTTCTTAAAAAAAAATAGAAAACACCAACAAATCACTCATTTTTCAACCTTTTCTCTACCACCATGGAAGAGCCATCTGGTGCTCTCTCTCTCTCTCCCTCATTTTTCTTCGTTTCTCCCTTAAATCTCTCTCTTACTTTTAAAAACTCAAACTCAAACCCCAACCTTAACTCCATTACTTTCTGTATGAGAAATGAAACTTTAACATACCAAACCCACTTTATATTTTGCAAATTGATAAAATGGGTTTAGTACATAAACTTCTAAAGTTGGAAGCTCTCTCTACTCTATATGTGGCAGAATCAATGAATATCGTTTAAATTGATGGTTCAAAACAGAGCACAAATGTCTCTTTTGATTTCTTTGCAACAAAGCACAAAAGTTAATTCCCAGAGAATAAAATTGTAGCGCTATTTTGAGGAAAATAAAACAGAATAAGAATTAGAAATTGCTCAAGTCCATTATCGAAATCGAGCCATCAAAGCCCGAGTTCACCCCGTTGGATTTTCGTCGCTCATTATTTCCAACGTCTCCAATTAATCACCTCTCGCCGCGGATTACCTCTTATGGTCGACGGGGCCAATTTCTTTACTCTGAGTATCAATGATTTGCAAGAATTGAAAAAAAAGGGAGTTGCAGAAAGAGAGGAGAATTTGTTTAGATTTTGAAACTCATCGCTGCCATGGTGTTGTATGATTTGTTGGGTACTCGTGTTTTTGGATTTATTCGAGTTTTTGTTATTTGCTTGAGAAAGAAAGAGGGGGAAGTTGTATTTGATTTGATTGGATTGTTGTGAAATGAGTTGATAGGGAGGGGGGGGGGGGGGGGGGGGGGGGGGGAGGTTAATTCATTAAAGTTTAGAGAGATAAAAGTAAAGAGAACGTATTTTTTTTGGGAGTAATATTTACGAGTGTATTTTTGATGAGGATAAAATTAGATAGAATTATGAGATTTTTAATGATAAAATAACATATGTTTATTTTTATTTAAAATTAATTTTTTTTATTTTTTATTTGATTAAAATGAAATTGAACACGTATTGTTTTATCATTGGGCTCTCATAATCCTATTCAATTTTTTTCTCAATATTTATACCCTCTATTCTTATCACAAACACCACCATTTATAATTTGATAAAAATCATATTTTAACACCCTACTTTTTTGTCACAAACATCATCTCATTTAACTATTATTTAACTTATTTACCCAAAGATTAAAACATTAACCTATATATTTATTCATTTTTAATAAACTAATCTAACATTAACTCAAATAATTAAACCTATATCTCCCACTTTTTTCTCATCATAATCACATTCCACTGCTTCAAGTAAAATTATAGAGAGAGAAGATACTCACTTCTTTATCATTTGAGTTCTCAAAATAAAGAAATCACAACCAAATCGAAGTACAAACATTATTGATGGGAAGTTTGAAGTTTGGATTATGATAAATAAGAAGTATTGTTCATGAGATGGTGGAGAAAGAAGAAGTTCAAGAAAAAGTTGTTGGTGAAATTTCACTCCAAAATGAAGCCAAATATGTATTATAATTGTTATTATTGGTGTATTAATGTGTTTATTAACTTTCATACATCATTCTCCAACATTCAAATTGAAACAAAGATATAATCTCCAAAATAGAGTATAAAACGGGTTCTGTCTAGGCTTGACTCATTTTATATAAGGAGAGTAATATAGTTTTAACTCTCCTCAAATAAGGTGATTGTGTATAAACACACTCACCCCATATGAGACGAGTGATGTTATTAGGATAGTCACTTACAACACATTTACCTGATGTGGGGTTAATGTGTGTGAATTCATTCACATGTCATTAGGTGAGTTTAATTTAGAAATACTCTAGTACACTTCGCACTCCATTGCCTAATATTAAGCGAGTCACTTGCAACACATTCACCTAATGTAAGGTGAGTGTGTGTGAATTTACTCATGTGTCATTAGGTGAGAGACGTAAATGACTTCTTTCTTTTTTTAATGTTAAGTAATTTTATTTTTAATTAATGTTTGTATTAATTTTTAATTGGGTGAAAAGTATTAGTGACTAAAAATTAACATGAGAAATGTTTGTGACAAAATTAAAAGTGTAAATAATAGCCACCATTTTTTTTTCCTTTTTTAAGAAGTTACCAAATTTGTAAACAGAACTAATGATCCGTTAACTCCTAAAAATAAACTCAAAAAATTATTATAAAAATAAAAGGTAACTCTGGTTATACATTTATCTCAAAACCCTTTAAAAGAGGGGGCCCATTAATTCGGCCGCCCGATTTGTCGTCTCTCTCGTCTCCGTCCACCTCCCCCCCCCCCTCGTTCCTTTGTGTTTGACTCTCTCGTTCTCTCCTCTTATCCTTCACGCCACCTCTCTCTCTCTCTCTCTCTCTCTCTCTTCCATATGTGTCTTTTCTTCCATACTTGAGAATATAAAACTGGAAAGAAAAAAACAAGAGAAAGTCTATAACTTGTTTCTGTTTAAGAGAGTAGTCCTCTGTTCTTTATTTCAGAACTGTCTCTTCCTGTTCTGAAACCAAAACTAGGAATCAAAAAATCAAGACTCTTCATTATTCTTCTACTCCGATCTCTCTCTCCATTCAACCCTTATGAGTATTCTCTCAGCCTGATCGATTTTTTTTTTTTTCAAGAAAGAAGATCACTTTCCCCCTTTTGAGTTTTCAAAAAGATTGAATCTTTCACAATAATCATGGCTGGAAGTAACGAAGTTAATGTCAATGAAGCCAAGGTATTATTCTCATACCCCTCTACTGCCCTTTTTTTTCTTTTCTTTTTATAATTCTTAAATTGTAGTGATTTATTTACATTTTGGGTTATTTGCTTGAAAATTTTATGAGGGTTTGGGGTTGTGTTTGGTCTTTTCTTGCTTTGATGTTCCTCTGATGTGTCTGGGTTCTTGTTCAAGAAAATCAAAATTTAGGGTAGAAAAGACAATTTAGGGCTAATGATTGAATCTTAAACTCTGATTTGAAGAGTATGAGTTGTCCCCATCTCTATTTTCGTCAATTTTACCCCATTCTGTTATGGGTATGAAATTATTTTTCATATATTCCTTTCTTGATTGATTACCTCTACAATTTTGACAAAGTAAAGTACATCTTCAACTGATCAACCTAGTTCTTAATTGAATACTGTTCCCCCAGTAATTGTTGTATATCCTCTGATTTGTAAATGAGCGATATGTTGTAAATCAGCTGTAAAGTTTCTCATACTTCGAATATTTTTGTTTCTTTGTAGAAAGTGGTACCACTTAATACGTGGATCCTCATTTCCAATTTCAAGTTAGCTTACAACATGCTTCGCCGCCCTGATGGCACATTCAACCGGGAACTGGCGGAGTTTCTTGACCGAAAAGTGACGGCAAACACCAATCCAGTGGATGGAGTTTACTCCTTCGATGTGATTGACCGGTCCACTGGCCTCCTTAACCGGATTTACCGGCCATCCACCGGAAATGAATCTCAGTGGGGAATCGCAGAGCTTGAAAAGCCCTTAAGCACCACCGAAATTGTCCCTGTCATTATTTTCTTCCATGGTGGAAGCTTTGCTCACTCCTCAGCCAATAGTGCAATCTATGATACATTCTGCCGCCGCCTAGTCGGCCTTTGCAAGGCGGTTGTGGTCTCTTTGGACTATCGCCGATCGCCTGAGCACCGATACCCGTGTGCTTATGATGATGGATGGTCAGCCCTTAAGTGGGTCCATTCAAGATCGTGGCTTAAGAGTGGCACAGATTCAAAAGTTCATGTGTATCTATCCGGTGATAGTTCCGGTGGTAATATTGCTCATCATGTAGCTCTAAGGGCTGCACAATCAGGAGTTGAGGTATTGGGTAACATACTTCTACACCCGATGTTTGGCGGGCAGCAACGAAGGGAATCCGAGGAAAGATTGGATGGAAAGTACTTTGTGGCAGTTCAAGATAGAGATTGGTATTGGAGAGCATTTCTACCAGAAGGGGAAGATAGAGACCATCCAGCATGTAATCCATTTGGGCCTAGAGGTACAAGCATTGAAGGGTTAAAATTTCCGAAAAGTTTGGTTGTTGTTGCTGGTTTGGACATTTCTAAAGATTGGCAATTGGATTATGCTGAGGGCCTGAAAAATGCAGGGCAAGAAGTGAATCTTTTATATCTGGAAAAGGCAACTATTGGGTTCTACTTCTTGCCCAATAATGAACATTTCTATTGTCTCATGGAGGAGATCAAGAACTTCGTGAATCCGAATTCTAACTGTTAATACGTTACTTAACTCTTCAACTACATTCGGATATACATAACAGAATCTTGACATTTCAACATGGGTTCTTTTTGCCCCCCTTTTCGAAGTGATGGTGTGTAGCTATATGATTGTGTAGTGTACTAATAGTGTTAATTCTTAATGTTGTAACTTGTGGAGGTTGTTCTCCATTTGAAGATGATTTCGGTTTGAGTTCTTGTGACGGAAAAGGTAGCCCATTGGGGATAGTGGGTAGGTCCTGGTTACATTGATTCGGAAGGATTGTGACTTATTCTTGGTTTTGGCCTAGTTCTTTTGGCCGAGTTCACGTTGAAATTAAAAGCTTAGGCTGTGAAAATCTCCGGTCTGTTGTTCGTTTTAGTATACGGGTACTAGCACGAAGACTAATTTTAGGAAATGGATCGGAAGTGTTCATGTTGTTGTGAACTTTGTATGTTGTTATACTTGTGTTCTACAAATATATAAAGATGATTTTGTTTGTTTTTCTCAGCTTTACTTGGATTTGTTCAGTCTGTTGAGACCAATACCAATTCTTCTTTGAACTGTTGCTTATTTTGTTCTGTTTTTCACTTAGCAATTGAAATTTGCTAGCTTCTTAACACGATGAATGTAAAGTTTTGTGGTTGTGTTGTGACTGTGACCCTTATACAACTATATATGTTATCTTCTGTTCTGTTTTGTTAGTTGCGAACCGGGGAATTTTGAATACGAAGGCACTGTTGGTTCTTTTATCGTGTAAAAATGTTTCCACTTTATTTGGATTTGAATGATTGAATCACATATTTACACTCCATGTTTTGTTTGCATCCCATTATGGGTCAAAATTAACACGGGATAGCTGCTCTGCTTCTTCCATGGTGGACCATCAGATCCAATTGTCATCACTAAACAAAAACCAAACAGTCCAAAAAAAACAATTTTCGCGAATGAAGAATGATTGGGCAAGAGGTACGGATCATGGATTTCCCCATCTTTAGATGATGAATTCCCAATTAGTTCTTTGTCAGCTCTTGATTTTCTTGTTGTGGAAGGGCTGTTTGGAGTGTGGGAAAATAGCAAGCGAAAATAATAGTAATAAAAAAGGGCTTTTGTTTTGATAGGGGGAAACTCATCTTGTAGTTGTAGTGGTTGGGGAATTTGGATGTACTCAAAGGGACCACTTTGAGAAAAAAACAAAAGCCCATTTTAATTATTTTTTATTTATATATATATATATATTTTTTTTTTTGAAGCTGTTGGGATTGCTTTTTTCTTGTGCATAATATATATATATATAATATATATAAATATAATAATAACATAATGGGCACTAAATGGTAAAAACAGCTAGCTAAGCTAATGGACAAAAGACACGAAGCCCTTTTGTTTAAATTGACTTTTTGTGCTCTTGCTTGGAATATATGCATCTGTCTATCATCTCAATGTAAAATCAAATTTGGTTCGTCCGATTATTAATAATAAATTTTTGTGTTATGTTTTCTGTCTTATTATGAATTGTCACTTTTAATAAATTAAGCCAATCTTACTTAATTAATTATTTGTTTGAATATGTTCTCTTCTAAGTCATTATCATCGAATGGGTTTTGTTTAATGAAGGATGATTATGGACGGATTTTGGTTGTCTCTTTCTTAATTTTTTTCCTTTGAAATATTTTTTTATTATTTTGGTGGGTCTTTCGCGGCGGGCAGGCGGGCGGCTGTTCACACTTATGACTTTCTTGTACGTATTTAAATATATTTATTTATACAATATGTATATTTTAGGGGAAAATGTGAGTGTGTATTGTATTTCAATACTTTCTTGTCGATTCCTATTGACCTAAAATTAATTCCGATTTTCATTTTTTTTTTTCTTTTTTAAAGATACACCGGCAAGCAATAGAAAAAAACATCGAAGTGAGAGAGGGAAAATATGATTGAAACCGGTCGGTCGTTCCGTGCAAATATTTACACTTTTATTCACTTAAAGTTAAAACAGAATTTTTAAAACAAAAACTTATTTAGGAAAACTAAACTTGATTGAAAAAGGATAATAAACTCTACATAATTGTTGTGTTAAGATACTATTAGAATAAGTTTTAATATAAGCGTAGAACTAACCGAACAATTATGCGTATAATAGTTAAATAAATAAACACCACTATTATTCAATCAATATGAAAAATAAGAGATTAAAGAAAAAAAAATCAATTAAGCACGTACGCAATCAGGTGGTATCGGTAAAATTGTCATTAATTAATTTATCAAATGATAACTATTATTGATGAAGACCAATTCAAAGTACAACTGCAAAGCAAACCCTACCCTCTAATTAGAGCGTTTAATATTATCTCTCAAATATACTTTTTAATCTAGTTAAGAAATAATACAATACAATTTTAAAACCTATGACAATGGATCTATTTAGGGAGTAAATTTAACGGGTTGCACAAAGCCAAAATCAAATTGAAATTGGACAATACAAAATCAACTAGGAATAGGATATCATAGAGACATAAATCTTCAATTCTCCACCTTAATGTTGTTGTACAAGACCCCAGTGCAATTTACCATGATTAATTCATCGAATAAGACCATATCACTTTTGTCGGTCCCTTAGGACCTCCAGCCTCGAGGGGTATCAACCTCGAAAGATTTAACTAACGTCAAACAATGCACAAATTTAGCTAACGGAAAAACATTTGTTAACATATCTGCCGGATTATCATTAGTGTTTATCTTAACCTGATTTGTAACAACGTTTTTAATATTTTTTTAGATGAAGTTTGAAGTAGTACATGTGGCTGAACTTAGGTCGAAGTTTATGGCCGAGTCAGACTCGGAGGTTCAAATGTGATTCACAAGTTTGAAGCAGTACATGTAGATGGACTCGATGGCGTCAGGGACGACTCAGTGAAAGCCTAAAGTGTGAGTCGATATGAAAACCATCCTGGTAACTGGACGTCCTGGACTCGAGTGGAAGCTTATGACGGAGTCAGACTTTGAAGACTAATGATGAAGTCTCTACAAAACTTACGTACCCATGAGTATTAATATCAAGGTGGTTGTGCAAGTAACCTCAATTAAAGTGGAATAAGGTATACCTTAAGATAGCATTAACCAAGGTGGATGATCTTGTAGACGATGTTGAGTAGTGATCTACATGGATAATCCAAAAGCGAATTCAAGGTGAACTAATGTATAGGTTCAAGTGGAGCCAAGATAGATTACTGGACTGGGTGATAATCTAAGGTGGAGCCAAAGTAGATCGGATTTAGTTCAAGGTGTAATCAAAGGTGGATTGGTTTGATCCAATGTGAAGATTTTTTAGAATGGTTGGTTCAAACCATTAATCTCACACGAAAAAATTCTAGAACTCAATAAGGATTAATAAGTAGAGTAGTATTACTACATAGTAATGAGATCTTTTGGAGTAAAACCCCCACTTGTAGCACAAATATGTTCAATTTAGGGACAAAATCGTTATTATATGTCTAGATTTGAGGGCCCAAAAAGTTCTCTGGGCGGAGTCCATGTGCTGATAGCATAATAATTAGTATTACAGTTGATGGCGAATTCACAACTTTAAAGTAGCTATTACATGTAGCTAAACTTGGTGGAGTCAGGGAAGGCTCAATGAGAGTATAAGGTGTGAGTCGCTATGAAAAGCAACTTGGTAGCTGTACTCGGATGGAAGCTTATAGCGGAGTCAAACTCGGAGGACCAAGGGTGGAGTCACTACAGAACCGACGTACATTAGAGTAGTATTATCAAGGTGGTTGTGTAAGGAATCTTGAGCAAGGTGTAATAGGGTGTACCTTGAGATGACATTCACAAAGATGGAAGATTTTGCGAATGGTGTTAAGTGGTGATCTACATGGATAGTCCAAAAGTGGATCTAACATGAATTAATGTATAGGTTAAGGTATGGGTGTTGTTAGAAATCCGAAAACCGAACGAACTGAACCGATCTATTGTAATCTAAAATTTTTTGAACCGAAAAAAAACCTAAAACCGATTGATTCGGGTTAGTTTGAGGTTTGGGTTCGAGTTGCCCGAAGTGAACCGAATTCCCCGAATCACTTTTAAAATAAAATTGCTAACTAAAGGACTTTGCCATTTCACTATTTATTTTGAGGTTACTCCAAAATTCAAGTATGACATTTTTTTCCTGTTTGCTCTTCTCAATCTCTTATTTCACTTTTAGAGATGTAATCAATTTATGTTACTTACTCTTATTTTTAAATTAAGATTCAATTTAATATTTGTATTTTGTTTATTCATGGCTTCATACTCATTATTTCATTAATTTTTAATTATCATTAAATTTATTTAGTATAATAAGATGTAATATATTTATTTTTTCTCAAAGTGAAATCATAACTTATAACATTCGTAAAAAAGAAAGAAAGAAAACAATGAATTTTAATTTAAAACAAAGTGAATTTAATAACACCAAGAGATATATACATGGAAAACAATTCTATGAGGTAAATTATGAAGTCTTCCATAACAAAGAATAGCATCATGAAATTGAAAAATTTATTCAATGTTGGGAATATTCATGATTATGCTATCAAATAGTAACGGATGTTGTAAAATAATAATTTCTGCCTTAAGTATTGAAATAAATAAATACAAATATAATAATATTAAGTCCATGTTTTTTGATTAGTGCTGTTTTTTTATTTGTAGTGCAGTTTTTAACTAAAGGTTTAGCAATATAAAAAAACCCGAATGAAACCAAACCGGACCGAAACCGAATAATTTGGGGAGAGTTTGGGTTTCAAAGATATGAAAACCGAAATCGAACTGAATCGAACTATAAAGTTTGGGGAGGGTCTGGGGAACCCCAATCTCTACCCTAACCGAAACCAAAAACACCCTTAAGTTAAGGTGGAGCCAAAGTGGATTGTTGGACTGGTGACAATCTACGATGGAGCGAATTTGGACTGAAGTTAGTCCACGGTGGATTGGTTCAATCCAAGGTGAAAATTGTTGAAAATGGTTGGCATAAACCATTAATTCCACATTGAAAAATTATAGAATTAAACAAGAGTTAAAAAGTATGATAGTGTCACCACATAAAAACAAGATATTTTAAGATAAAAGCCTACATTGTGGCCCAAAAGTATTTAAATCGGAAATAATATCGCCCCACGTGCCGGTGAACACAACATTAATTTTGTTCAAGAATGAAAATAAAATTATGATGATATCCTAATAATTTAAGATTCTACATTGAGATGATATCCCAATAACTTAAGAGCGTTAGACCAGGGTTCCGGAATTTTTTGTTCTACATTGAGATGATATCCCAATAACTTAAGAGCATTAAACCAGTGTTCCGGAATTTTTTGGACCTTATATGTATATATGTATGTATAACGTTCAAATTATTTGACGTTGAGAATAAATAATAGGAATGCCCAATGGCCCAGCGGGATTATGTCAATATGGTAGAAATAAATTTGAGGCGTGGGGTCATTCGTTCAAGTCCTCGCAGTGAATAGTATTTTGTTTCTCTTTTTTTCCTTTTAAATGCTTTAATTTTTGTTTTGACTGCTTTTTTTTTCTTTTAAATGGCACTTGAAGATATTTGTCTACTTTTTCCCCCTTTTAAATGGTTATTAAATCTAAGTTTGTTTTTTTTTGGTTTTTTTGAACAAAAGTTACAACTTTCAGTTTTTGTTTTGACTGTCTTTTTTCCTTTTAAACGGTTAGGAAGCCTAAGTTTGTTTTTTGTTTTTCTTGAACAAAAGATACATTTTTTAGTTTTTGTTTTGAACTAAAAATTGAAGGCATTCTTGTTCACATTCATAGAAATATTCAACTCACCCCGCTTTTTAAGTTAAACCATCTTAAAAATAATTAATCTGGAAAAAAATTTCCAAAACTCTCTTTGAACACCTCATCTTTCTTTCTACCTCTTCAAGTTAAATTACTTTTAAAAATTCTTGACAAAATAAAATTATGGACCATCTTTAACGTTATATATATATATATACATATTCCTCCTCTTGATTTAAATTGATCTTAACACTTTTTCAATAGAGAAAATCCATCCAACACATGAGGAATTTTCCTAGTTAATTGTTTGAGATCACTTCCCGAAAATTCTATATATTACATGAATATATAAAAATACGAAAGAGTCCCAAAATAAATTTATTTATTAGCTTTGTTAAACCAAGTCTTTAGTTAATTCATTTTTTTGAATAAAGTCTTCATATTCTTTAACACGTCATTCTGTATTCACAATACACAACATTTTTTATATTCATTTGGTTCGCAGTGATTTCTCTCTACAATTAGTTGATTTGAAGTTGGTTATATATATATATATATAACTCTATCTTTTAGTTGTTGTTTTTTCTAAATTCTATATGATTGAAAAAAATGTAATTACTCTTTTTATAATTTTTTAAATGTCATTATATTATGCTATATATCTCTTGCTGCGAGTTTATTGGTATACTAATACTATATAAATATACAAAAATATGAAGGGTCCCGAAACAAACTTCACCTAGAGCCCCTTAAAACTCAGGGCCAGCACTAATATTTATTGCTACGGAAAAGCGCATATAGAGTTTGAAAAATAAATAGATTTTTTTTGGTTTGAAGGAGTGATCTTTCGTGATTGGGGAAATGGACATTTATGAAGAGCAGCGTTAAGTGTGTAGGTTATCTAGTGGTAAAAAATATTAAGTTTAGTAATCTTGAGTTTGAGTCTCACCGACTGTTCACATCTTTTGCTTTTATTATCAATACAATTAATTATTTGAAATTTTGAAAGATCCACTTAGAGAAATTTACAAGAAAATTCCAGCAATAAACAAGTATAATACTATTATAAGAAACAGTATGGTATGCTTTCATAATTGTACCTTGTTCTTATAATAACCATTTGTTCCCAACATTAGACCGATCATTTTTAATTGTCTTGGAAATGGAGAGTCTATAGAAGAATAACAATGCTGGTCCATGATGCCAAATAAAACATTATACAGTCCATACAGTCATGGCAAAATCTATATTTTATTACTATATACATATTAGTACTGAATACTCCCAGATGGAAATCTGCCAACTTCTTTGTTGTATTAACTGTATATGCAATAATCATGGTCAAGTGAAGCATTACTTTATAAAAAAAAATAGAAAAAAAAATGAACAAGTTCTGGTTAAAAATTTATAAAATACCTTATTATAATTTGAAATCATCGTAACTATTATATCGGGCAAAGGGAATAAATGCTCCATTTAAAAAATGGGTAAGTTTTCATATTTAGATAAAAATTCTTTACCACCGAAATAAGCGACTCACTTATTCATATTATTTCGAACAAATGAAATATAATAGGCCAATATTTCTATTAGGAAATTATTATTTGTCCCCTGGAATTCAATCTGGACCGCTACAGAATAAGTGGTCTTGATTAACAATCAATTAAGGAGAGGAAAGCATAAAAAGAAACATCCATCATTTCTATTTGTACTGAACGTATATAGTACTCCCTCTTCCTCAAAGAAACATCCATCACCTCTTTTTACAGCTTCTTAAATTAAGAATTTTTTTAGATATAAGTAATATATTAAATTCACAATAATAAATTATTTTTGTATTTCGCAATTAATGTCGAGATTAGTAGTTTAATCCATATATATATTTTTGCTAAATACATTAAATATTTGATACAATATCCATCCATTTGTAGAATGAGTTGGATAATATACGTATATGGACAAAAAATACATACAGTATTCATCCATTAGTAGACCGATCGACCAAAGCAATCTAAGGTAAACTAAACATTCAACGCATCTAGAGATGATTTTATTTATGAAAAGATTCCAATCTTTAATTTATGCTTTGCCAAGTCAAAATTCTAATTATGCCCATGCATTCATCTCAAGCTTTGTAAAATACCAATAAATAAGTTTTCCTAGTAACCAGCTCACCTACCCATATTTAGTCTTGTCCATATCTATACTGAATCCCAATAATTTTATTATATCTAATGATTGATTTCATAATAATACAGTAATTAATTAAAAAAAAAAAAGAAGGGAAATTTTTATTTAAAAGAGCCTTTGTATCTATCTGATGGCCTGGAAGAAAATTTCCTGGTTCAAAATTTTAATATCACATTTGTCTTGAGTTGGATGGGCCTAACAATATAGACAAATCTTTGGTGATGCATGCAACTCAATTATATGAAGCCCACTTTGTGGATTCATAGTGGGTTTAAGAAGGGCCCTTCTTTGTGGGACAAATTTTCCAGAAAGTGGGTAGTACTCTTCCGGGCCAGTTCCTTATTATATACATCAAACTCCAACCATTGACAAGAAAGCTCTCCCCCAATCTTGATGAGAGAGAGAGAGAGAGAGAAGACGTTGAGATAAAGCTTCTTTCTCTATCTATCTATCTATCTATCTATCTTTTTCCCAAAGTTTGTTAAATTGAATGATGAGTAATAATAGTAGTTCGATCTTGTGTTTAAAATAAAAGAATGCCCACACTAACACCTAAGCTTTAAAGCCTTTTAGGCCTAATAATAATAATAAGATTATAAACCATGATTTATGTATTGATGAATGCTAAAAGATTACTCCACTGTGGACCTGGACCTCACTAGCTTAGCCATGCCATCATTTTTATCTTTCACTTACTTCCCTTGTAAAACTACACTCCACCTACGGTCATACTTAACCAACCATGCAGTTTTCCTCGATGATGTGCGGACAATTTAAAATATAAATTTATTTTATACTATTATTATAGTTAAATATTTTATACTTTTAAAAACAATATAATTATTAAATTTAGGAAAATTGTACTTCCAAAACACACATAGCATTTGATAGTTGTAGGTTATTTTCTTAAAATCTTATTAAAAAGTTGTAAAATAAAATTCTCGTTGGTTTATTTCTACATAAATGACTTTTTAGTTTGTTTATTTTCTTAAAATATCGAGAGTAAAAGAGTGGTATATTTGAATAATTTAATTAAAATTGTTAATCATTATTTTCATTAAAAAGTATTTTATTTTTTTTATTTTTTTTTTCTGGCACAAAATAACATTTGACCATTAGTAGCTACATTAGAAATCAAATTAAAATCAATTTTTGAGTATTGAGTTCAAGAAAGTAAGATAACGTTAGTAGATGTAAAGATGAAGGAAAATACAAATGATTGAAATAACATAGAAAAAGAGTATATATATATACCTATAGAGAGAAGGAGGGGGTATTAAATAATGACACCGTATATGCAACTTATTTAAGTGTACTTTATATTAAAAAAGTTGAGCATTTTACTTTCTATTATATATATACTAGATATTGCCTGTGCCGTTCGGCACGGAAACGTCAAAAAAAATTGACGGTTAAAAAATATTGAGATTGAACAAAAAAATACCTAATATATAAACAGTTTAAAACTGTATAAGCAACTTATTTAGCTGTCAAGCGTGCGCAAGAGCAGGGGTTGAAAGGGGGTTTTGCTAAAACCGAATTTAAGATACCAAAAGATATATTCGACCCAATCGGATTGTGGTGGTTTTTAATCGAAAAACTCGAATTCGCTTCTATTTATAATATGTTTAAATTCGAACCCGTTTCACCACCACGTTAAGGTCGAGTTGGGTTATTCTCTAATCATTCAATAAAATATACAAAAAATTAATATTTAGAAAAATTAATATATCCCATTATTATTACAATGACATTATATATTTTTAAAATTTTAATTATAAAGAGATAGCACCATTGGTAGTAACACTCGTTTACAAAAATAATATGTTTTTTTTATTAAAAAATATTTAAATTTGTAAGAGATTAATTATATATATATAACCCTAAAGGAAGGGTTGTGCTATTTGCCATCCCTAATCATTCACCATTTTAACAACATTACATATATTCGACCCGAATTCGAGACCGAATTGTGGTGGGTTTTAATTGAAAAACTCGAATTCACCTATGTTTATGAGATGTTTAAATTCAAACCTGTTTCACCACCTCGTTAAGGTCGAGTTGGGTTAATTTGTCATCTCTAATCATTCAATAAAATATACAAAAATAAATATCTAAAAAAATTAATGTATCCCATTATTATTACAATGACATTATATATTTCTAAAATTGTAATTATAAACGGATGGTACCATTGGTAGTAACACTGGTTTACAAAAATGATGTGATTTTTTATTAAAAAAAACTAAAGGAATGGTTGTGCTATTTACCATTCCTAATCATTCACCATTTAACAACATTACATAGTTTTAAATTTTAATTGTTAATATATGGTACCAATGGTAGTAATATTGGTTTACAAAAGTAATGTGTTTTTTTAAAAAAAAAATAAAAATTAAACAAACTATTTAAGTTTGTAAAAGATTAAATAAAAATATATATCTTTTTATATTTTTAAACTAAAGAAAAAATTAGTTTGGAATTGGAGTTTGAAACAAATATATTGTGTAAAGTTTTAAAGGTAAGTTATATAAAGAAAAAACATGTTTAAAGATAAAAGTAGATTACAAAATTTTTTCTTGAGTAAACTACGCAAATGGCTCATAAACTATTAACATCGTCCCACTTTGGCTCTTAAACAAAAATTTGTCGCATTTAAATATTTGAACTATTTACCGAGTTTCAAATTAGCCATTTCGTCCAATTTGGGCGTTAACTTGGACATAATTAAGGGCAAAATTGTCATTTCAATAGTTGGGGGCCAAAATTGGACAATATCAATAGTTTAAGGGCCATTTGTGTAGTTTACTAAAAAATATTATAAAAGATTTTTTTAAAAAAAAAAAAGGAAAAGGAAGAGAGAAAGAAGAGAATACAGAGATTTCGATTTGACGAATTTAATAATCTTAAAGTCTCTCGGCCTTGCCGGAACAACTCAATAATAGTCTTCTCCACACAGCTTGCGAAACTCCGGCCTCTTGTAAACAAGATTTCGATTTGGCGAATTGTAAACAAGATTCAACGATGAATGCATTCGATATATTTTTCAGTAGGGAAGAAAGAGCAGTGATTCACGGCGGCAGCGACGGTGGAGTTGATCGGAGTAAGGGTGAGTGAGATTGGGGCGAAATTAGGGTACAAAGTGGAAAAAGATAAAAGTGGAATTTTAGAGTTGATGAAAGAGAAGATAATTTTGTTAGCTAAAATATTGGAGGTTACGCCAGAGCTCCAGTGGGTGGAGTTGAAATTAGTTATTGGCGGGGAGGAAACTAAGGGGGTGAAGTGCGGGGGGGGGGGGGGGGAATTGAAATTAGGGCTTGAAGATATTGTTCTTTCACGGTATGAGGAAGTTTGTTGAATTGAAGATATATAATGTATGTGGGAAAGTTGTATAGTAGCTTTATGGACATTGTTTTTCATTTTTAGGTTGAAAGTTTCTTCTTTTTTGTTTGTTCTAATGGTGGTGAAGTTTGCTTTGTTTGTGATAGAGTGGAGGGGAGGTAGGAAGGAGGCGGTCTCTATCTTTTTTCTGTGTTCCGAAGAAGAATGAAAGATAAATTGATGAAGAAGAATGATAATGATGAAGAGAAAAATGGAAGAATGGATGATGAAGCAAAAGAATGGAAGAGGGGAGGGGAGGGGAGGCGGGTAGGAGGAGGAGGTGGTGGGTGGGTGTCTTCTCTTCTTTCTCTCTTCCTTTTCCTTTTTTTTTTTAAAAATAAATAAATTTTCTTTTATAATATTTTTGAGTAAACTACGCAAATGGCCCTTAAACTATTGATGTTGTCCCACTTTGGTCCCCAACTATTGAAATGACAATTTTGCCCTTAATTCCGTCCAAGTTAACGCTCAAATTGGACGGAAGGGCTAACTTGAAACTTGATAAATAGTTCAAATATTTAAATGCGACAAATTTTTATTTGAGGGCAAAAGTAAGACAATGTCAATAGTTTAGAGGCCATTTTCGTACTTTACTCTTTTTTCTTTTATACATAATTTTGTAATCATAATAAATCTCATTTTATAGGTATCGACAATTAGATTTCAAATATGCAAATTTTAATTATTTATAATTTTTGTATTTAAAGTTAACATGTTTTAGATTTAAAAAAAAAGTCAATGAGAAAAAAAGTGAGAGAAATATAGTAGATCGGTGGAATTAGAGAGAGAGAGTGTGAGAGAAATATAGTAGATCGGTGGAATTAGAGAGAGAGAGAGAGTGAGAGAAATGAAGTAGATTGGTGGAATATGAGAGATATATATAGAGAAAGAGAGTTGTTGAATTCTTTAATTTGATATTTTGAAAATACATCTAATGACTTAAAATTTATCTTATTTATTGTAACTAAATGCATTTGATAAAGTATTTATGTGATATTTGTTTTTTCTTATAATATATAGATGATATGATACGACATTTCTAAAATGCGGCTTGCCTCAATTTGGACTTCACTTACGTGTATATTAACGAATTTTGTCCAACTTTAACCTATCATTTGTCTAATTCACCAAACATTGTTTTAGCTTAAGAGTCTTAAACCATTACAAGCGCATGTAACATAAATATATTAATAAATGTTTACCCTGTCAGTCTAAGCCCTTCACTAAGAATATCTCATTTTCAGACTCAAAAATGTTTTCTAGTTATTAAGATTATTCCTTATAATAAGGAGATTCAAATAACGATGATTTAGTACATATTACTTTTTTTGAACAATTTTAAGTTTCAAATATTATATCAAAAGGCTTTGTGTTCCGTTGGTATTTCATATACTCATAAAAAGAAGATTATTAATCGATTCATATGGAAATAGTATATTTCATTTATTAGTTACGGTAGCAGTTATATAAATAGATTAAAGTACATATTTAAAGACCCCTTCCATGGATTTAGGATATGGTTTACATATAAAAAAAATACAATAATAATAATAAAAAGATAAGGAGACATCCTCATTCATTTGAGTTTAACCTCCTTTTTGACAACCCCACATGCCAATGATATACCGGAGTATTGATTTTGGTTCCTAATTTCGCTTCCAGCAAAATTATATAACTAAACATTACAATCTTTTGACTATCTTTACAACTTTTTTTTTGTGTTCCAATAAAACCAAAGTTTTCTTTGACCCTTCTCTGTCTCCTTTGATCCTCCTCAATTAAGAAGTGTCTTCTCTTTAACAAAGATACAAAAAGCAAAACTCAAAACTCTCAATACATTAATCAATCTTGCACTCATAAATTCCCACTTTCTAACTTTTGGAAGGTCACAATCACATGCACTTACGTAGTAAGGTTTTAAAGCAACAACAATATCACTTTTTTAGGCTTAAATCATATTTATATTTCTTCCCAAAGTACATCAACAAATAAAACAATACAACCAGATTTTTGTCTCAAATGCAGTACATTTGTCTAAGTTTATATCCACAATATAATCAATTTTATTCTCTTTCTTTACTCCCATATATAGTCACAAAAAATAATTGAATGAATAATAAAACATTACAACTCTCAAAAAATTAAATAAATGTTAACAAAACACACAGAGAAAACAAAATTATAGTTTATTACAAAAATTTACCATTTTACCCTTTCCATTCAATGCATTGCCCAGTAGGCCTTGTTTTTTGGGTCCCAGCTTTCATAAGGGCAAGGTGTCTGTAATGGAGGAACCATACAATTGTACTGCAAACACAACGAGCTACTCGGTGGAATCTCAGCCGTTGGATTGATCTCGATCCCAGTTAAGTAATTATGCTGAAGATATAGAATCTGTATGCTCGCATCAAGTAACCGGTCCACAAAGCTGGCCGGTACTTTACCCATAAACCGGTTGTTGTTCAAGTAAAGGCTCTGTACGGACGAGAAAAAAGGAGATATTTGACCGGAAAACCGGTTGAAGCTCAAATCAACGGCTTGAATTGTGACCTGGCCGACCGGTTGAACCGGACCGGAAAACAAATTTCTCTGCAATTGAAGGTTGGTGATTGGGAAGGTAAATAAACAGCCCGGTATTTCGCCCGTGAGTTGGTTCATGCTTAGGTCTAAATAGTTCAACCGGTTCAAACCAGTTAAGACTCGGAACACTGAACCGGTCAACCGGTTCCAGGACAATGAAAGGTACTGGATGGAGGGAGGAAGTGAAGTTGAATCGAGCGAACCGTTGAGTTCGTTGTGTTTTAGATCGATCCGAGTTAGGGTTTGTGAAACGAACGATGGAACCGAACCGGAGAGGCTATTGTGGCCTAGAATGACGTTAGATAACGATGGGAGAGCTCCGACCGACCACGGAATACTTCCCGTGAGCTGATTATAACTGAGATCGAGGGTTTGAAGTCCCCGGAGCTGGCCTAGAGATTCAGGTAACTCGCCGGAGATAAAATTCCGGCTAAGAGCAAGGAATCTGAGGTTAATCAACTGAGACAATGTCGGAGGTAGAGTTCCGACGATTCGTCCCGGAACGGCGGTGAACTCGGCGAGAGCAGTCAATTTGCCGATCGCGGGATCCAAGCGGCCTGTGAGGCCTGGAGAACCGGCTCTCGGATCACCGAGATTCAAAGCGACGACCTTGTCAGCGGAGCAGTAAACGCCGGCGAAGTTGCAGGGGTCGGCAGTGAAATCCCAGGAATTGAAGTAATTAGAGCCCGGGAGGTCGTCAAGGGCTTTTCGAATGGATTGTAAAGCCAAAAAATCGATAGGATCTAATATTGCAGATGCCAATAAATGACTTCTAAAAATGAATAACTGGGAGATCATGAGAAATAGCAACATTGGCCTGGTTCTCAACATGATGATTAATTTTACAAGTATAGTAATGTATATACAAAAGAGGAGGAATGATAAAATGTAAGGGGGTATAAATATATATATATATATATAGAGAGAGAGAGAGAGAGAGATTGTGATTCTTTTTTTTTTTTTTTTGTGAAATTTACCTTTTTTTTATCCTTGAGAATGAAGAGAGGAGCTTTAATGGAGGATAGAAAAATGATGGTAAGCTTGAGAAGAAAGCAAAGATGTTTTTTTAATTTGGGGGCGGGGGTTTTTCTTTCTTTCTCTCAGGAGTGGAGTGGAGTGGAGTGGAGTCTTCTTTGATACTACTACTACTACTACTACTTGTCTAAAGTGAGTAGTAGCTTTTTGGCTTCAATGACTAATACACTCTTCTCTTCTGTTGAGGCTTCTCTGCAAGTGCAAGCTGATTCTACTCCTACTGGTTGATGTTTTTGTTTATTTTTTATTTCTTAATTATTTTGGGTTTTGTTCCTATCTAGGTGTAGGTTTGGGAGGCCAAACGGTTGTCCGAACCTATCTGGCACCACGAACGTAGAGGCTCCGAGTGACATGTCATCAGATTTCTAGGCTCTACGGATGATTCGGACTGACCACGTGACCATCTCTTCTTTTCTCTGAAATTACCTACCTACCCTCACCCTCTCTCTCTCCACTTTATTAACAACCTTGCATCCCAATTCAAGAAGAGGGTATTCAATTTAGATTTTATAATTTTTTTTTTAAATTTGAAAGTTTATAGATGTTTAATTGAAATTTTTAATTTTTTTTTAAATTTTATAGTATTCAACTAAAATTTAAATTTTTTTTTAAAATCTTGTGGTACTTAATTATAATTAAAAATAGTCTTTTAAAATTTTATGGTATTTAAAACTCAATAAACTTTAAAGAATTTTATAAGTTGATATATTTTGATAAATTTAAGAGTGTTTTTATGAATAAAAAATTCACCATCAAATCTTCTTTTAAAGTGAAAGATTTCACATGAATTTCTTTTCTATCTTTCTCCCAACCATATGTGTTATTTCTTTTTATTTCTATAATCTATTAAACCCTTTCACTCATTTTCTCTTTATTTAAAACCTCTTTTTTTTCCTAAATTATATGTATTATTTTTTCTTCGTCTCTATAATTTATTTAAATCCCTTTAATTCATTCACTCTATCAAATAAATCCTTTTTTTGGATTTAGAAACGGCTATTTTCAAAATTTTAATTATCCAATTAGTCATATTCTTTCGAAATTATAGAGATGTCGCCCTCTTTATTTTTTTTTTCCCAATTTATGATTTTTTTAGACAGAAAATGAAAATCAAATAAAAATGGCAAAAAAAAACCAATCCATTAAGTTTTTAGACTTTATCAAAATCGTTTGCGGTGGATTTATAATTTGCTTATTACTTTAAAGTTGTAATCAATTTTTTATTATTTTTTATGATTTTTTATTATAACTAATTTTTATGCACGTGCATTGCACGTGATTATAGTGCTTGATAAATGTCATTAAGTTCATTAATGAATACGTATATGCTAAGAATTGAATAATTATATGAAATAAAAATAATAACATATAAACAAAATATATTATCAAGTGTAAAATGCAATTAATGATTATAGGAAAATCATAAAATTTGTCTCCTTGAATATTTTTTAGTAAATAGGTAGTTATAAAATAATGAGAATGAAAATCAATAGGATAACAATAAGAATGAAGAGGGTTATGATAATCATAACCATAATTTATTTTATTGTTTATCTTTTGATTTTTTAATTTTTTTGATAGACTTATTAAAATTTGTAGAAATCCACCGACTTATTAAAATCTGCATAAATCTAAAAAAAATTCTTACATTAAAATATGTTAGATTCTCTAAAGATTTAAAACAATTCATGGAGTTAACAGAATTCAAAAATTTTAAAAAGTCAGTAAGAATCTTTTAAAAACTGAATTGAATACACCCCCCTAAAATTTCAACACTTTTTTTCTTTTTATTTAGAACTCACATATATTAATAGTGTTTGATAATACTTCATTACTTATTAATATTTTATTAAATAATTCTACTTGAACATTCTTCGTTTTCTTTTTGTTTCCCAGAAGACTCCTCCCTCCAGTGATTTCTTCTTTAAGATATTAAAAAATAGGGGTTGTTGAAAAAAACTTTTAAAAGAATCAAAAAATAATATTTTTGTAAATTAAGGTCCTATATTTGACCAAAATTTAAAATGAGTGCAAAGTTAACCTTGCAGTAGATTTTTTAAATTTTATTTTTTTTATGAAATCATGCAAAATTAAGTTTGCATGACATGTTTTTTAGCATATTATTATAAATAAGTGTTTAATTAACAGTGCTTTCGAATAATTTTAAGAAATTACATATTCAAATAACATACACATAATTATTTTTTCAAAATTATGCAAAGTTAAGTTTGTACTCTTTATTTTTTAAAATATTACTACGTACTTGTATTTATTTAATATTATTTTAAAGTTTTACGAATGAAATATAATAATATATTTGTTAAAAATATAAATAAATCATGCAAAACAAATTTATATTAATATTTTTTGATTGCAAAGTTAAGTTTGCACAAAACACAATTTGGTGCAAAGTTAAGTTTGTATTCAATACAATTTTGTGCAAATTAAGTTTGCAATCGATTAAAACCCTTATTTTAAAACACAATTGATAAACGAGCTCTTATTTTAGAATGATAAGGATATTTAGACCCTTATTTCTAAAAAATATTATTCGTTGGTTTTTTTGCGAAAAATATTGTCATGCAAAATATTTTACCTCATTTCATGTCGCTTCATTTTCTTTGCAAAAATGCTCCGCCAAGTTAAGAAAATACGTTGTGTGCGAATTGTAAGAAATAATGCATTTTTCATGTGAGAATATTACCAACTATTTTATAGGGTTGCAAACAGTGTCCACCCTTTAAAACTCCCATCAAGCATCTCTAAAGATTTTATTTAGGCTTACCTTTCTAGATAATTGTTTTAACTTTGGATTTGTAAAATATTTTAGTTTTTTAATTAAGGGGCTGCTATTAGATAATTGTTTTAACTTTGGATTTGTAAAATATTTTAGTTTTTTAATTAGGGGGTTGCTATTGACATGCACTATTTGATTCTCTAACATTTTATTTCTCTCTAACACTTATGGCTTGTTTGGTTCAAGATTTAAACCATTCCGAGAATGCTAAATTCTATTTTGAAATGATTCCCGCGTTTGGTTCAAGTTTTAAGTTCGAAATAAATGATTCTAAGAACAAACATTTCCCCCCAAATTCTCCCATTTAAATCATAAGGAATAAACCATTACTAATGGGCATATTTTTTAATTTTTTATGTTAGGACTAAAATAACACTCTTCCTTATAAATAAATAATTCTTTTTCCATCCGTGTATGAAAATATCGTTTGAAACTTTTTTTTAGTTACGCTGCTGCACAAAAATGAAAAAAAAATTGGAACTTTTTTCTATTCTTTTTTCTTGTTGGAATTTTTTTTAATTACAAAAATTGTAATTTTTGTAGGATAGTTATTAGCAAGGCATGTGTAATTTTTTAATTTATTATAGTAATTGTCTCTTTTGAAAAATTAGTGGGTGATGTCTTCTCATCTTCTAAAAAGAATGGTATTTTTGTAATTGATACTTTATTTCATTTCCTATTCCCGGTTGAACCAAATATCGGCATGGCATCCTAGATGCCAAAAAAAATCTTTCCAGGAATCAAGAATACCTATTCCATGCACATTTCATTCCCAAAACTCAAACCAAGCGAGCCCTTAAAGTACACATTACATCTTTCTAACACTTCATTTAATTTTTAAGTTTAATTAATACTAATCTAAAAGCACTTATCTCTGTCTCTCTCTAAAACAGTCATCTCTTTATAATTCAAATAAATAAATTAAATCACTCCACCCACTTCACTTATCTTTAATCTTTTTTTTTTCACAAATTGACCGATCACTCACAACTCAATTAGATGCAATGTTACTATTAAATCTAATGTCAAGAATCACTTGTGGCATGGTCTCACTCATTCCCCAGTGTGTGTGTGAGAGAGAAAGAGAGATTATTCAAGATATTGATTACGAAGGTTTACTCGTTTCTACCATGGATGAAGGTTCACTCGGTTCTTTGAGATCCAAAACTTAACTCGGTTCCTTTGGGCCATGTACAACAAACAACACTCAATTCTTAGGAATCGAGTAAACATTCTTCGTACTCCTATATTTTTTTCTTTTTATATGTATTCAATGATTTATGAATGAAAAAAAATGTAAAGAACTAACAAAAATATAACTATCTTAATTCTTTTAGAGAGGGATGATGATTTAGATGGTGGTGGAGGCGGTAGCAACAATGGTGGTGGAGAAGAAGAAGAAGAAGAAGAAGAAGAAGAAGAAGGAGGAAGGAAGGAAGGAAGGAGGAGAAGAAGAAAAAGAGCATTTAATTAATGGGGTTAAGAGAAGGGGTTGGCGCAGTAGTTGGCAATCTCCATCCATTTGTCTTGAGTTCAAGGGTTGATTTATGAGGGTGGGTGAGTGATTTTATTTATTTGTAAGATTAAGGGAGAGACTTAGATTATTCTTAATTTTATAAAATAGATAAATAAATAAAAATTAATGGAGTTAATAATTAATTTAGGATCAAATGATTTAGAATTAATTTGAGTTTAATATTTTAATTATTAATTAAAAAAAAAATACGTGTTAACAGAATAATTTATTTTTTTAAACTGAAATATTAGCGTAGTGCAGAAATACAACTCCTTTTAATTAAGCAATGAAACATGCCTCTTCAATTACACAAGGTGCACTAACGTAGCGATATAATATACAAATATAATTGGAGTTCGAAAAGAAAGATGGATGGTCAAATCAACATGAGTCCACTTTTACCACAAGCCAAGTCTATTTATTATAAAAGATAGATTATTTATCTAGTTATAACTCGCAAGACGTAAAGTTTATATGATACTAATCTTTGACCGCAATTTTTAATTACAAACCTTGATTTTGCTTAACTGATCATCCTTTTATATAATTAAAAATCATATT
Organism: Lonicera japonica; assembly: GCA_021464415.1. NCBI lineage: Eukaryota > Viridiplantae > Streptophyta > Magnoliopsida > Dipsacales > Caprifoliaceae > Lonicera > Lonicera japonica. The sequence continues at coordinate 4,596,292 of CM038463.1, forward strand.
TACTATATATATATATATATATATATATAATTTGTATAAAAAACATTTCCGTATGAAAAAAAATTGGTATAAACAAATCAAAGTAACCCCAAAAAACTAATATGGCTTGATGATAATATTACGTATATATGTTGCTTCAAATGAAGCAAGCATTCTTCATTTTTAGGCCTGATCCCACTATATATGATTAAATTCGTTGTGGGAAGAAGTGTGTTAAATGCATCAACCTCAAGAACCCCCACCACCCCCAACCCGGTCTCATCATTTGAGAGGGAGTGTTTGGTAGTGCAAATAGCCTTTTTATCATTGTTGCATATATTGCAACAGCCCATAAAGATAAAAGTTTTGGATTTACATTCTTTGCTTCTAAGCAGAATTTGTATTTATTTATAATCATTATGGCTATTTACTATGCTTCCTCTTTCATATTTCGTGACACAGTACGTATTATGTGAGTTCCTACAAAACTGTTTTTTTCCTTTTCTTTTTCATAACAAAGCAAACAAGCTTGATGCCCTAATTTTTTTATAATTTACTAATGGCGTGTTTGATTGGCCGGATTAAGAGAGCAATATGATTAAGTAATTATATCCTTTATTTTGTGCATTACTGGATGGAATACGTTAAGGAATTGTTAATCCGGACTTGGTCCTTTATCCCCCAAAGAACCGGATAACACGATCATACCTTGAAGGTGGGATTATGTTATCGGGTTCCTTAAAGGATAACTAATTAAATCAAAAAATAAAATTTTATCCTAAAAATTTATGAAAATCCTACTTTATTTCATCATCTTCAGGCACCAAAAACTGTGACGCATATAATGGAAACTAAAATTGCCGTCATCACTCCATCGCCAATAGGACCGCATCTTTCTTTTTTCATTTGTTACCAGGTAATTGGCACTTTTAACCCTTAAAATTTATCACTTTTTTCACGGTCGTCTTGGAAACATTTTTTTTACGGAAGCGCACTCAAAGTTTGTTCCGCGTCTAACGGTCGTCCAAAATGTGATGTCTAGTTAAAAAATTAAATGGAATGACCATTTGCAAAGGATACGCAAGGGTAATTTTGATATATTCCCTTTCACCTTTTTCTTGCTCTGTTTCATCTCCAACTCATTTCAATTGCATCATCGTGCATCATCATAATTCACTAGCTCACCTCCACCGCAACAACCTTCTAATCTCCAACTAAATCCTTCTCTTTAAAATAATTTTCTCCTTAAATTATCTTTCACCCATAACCAATTTTTTTTTATGCTCTTCCTTTGCTTCACCCTTTTACTAACGCGCATCCACTCTAAAATCTGCTATACATATAATAAATCATAAGATCACTTTTCAAACCCAAAAATTGATAGTAAGATTAAGATTGGATTTGATTCATTTTTTAAGATCTATTTAGTTGCGGGAAAAAAAATCCAGAGAGATTGTTTTGTTGTTAAAAAAAAGGAAGAAACAATGGAGAAAATGAGCTTCAATGCAGCTAAGGAAGAATTACCAGCGTCGGAGATCTATAGCTAAACCCTCTTTTCCCACCGGTAGTGTATGCAGGTCACACTCAACCCACCAATCACCAATTATTTCTCTCTTTAAAACCAAACAACAATTCCATTAATGTCTATCTCAACTAGCAATACCTATGAATTAAAGCCCCGATTTCCACTCCTACTCCAAAATTATTAACCCCTGTTTTTTATTACACCATTTTGGCAAAGAACCACTCTTGCCATAATTAGAGCCGAATAACCTTGTTTTTTTCTTCTTCCCCTTGTCCATGCAAATTTAGTAGTTCGCCGATAGGAATGAATCTATTTGTATTCGCCACCATCAACAACCCGTTCTCTACCACCTGACTAACCTTTTAGATTACCCTCAGCAACGATTACCGACTCTGTCCTCATCACATGTGCCTAAAATTTCATCAACAAGCTGTGAAGTTTTATTCATAATCATTGAGTTTAAAGAGAGATTGAGTAATTTTTTTAGTGCAAATAAAGAATTGATTGATAATTTGTAGTGTTTGGTAAACAAATTGAAGGGTTTTATTAGTGAATTCAACGTTTGTAATAAAAGAGGAGAGGGTTGGTGAATATGGAAAGAGAGAAATGTAGTGTGCTTAATTCAGATATACCAAAAATATCCCTTGCAAATGGTCATTCTGTCCAATTTTTTAATGGGACATCTCCTTTTGGATGACCATGGGATGCAGAACAAACTTTAAGTGTGCTTCCGTTGAAAAAAACGTTCCAAGACTTTTTCATGGAAAATACTCATTTTCTACTTGATTTGAAACTTTAAGGGCTCGTTTGGTTCGAGCTTTTTTTTTCTAGGGAATGGAATGGGCATGGAATGGGAATTTTGCTCACACACTTGACATTTTCCTTGTAAACAAGAAAGTTATTTTCCTTTGTGGGGGGGGCATCTAGGATGCCATGCCAATGTTTGGTTCAACAGGGAATAGGAATGGAATAAAGTATCAATTTCAAAAATACTTCTTTTTAAAAGATAAGAAAATATCACCTACTAATTTTTTCAAAAGAGACAATTACTATAATAAATTATGTAAAAAAAAATTACATAATTTTTTATACATTAAAATGCCTAGCTAATAACTATTTTCCTACAAAAATTACAATTATTTTTAATTAAAAAAATTACAACAAGAAAAAAGAAAAAAAAAGTTCCAAATAATAAACTTTTTTTTGGTTCAAGATTTAAACCATTCCAGGAATGCACATTCCATTCCGAAACAACTCCAGCGTAATTTTAAAAAAATGAAAACAAACCTTTTCCCCAAAGTTCCCCATTTAAATCATAAGGAATAAACCATTACCAATTGCATCTTTTTTAATTTTTTCATGTTAGGACTAAAATAACACTCTTCCTTATGGAATAAATAAATCTATTTATCCATCATGTATGAAAGATATTGTTTGGAACTTATTTTTAATTACGTGCTACACAAAAATGAAAAAATTAAAAAAAAATGCCCATTGGTAATGGTCTATTCCTTAGGCATGTGTATTTTTGTAAATTATAGAATTGTCTTTGGGGGAAAAAATTAGGGTTTGTTTTCCTCTTTTAAAAAGAAGGGTATTTTTGTATTGATACATTTATTCCATTCGGACTTATTCTGGTTGAACCAAACATCGGCATGGCATCCTAGATGCCAGGAAAATAACTTGCCAAGAATCAAGTATTCCCATTCCATGCTTATTCCATTCCCAAAACTCGAACCAAACGAGCCCTAAAGGTTAAGAGTGTTAACTACCCTTTGTTAGCGTATATTTATTGATTCAGTGTATGGTTCCTTTTATTTTATTAATTAATTAATTTCACTAATTAATCAATTTATACACATTGATTTACTATATGGTTCCTCTTTGTTTAATATTGTGCTTTATTACATCTTATAATTATAAATTTTTTTCTTGAATCTAGTGAAATTGTTAAATTTTACCTTGCTAAAAACACAATAAGAATATATTAGTAAAACTGACAAAACAATAATCCTATCCAGCACATTTCAAACACTAGATTTAATATCCTATCCATTTATTTAATATGAGACTATGTCAAACACAAGACTAAAATAACTATTATCTAACTGATCATTACTCTTATTTTATCTAATCTGACATTTTTATCTGCCGTGTCAAACGCAACCTATAGTATTAATTTGCCCACCTAATAATGAATATAAATAGTTTTAGTACTAAATTTTCTTCTTTAAATTGTAAAAAATTACTTTTAGTTTCTTAAAAAAAATTCTTAACTCTACCTTGAATTCATATAATTTACCCAGTAAAAATATACAGTAACCTAGTAATAAAAGGGTGGTGTTATTTACACCCCCTACATATGTCATAAACACCCTCTCCAAAATTTAACTAAAAATACATTTAACGTCACTTTATTTGTTTCAAACACCCCCTTCCATTACTTGATATTATGTGAGTGCTTAGCAACACACTCTCCTCATGTAAGCAGAGTTTATGTAAGTGCACTCATCTTTCATTAGGCGAGCTTTATTTGGAAAACACTCCAATAATCCATTGCTTGATATTAGGCGAGTTATTACAAACAAACTCTTCCCAAGTGAAGCAAGTGTGTGCATCTATACTCACTTATTATTAGGCGAGTCTTAGAAGAGTGTTAGTGATTAAAAATTTACCTTTAGGAGGTATTTGTGATAAGGGTGATGTTTGTGACAAAAATGATGGGAGTAAATAACACCTCCCTAACAAAAGGTTTTTCCTTTCATTGTTCCAATAAGGGAACTTCACAAGATCTCTATAAAAACTCAAAAGAAAAATTGTGGTGTTTAAAAAAATATGTAAGTTCTTGCACTCAAATGTCAAAGCTAATTCTTGTGCAAAATAATGAGCAAGTGCATGAGACTAAAGAATTATTTAACACGCGCAAGAAAGGTTGTAGGTTGTAATTTTAATTTGCAAGTACATAGATAAACCAGACCAGTAATAATAAATAGAAAACACCATTTATAACAACAATATTGTTTCATTCCTTTTCATGTTTGTATCTTATTTTCTTTTTCTTTTTCTTCTTTCGAAATATACAGATTGGAGATAAAAAGTACCCATACCGCCACACCGAAATCATCTGTACATGCAAGCTTGATAGAAAATTCAAGACAATGAAAATAAAAAACCAAAACAAACTTACCAACTCACTCACCCCCCCTTCACCCAATACTACACCCTAAATAAATTTACTAATGAAATTCCATATACACTGTACATTATGAGAGAGAGAGACTGTTGATAGACCTGATCAACACCGTCAATCCCTTGACGATCTCCGTATGAAACTTACATCATTGTTATGAATTCAATCATGTGGTAAATGCCATGCATCCGGCAGTTCTTGCACTCACTCAAGCAGAGAATCAACCTGCAGCCAAAAAGAGCAAGCGCTGAGCTGTTTGTTCACATAGATTATAAGGTAAAATGCAAAAGCTTTCTCGAAATCCATTTGTTGCAAAAAACCTCCAACTATTATTTGTTAGCCCCCCGCAAAAAAAAGGTCTTAAACTCAAATCATTATTATATCTTTATTTTTTTTGCTCTCTCACCCTGGATTATACTCACATTAAGAATCACACTTCGCTTTTCAGATGTCTCAAATTAAAAAATACCATTTCTTTTTGGAACATAATCAAGGTTCGAAATCTCACAATAAAAATAACTTATTCTTGACCATTGACTGAGTTGACAGTAGAAAAGCTAAAGTGGAACTCTCAACTTGAGACAAGGGCAGTAAAACTGGAATACCGTGAAAATGTATTGGGAGTTAGGAATTCTACCTTCTTCAGAGAAATCAAACATGCCACCCAACAGTTCATCTTCCTCCCCATCATACTCATCAGATTTCTCCCTCTCATAGTGGCTATCACCATTGTCCACGTCATCAGTTAACTTGCGGCATCCATCACGTTCCAACACCTTACAGTAACCCTCTTGGAAAAACTGCCCAAAATCAACTGCATTGTTTTCACTTGAAGGAGGAGGCACCTCTACCTCTACAACATCAATTGCTGAATCAATATGGTCAGCATTTAACAATGGGACCGTGCTTATCCCACCAGCATTTGAAGCTGGAGTTCCTACAGATTTCTGGTTAATAGTCCCTCTGCTTTCCTGATATATATAGCTCACCATATCACTAGTGGGTATACTAGACTTCCCATTATTCATTGGATCTAAATCAATCAAGTTATCTATTCTTCTGGATGATCCTGGTATAAATGTTCAAAGAGTTTTATGTATTAGGGTGGAACCAAGAGCAAGAGTGACAGAAACAAATGTCAAAAGAACACAAAGGCTCCATTTATCTCAAATAAGAAAAACCCACTTTGCAGCATTGGAAAAAGTACTACAAACCCACTTTCTGGCAATCGGAGAAGCAATATGATCACTTTTGCATTTACAGTACACCTTATGTCTCTTACCTCCATCTGAGCTTTCGGTGGAGCTGAGAGATGCGGGATTTGAATGACAAAAAACAGTTTCATCAGCGACCTTGTCTCTAGCTTGACGAGGTTCCAAAGATGATAAGTTAGGAGATCTTCCACTGGAATTCCCTCTGTGAAAAAACATCAGAAAGCACAATCAATGTCACAGTAATGACCAAGCAACAAATGCAAACATAACTGCATCATGTCTCAGACACAAGCAAAAGGCAATTCAGTTTCTTAAAATTCTAGATTACTCTGGATCAACAAATGATGAGAATCTATTTAGCGTGCCTTATATTGACAACCAATCTCTACAAGACTCATAGCTTTACAAATATTCTCCAAACATATCATTTTGGCATCTAAAGCATTTTTTACTTTTACCTCCTTACTGCACTACAGTTGTGTTTGATTGCACTTCTGTTTCATGGAGAATACCCAAGGTTCTGTTTTTCCATCTGCATAGTGCTTCACTGCATTCTTTCCCAATGAATCAATTTCCGTGGTATATAGGTTTAGCTGAGAGGGTTTGTTGTTGTTTGTATAATTCTTTTTTTTTTCTTTTTTAATAATAGGCCTTGTGCAACTTTTCTTCCCCCCCCCCCCCCCAAAAAAAGTAAAACAATTCTAGAGGAATTCAATTATTTTCCATTCAAGCTGTCAGAAATCATCTCTCAAAAGCTTAATCGGTTGGGAATAGGCGGGACAATTTATATCATGCTAACATAAACCAATCAGACGCACCCTATCATTCCAATAGCCATCAACCTAATTCAACACCTCACAACAGCACATTTCTCCCAAGTCATTGCAAACAAAATTTCAAGTTTCAAAAGCAAGATATGAACATTGACAACCAACATAAGTTCGGCAAATATATATATATATATATATCAGAACCAGCAAGGGGATAAAAGTGGTCATCACCTGTCATTCCAGCCTGATTTGATGCTGTGGAAATGGTCAAAAACAGGCAACAAATCCTTCCGTTTTATTTCCACTTCATTTGAAGGTACCTTCTCAATTTCAGACTCACCATCCCCATAGCCTTCCAGTCTTGGAGGACTCATCATATAGAGATGAATCTAAACCAGTGATGAAGATGAATTTCAACCACGATACAATGGAAAATGAAAGGGCATCTGAAATTTAAAATTAGGTTATACCTTGGAATTTTGCCATATTGGAAACCTGCCAGAGCTTATTTGCACCTCGGCATTGGATATAAACAAGTGAGATCTCTCAGGGGGCTTTAATGAATTACCTTTTACTAACTTTTTCCCCCCAACACTTTCATTCATTTTGCAGTAACCAATTACCTCTGCAGTTTTACGAATATCAGAGGCAGTCCCTGAAATAGATTCCTCTCTTTCTGGACAATCGGATCTTCGGCATACATCCCACCACTGAACGGGTTCAACTTTTATCCTTAACTCTTCATCTTGCATGTGTAAGTATGAAGGCGACTGAGTTTTCAAACCAAAATCACTTGGTTCAAATCCCATTGATGGCACAAGTTCATGCTGAACCACATAGCCTGATGGATTATATACTAATAAATGCTCCAAGGAATTACAATTACGCTTTGTAGAAACATCCTCGAGACCAAGAGGCATTGAATTATGGAAAACAGCAGCCACAGCACCAGATGGGACAGAAACCTTTCCCACTGCAGAAGAAGCGACATTGCTGACCGAACTAAGAAGTCCAGAGTTATTATCTTTTATCCTGCTCACTACAGAAAGGGTGACAGGAGGTGGGGGAGAAGAAGATTGTCGGTTTATGATGAAGGATGAAGTGAACCACCATGGTAGAGATACAACTGGAAATGGGGCAGAACATTCGCCCCGAGAATCATGGGTTTGAAAGCCCGGATCACCTCCAAAAGGGGATAAGACATAAATATGGCAAGTCCCTTTGGATGAAACAATAGCAATCCACTGACTATAATGACTAAAGGCAATGTCTTGGATGATCTGTCAAATACAAGAAACAGATGAAGAAACCTATAAGCAATTAAGCATGTATACATATATACCATTTTGGAAGGGACACTACAAAATAGAGAAAAGTAGATCTCTACTAACAGCTGATGTTAATCCTCGATGAAGTTTGTAAAGGTGCACATGAGAAGAACTCCAACCACAGCTTTGATTTTTTGATCCTCTGCGAGTACAAGCAGGAATGATGCGGAAGATATTAATGTTATTTCCATGTATAGAGGCCGTAACTAGAAGGGTCCCACTTGGATCAAAACATAATGCAGATATAGGACTGGTATGAGCTCTAAACTGTGATATAATAACTCCGGAAACTACATCCTTTACAACAACCTGCATCAACAAGGACAATTAGATAATTGGAAAGGATGTACTTACACATATAAACAATTAGATATCTGAATTAATTAATAATATACTATGTAACTAACCATCCCCGCATTCTCTGTTTCTGATCCTCCAACTCTAACTTTCCAGCTTGAATTTGATAGTACAGGAGAACTAGAGCCATCGGGAAGCAGCTCGTGACAGTATCTTGAGAAGGTTTTATACCCCATGTCTCCCAGGTTGAGTATACCACTAGCCAAATGTTTGCTGGACTCCATTGCGTAACGAGCCATCAAACTACCATTGCTTGGAGATGTGGATGGGCTTATTCCAGGGGATATGAGGTTCTTCGGGCTTAACCGACCCGTATTTGACAAAAGCGGGTTGTCAGAAGCATAAGCTAACCACCTATGACCAACAGCCATTGGGCCATACCCGACATTGACTGCGACTGTTCCTTGCCCTCCAAACTGAGGAACAGGATAGGTGAGAACACTGAATTTATTCTGGAGGGTAACTGCATCAATGCAGTATATCTGCCATCAAATAGAGAATAGTTAGCAATAAATTTTCATAAAACAGAGGCAGTTTCCAATGAATGAATCGACGCCTCATGCATAACACCCTCTGATGCGATCCATAAGAAGACAAAAAGGGATATGCATATATATATATATGTAATATTGGATATGTATCAAGGCAAAATAAACTTGACAGAGTATCAAGTTGTCTCAAGTATTTTCAGTTAAAGGTAATCTGGCAAATTTATATTTGATGCAAAACAAATTCGTTTGGAGAAGTTGTACATCAGTTGGTGGGATAAACTAGGATTCACTTATGCTTTTTATGAAGGCAATTTGTTTGTGTTTGACATGTATTGGGCACAGGCCCTTCGCTTATTCTCCTACATGGTGCCAATGCTTCTTTGATGTGACCAATTTTAAATTTTAAATTTTAAATCTAAATTCTGCTTCAGAAGACATGCAAGAGACTGCTGCAAACGCAACCAACAAACTTCGATGTTACAGTGTTCTTTTCATACACAAAAGAAGCATAATCATCAGAAAATCCTAAAAAACTATGCTTGTTATAACAAAAGTTACTCAAACTTGATAATCTTCAACAGCACCCAAAATTTGCCCTTTCTTGCACTTGGTACCAAACTATCGCATTTACAGAACCCTAACCAACTACTCACGAATCGAGCTAAACTTCGTACATAACAGCTATTACCAGTGGCAGAACCAGGATTCGAATCTGTCAAAATTAGAAGTATAAGAAAATATAACTTTAAAACCTTATGATTTTAAGGCAAACACAATAATATTAGTCTTTCATACAACCCCACGTAAATATTTTATTACAAATTACAATAACATTCTATGGGTTTCATATTTTGAAAGTATTGCAACAGTTCTTACTTTTTAATCTTGATGAAAATACCTTGTTCAATTTACGCCACTAAACAATCCACTTTGCCCTTATTTTTCTTTACACAAATTTGCACCCTACATCATTTAAAACTTCACATAGAACCTTAGAAAATTATCATATAACTATACTATTATATAAAGCTAGGACAGATTTTAACTGCCAAGTAAAGTTGTGTCAAACTTAAAAAAAAAGACCCTAGAAAATTATCATATAACTATACTATTATATGGATGTGCTACAAGATTCGAACTCAGGCACTGGTGCAACGCAAATTACAACTAAACCACTTAGCCAATGAACATCTTTGTTTGTTTTTTGGTTCTAATTAGATATATCTGAGTAGCACATGCATCACATGTGCAAGTTAGTCTAGTATATATATGGGCAAGGTTACTTACACTGGTGTAAGATTAAGCAGTTTTATAGAATCATCTAATCTGACTGATAGATTGATGAATTATGAAGTTGAGAAAAAGTTATTTATGTGTGTAAAACTTCTTTGGTTTACACCAATAACTTGAACCATTCCCTATATATATATTTAAAAATGGGCTGGGGGGGGGGGGGGGGGGGGGGACAATTGACTCCCGTGCCCCCACTTCCCTCTGCCATTGGCTATTATACCAGTTTCATTGTTGTATCTTGTAACAGAGTTCTCATTGAACTTTGTCCAACATAATCCCTAATCTTAAAACAAGACATTCCTCATGATCCTAATAACAATCGCAATCAGATATACTGAAGAGATACAGTTTAAAACTTTTAATCATGTGAATGTCTCACAGAAATAGGACCTTACTTGTGTTTCGAGACCCACAGCTACTATCAGGGGACTACATCTAACCATAAACACAGCCGAGCGGAACCTGAGGACCTGCACATAGCAGTTAGATCTAAGAGAGTAAAACCGAACAGAATTCCCTGATTGAGACTCCAAACCGCCATCTCTTCCAGATCCTCCGGAGTTACAAGTTTGACCCTGACTTGACCTGTTGGCTTCATCACCCGCAACAACTAACATTAAAGGGTGTGATGATCTGTACCCTTCATTTCCATCACATTTTGTGGGAATTGGAAGCATTTGTAAGAACGTAACCGGACCATCATGCTTTGAAACCAATTCATTGAAATTAGAGCTTTCCTCAATATCAATGACTTGGAAACCGTTCTGATAACCAATTAACAGGACACACTTAAAAGCAGCTGGACCAAGCTGTAATTTGTCAAAGCCTGCCCAGATTACCTGGTTACAATGCAAGTTAAGAACTGGTCCGATAAATGAAATGCAATCAGGTAGTTGTACGTGTATATATATAACAAATGAAGCATTGAGTAAGTGGTGGTTATGTGTACGTGTACGTTGATGCGATGAATTATATGCCATTAGTCCCCAAAATCCTGGGAAGAAATTTGATTCAAGGAGCTAAGAGATTACAAAGATCAGTTAGATCAAAAAGGTTATTCTTTGCTAAATGATAAATGGAACTACTTAACTCCAAACATTACATGAATAGATCCTTCAAAGGGGTCCTTCTAAATCAATAAACAGCCAAAAGGTCATATATTTACTTTATCACACATCTACTTGCTCTAATAATGCACCATTTAATTAAAAAATTGAACTTCTATGCAGCTAAAACAAAAACAGAACATAAAAGAGGAATTTTTTTCCCCCTTTCCTTGAGTAATCAGAGATGCAGTTAATCATATAAAGTTGATTTCTCTAAAGAGCTATACTTGTTTAAATCAAATAAGTTAAAGCAATCATTTCCACCAAAAGCAGAAGCAGAAGCAAAATAGTTTACAAACAAGAAAAACCTGATCTTTGCGATCATCGGAGGAAGCAGAAATCGAGGCGGAGACGGTAGCACCGGCTGAGCGAACGACGGTGCTAGCATTCGTTGATACAGTCTTAAGACAAGACGATATGATCTTAAACGAATTAGGCAACAATCCACTGTTTCTCCCCTTTCCTTTCCTCATATCCTTCACCTAAACTCCTCCCAACCACCGCCGATTCACCGGAGAATCTAACTCCACCGCCGTCCCCCACCACCACCACCACCTCCGCCGTAGCCGATACGATCATCCGATACTCCAAATAGCAAAACTTACAGATCAATAAATGAAGATGATGAACTGTACTAACAGATCAATAATTGAAGATGATGAACTGTTTATCCAAGTAAGAGTAGTAGTTGTTGTTGTTGTTTAACCGTTGGAGTTCCACTTTTCTCTCTTTTAGGTTTGACTTGAAGAAGATGAAGAACAACGCTGATCTTTCATTTTAATTATATTCAATCACTCTATCTAAAGATATATATAATTTTGATTAGAATTGGCCTCCAATTGAAGAACGTACGAGAGAGAAAGAGCGCTGCTGCGTTCATTTCGTATGCGTTGGTTTGGATTGGGATTTGAGAATTTTTTATATATAAATTGTGAAGACGCAATTCTGAAATGGAGGAATATCTTATAGCACGATTCCGATTCTACTGTTTTAGCTCTGGTTATACGGATTATCAAAGGGTATTTTATTTTATTTTCACTATTTTTTGTAATTTATCTAGGTTGTTATTAAGTTAATTCACAATATTTATTAAATTTAATCACAAGGTGGGATAGATTTATAAAAAAACAAATAATGACCTAATTTTTATAAATAACAATTCTTTAACATTCACCAAATTAATTAACGCATCCACTTAAATGGAAAAGCGTAATTTAATTGTAAAAAACAAAAAGTTAAAGGTAAAGTTAAAATTTACACAATTTAAAATAAGCATTTTTTTTTTCATTTATTTAATTGATGGATATATTAAGAGCTCGTTTGGTTGTCCTCTAATGTACAAATAAAATAATTTAAAATTACATAATTCGTAAATTATTTGTTAAATTCATTTTTAGAATTTAAGTAGACAAGTACAAAATTTCTACGAATTGTAAACGTTTCTATCAAGATCATTTATCCAAAGGAAAATTATAATTTTATCAGTTTCATTTATCGGGCGCGTACAATTTACCAATGCTTTCACTATAAATCTATAATACAAATCAAGGTTGTGATGTGACCATTGTCCTAGGTGGAATTTTTAATTTTTTTTTAGTTATATATCATCTTTTTTTATTATTATTTATTCTCTCTCTAAACAATAATTATTAAGGAGGTGTTTGATTGAGTTTTTAAAAATTTTACAAAAAAAATCAACTTTACTTCACACTTTTCAAAATTCACTTCACTTTATTTTATCTCTCATGAAATTTTTAAAACACCATAACTTTAAATTCAAAAATCGGAATTAGTTAAAAAATATATATTTGAAACCTACTCATCGAGATCTATAAAATAAGATCCATTATGACTATTTTTTGAATTTCTTTCATGAGTTTTTTTTAATTGGTTGAAAAGTACAGTTCAAGTTTTTCAATTTTTTTGCTTAATTAAAAGCTACTTCATCTTCTTTCTTTCTTTATTTATTTTGCTTAGGGTAAAATAAGTTTTTATTTGAATTAACAGTTTACAATATGTTTCTTACAACATTGTCTTAATCAATTTTTGTATTAATGTTGTAAATTTCTATTTCAATTAATTTTGGTAAGTTACATTTTTTGAGTGAGAAAATAAATAAAAAAGAATGAGGTTAATTCCTACCTACATCGTGCCATAGGTAAGTAATCTTTTTTTCAATCATTTTTTACTTTTTTTTAATCAAACTAACCATATGGTGTGAATATCATGTAGCTAGATATGTCAATAAGTCAATTTGGATTATATTTGTGTGGTGCATTATCGAGATTTAGGTGTAATCGTTTTTTACTTAGATGAGTGACTTTTTTCTTAGATGTAAAAATAATATTCAAGTTACTTTATTCAAGATTTTTGAATTGTTTGGTATTTTGCCCATCTCATTTTCATAATTAGTTTTCGGCCCAAAGTTATGGATATTTGATATTCCATATTTTAAAATCATTTTTATTATGTTTATTCCTTTTTGTTATTTTCTAATGTTATCCTTTTGACTACTTTATTTTCAAAAATAAATTACTCCTAAAAATTAGCTCAACATAGATTAACTAAGATAATTATTATAGACTTTACATTTTGAAATTCAAATTAAAAAACTATTTCAAATTAAAATCGACTTTAAGTCAAATTAAATATCGGCATACATATTATTATTCGTTATAAATTGTGTTTCATAGATAAGTCATAAATATACGTAACCAAAGAATAAGGCATTTTCTAATGGCACAATATTCCTACATAAAGGAACTGTAATAGTTAGATGGAATATAATCATTCTTGAATAAAATCAAATAATTTATATTCTTACATACATAAATACATTTAAGAAACAAACATATTATGAATAATCAGTAATTTTGTGTTTGCTAAAAAATACAAGGAAATTGATTTCTAAATCTAAATATTAATCTGCTAAAATTTATATTTAGTTGACAAATAATCATAATATGACTCACTTTTTCACCTATGCTGAAATAATAATAATAATAATAATAATAATAATAATAATAATAATAATAATAATAATAATAATAATAATAATAATAATATTGACTACTAACTTTTTAATCGTGTGGCTATAAGTAGTTTCAACAAATCCAGTGGTGTAGAATTTATCTAGGTCAATTTCTTTTATTTTTTATTTTTTTCACTATGACCTACATCACAACTCTCTCTCTAAAGTTCGGATATTTTTTTAACAGAATTCTCTCTCCTAATCTTCATTGATATCCCCTATCTCTCTCTCTAAGTTCCTCTTTAAATTTTCTTCGCTTCACAAAACTCTCCCCCTAATTATAAATTTCTTGGGTTTTGATGGCTGAATTTTCAATCAAAGAATTTTATGTCAAGTTAATATGTGTTTGGGTTTTGAATTTAAAGATCCCCATTCTAATTCTAAAATTTTACTTGATTTTTTTTAAAGAATAATTTTTAAAATTTGATTGTGCTATGCACAGAGACAACGAGAAAGAAAGGGAGAAAGAGGGGAGAACAAGAGAGAGATGGAGGATGGGCAACTATATTTGCGTGTAAATTGGGGTACAAATTAATAGTGTTATAATTAACATGATTTTTTTTTTGGTTCGAGGGTTACTTCTCGGGATATCTGGGGCGGCTTTCATGTATCTCGATTAATCCCCGCTCACAGTGGGTGGCGGCAGCTGGTCAAGCATTAATGTAATATTTATGTTTCTCGATATCAATAAATTAATATGATTAAATTGTGCGTCAAATATGCATTTTAAAGTAAGTTACATAATAAAAATAATGATGTTAGCCCTTCACAAAAATATTCTAACAATTTAACATTATTTTTAGTGATATTTTATATGAATTTTTGGGACACTTTTTAGTCATTAAAGATGATTTTAAAGTGTTAAAGTATTTTTTCTATAGTGCTAATATCATTACCCAAATAAATAAGAATTGTTTTACCTGTCTAACTAAGTTTAAACATGTCAATTTTAGGTTAATCATGTTATCTATACTAACTCGATACGACCCATTCATTAAACATGTTAGTTAGTTCCCAACTCGAATTTGACCAACCAAGCTAACCTAACACCTTAACCCGTTAACTTTGAATTCCGTTAGTGAGTTGTGTTAAAATTTATATATTGTAATCATGTATGTCACGTAATTCAAAATATAAAAGAAGTCAAAATATTTGGTTAATGAGATTGTATAGTTGAGTAAAATTCTTATTTACAATGTTAATCCAAATACACTGTCTTGCACTTCTGCAAATTAAACACTTTGCAACATTTAGAAATAATTAAACACAACCCAAATTGGAGAGACTGTCAAACATATATATATCACTGTGCCGAATAACACGTGCAAAACCTGGAGTAGTGGTCAATAAATATTAATTTTGTAAGGCTCACATGGCTCAAGTATTGTTATTTAATGTTAAATATTACTATTTTAATATATACAATTAAAGAACCGGCAGTTTTTTAATTTCAATGTAAGTAAACCAAATCTTTTAACTTCATGCAATTAGAGATCTATAATACAAAACAGAGCATAGTCATTATTTATCGAAATGACCATTAGAAAAAAAAATTCTACAGGCTAGAACTACCTCTGCAAGATCTGATGGTCAATAATTTTTCTTCTTTTAACACGATATTTTTATTTTTCTTAAAATTTATGGGTCTTCCTCTCACCTCATTCTCTCTCTCTCTCTCTCTCACACACACACATATACACACATCAAGTCTTCCGTGCATCCCCTCTCTGAACTCTATTTTTTATGTCTAAACTTTAATCAATTATTAGCCATGGCCATACCCTCCTATTTAATGGGTTTAGTAGTGGTGGAGATGAATCACTTTTACTTTATAAGGTGTATTAGTTTTAAAATTTGCTGAAGTACAAATAAAGCTAATGGTTTGAAGAACAATAATGACACATGTATATACTCCAACAACAATTTAAGAGTTATAATGGTAGATCCTCTCTTGAAGATGGGTTATTTCAACTATGATTTGGCTTTGGATCAACTTACTACTCCAAATGGTGGCTTGAATTTCAACCTGGCAAAGACAACATATTTAGGGAGTATTAATAATACGAAGAACAAAAAAATAAATAAAATTATACTAACGGTACATTGATATATTGGGGGTTGATCACATGAAAGGAAAGAAAAATGAAGTTCACTTATACGTGGGGTAGAAAACCCCACATCTATTTTAACTATTTTAACCCCCATGTGTAAAAAAGATTTAGAATCTTGAGTTAAAAATTATTTATTTTAAATTTTTATATTAGAAGTACACTGATATATGACCACGTGATAAGAAAAGAAAAATGAGACTCCTAAGAATCAAACATGCACATGGGGTTAGAAAATCTACCCATATCTCGATTATCCTAGCCCCCCAAGAGTAAAAAAGAGTCCGGAAAATTTTAGAATGCAATTCATATCTCTTTTTAAAATAAACAATAATTAGTAATGCAATTCATATCTCTAAAAGTATAAACAATGTTTTTTCTCTTATAAATTGCTAGAATGTAATTGCCACTAACTTTTATGATTTCAATTAAAATTTTGACTTTGTCCTTTTCAATTATAATGTTTTTTATGTAACACTCAAATGTATAATTTGTAAGGTTGGAATTTATATAAAATTTTCTTTTTTATCTTTAATTATATTATTTTTTCTTTTCATCTAACTCTTAAATCTTCAATGATTTTTGTCAAAATTATTATAAAATATTTTTTTATGCCATACAGTACCCTTGGGTACGGGCATCACCCTAGTAAAGTAATGATTTAGAGATGGTGTATTTGTGATTAACTCTGGATTCTAAAAAAAAAATTATAGTAAATTATACCAAAGGCTATTGAATTATTGAGTTGTTTTAATTAACCCACTAACCTATTAATTGTTCCAATTCAGCCAATGAACTATTCGATAGTTTCAATTAAACCATTAAACTATAAGTGGTTTCGATTTAGCCACTAAACTATTCAGTTATTTCAATTTACTTATTAAACTATTCATTTGTTTCAATTTTTCCTCACGCTTTATATATATATATAATATGTGTCTATAAAGGACTACATAAAGTTGGGTAACTGATTTATGGTGGATAAATCAAAACAATGAATAGTTTAGTGGATAAATTAAAATAACTGAATAGTTTAGTGGGTAAATTGAAATAACTAAATAGTTTAATGGATAAATTGAAACAACTCATAGTTTAATGGGTAAATTGAAACAATTGAATCGTCCAGGAGGTGAATTGGAACAATTAATAATTTAGTGAGTCGATTAAAACAACTCAATAGTTCAGTGGCCTATGGTGTAATTTACTCAATAAATATATATGACTGTTGTAATGTTTTTTAACATGGTATCAAACTTTTGGGGGAATGTCACAATTGATGGAATTGTGGCTACTCAAACAAAATCGCACGCTTACAATTAGTCACCAGCCTCCATATTTGAATATAATTTTCCTTTGCATTAGTAAAAATTGAATTATTTCATGATTGTTAAAAAATACAACATAAATTAAGGCGGCCGTTATTTGCACACTACGTGTTTATTTCGTAATACTTTATTTTCCATTCGCTCAATAACAAATGAATATGTGCATGTTATTTGCTCATGAGAACCGAGTATAAATTTAAAAAATACTTTACTTTGCCCTATAAGTACTGAGTATATAAACTTATACTCACTTATCATTAAACAGATAACATGTACTTACTTATTATTATACGAATAAAAAATAAAATATTATTAAGGTGATATTTGGTTAATTTTTTGAATTGAATTTTTAAGTTGAGTTTTTTAAATCTTGTGTTTGGTAAAATTTGAAAGTATGTTGAAAAGTGAATTTGGTTTTGTTTAAGTTTTTTTAACCAACTAAAAAATCTCATAAATTTTTTTTCAAAAAATAGTCCCAATAAATCTTATTTTATAGATTTCGACGAATAAGTTTCAAATATATATTTTTTTTTATCTAATTTTGATTTTTAGATTTAAAGTTATGATGTTTTAAAAAAAAATTAGAGAGAAAAAGTAAAGTAAAATAAATTTTGAGAAGTGTAAAAATAAAATTAATTTTAAGTTAAATTTTTAAAATTTTAAAAAATAAACACTCACCAAATATACCCAAATGTTTTATAAAGTATGAATAGCACTCCGAAATTATTTGTTGGACAATTTCCCGCTATAGAAACAGACACTAAATAGTTGGTCGATTTACCAAGCTTCCATTACATGACTCTTCACTGTTGGATCTGTTGCGTACCTATTATTATTTCTGATAAAGTACACTTTTACCCCCTTTATTACAACAAAAATGCAGAGAAAGCAACTTGTTATGTTTAATTTTTTTTGCGTGTGGTACAGAGTCTGCCCTTTGCAGAATAATTATAGTAGGCGTTGGATACTCAGGTCGAAAAATACGACCGTTAACGAATTAAACATTTATGCCTAAAAAGCATCGGGGGAATTGATTAGATTAAATTGCAGATAGATGTTGACTTTTTTGGTTAAACTTTGCACGTCCTGGGCATCGGGTTGCGTGCCGACGGAACCCAGGGAGGGAGCACGCATTAGTTTGGCAGCAGATCGGATAATTAATTAGCCGATAATATACGGAATTTCTCTTCAGGATATGGACATAAAAATTAGACCTTTGCATATATGGCTCGTTTGATTCAAGATTTAAACCATTTCAGGAATGTTACATTTCATTCTGAAACAATTTTCGCGTTTGGTTCAAATTTTAAGTCCGAAATAAATGATTCCAGGAACAAACTTTTCCCCCAAAGTTCTCCCATTTAAATCATAAGGAATAAACCATTACCAATGAGCACCTTTTTTAATTTTTTCATGTTAGGACTAAAATAACACTCTTCCGTATGAATAAATAATTCTTTTTCCATCGGTGTATGAAAATATTGTTTGGAACTTTTTTTTAATTACGCTGCTACACAAAAAAAAAATAAAAAATTATTTGAAACTTTTTTCTTTTCTTTTTTCCTGTTGTAATTTTTTTTAATTAAAAATAATTGTAATTTTTGTAGGATAGTTATTAGCTAGGCATATGTAATTTTTGTAATTCATTATAGTAATTGTCTTTTTTGAAAAATTAGTAGGTGATGTTTTCTCATCTTTTAAAAATAATGGTATTTTTGTAATTGATACTTTATTCCACTCCTATTCCCGGCTGAACCAAATATCGGCACGGCATCCTTAATGCCAGGAAAATAACTTTCCAGGAATCAAGTATTCCCATTCCATGCCCATTCCATTCCCAAAACTCGAACCAAACGAGCCCATAAAGTAATGTATTTCAATACCCTGTTAAATACACACCATTATTTATTTGTTTTAATCTCTTCCATATAAATGTAGCTATTGAATATATATACATATTTGTTATATATATATGTTAAAAAGGTAAAACCAAGTAAAAGATAGTGCATATAGCAAAAATTATTTCAATTTCCGTTTGTGCAAAACAGGAAAGTAAGTGGATAAATTTTTCGTCTGCGCAAAAAAAAAAAAAAAAAAAGGGTAATCAAAAAATTGAAGCTTAACCTTTCTATGATTGATAAGGTGAGAAGAGGAAAATTTAACCGTCTAACACAATATTGGAGTGGGGTCTAATTGAAGAGCTTAGACAAGTGATCAATCAGAAGGGTAAAACTTACTCTTCAAAGATTGGACGATTAAAGAGGTAAGTTTGTGGGTTCATTTACAAGCTTGCGCTGCACGTGCATAAATACAAGTGATGCAGAGCTAGACTCGGTGTGAGCCGCAACATGTTCTTGCCTCAGGCCTCAAATTTTTGAGGATCCCATAATTTTTTGAAGCTTGAAGTTAGAAGTTTATTGATCAAAAAATCTTATATGTTATTATTAATCAAAAAATAAGTAGTGATCATTTATATAAATTAAGTTAAATTTTTTTTTTTTGAATTTGTATATTTAGAAAAAAAAAGACTTAAAAATTTAAAGACAAACGGCCTTATTGATAAATTTCACTTCCGGTCCCCGAATTCTCAAGTCCGGCCCTGAAGTGATGTGGATGTTCTTACAACTTAAAATCACTTGGAATACACATTGATTAAATACAAGACTTAATTACCAGTATTTAAGAGTGATAGTGGCCGGTTCAACTATCTGTTTATGACCCCCCACTTTCTTACATTCTAATTTTTAGTAAACTAGCTAGTTCTTAACCTATGTTAGATGTCTCATGTTTCAAAAGAAAATGAAAATATGTATTTAAATCTTTCTTACTAATACATCTTTACATGAATCATGTTCCTAAATTTATAACTGGAAAAATGAAAAGAAGAAAATAATTCTAGTCATTGACAAGCAAAATCAACATATATATATATATATATTCACATTACACCACTAATTAAAGGCCATTTCCCATCCTCTTTATTTGTTTTGGATAATTAAGACCACTTGAGTCCCTTGCTCAATCTACAACTCTTCTGCATTCAAGAGATCTTCATAGTATCTCTTCCAATATGATGCCTTTCTACACTTCCTCACTATCTCCAAGCTACCATGCTTACTTTTAAGCAGCTCTAAAACCTGCAAAATGCAAACATCACATAGGGTTATATATAAGCCTTTTATTTTGTTACATCTAATTGAAATTTGAGAAGTCGCATAATTAACATTTATAATTCAAGTCGAGAACATGCCTGACTCATTTGAGGGCGACGAATAGAAGACTGTTGCACGCATAAAAAGGCAGACAAAACCATGAGGTTCATCTGTAGTTGGTTGTAGTCATCAGCAAGTGAAGGATCAACAAGCTCTCTAATGTTGTTCTTCTTCAGCAAGGGTCTTGCCTAACACAAATAAGTTCAATGAGTCATCAATAACCTTTCACATTTTCATTTTTACGGCTCCCAAGGGGAATTTTGTTGGTTTATTTGGAAGAGACAGGGACATACCCACATAACAAGGCTTTGATGCGAGTAATCCAATGCTCGACGTCCACTGATAAGCTCCAATAGCAGTACACCAAAGGCAAATACATCGGTTTTTTCATCTATTATGCCGTGCATTAAGTACTCGGGAGCAAGATATCTGCAAGTGTAAGAAATTACAGAAAGTATTAAAGGTAAAACTTATACGGATTAACAGGAAAGATGGGAAGGAGATTTTAGAATTACAAACCCAAATGTTCCTTCAAATTTTGACACGGTGTGGTGCGTCCAATGCTCTGGCAACCATTTTGCTAGCCCATAATCACAAATCTGAATTGAAAATAGTTACTCTTTGGTTGCAAAGCTCCCAACACACCTTTAAACATATGGTTTAGTTTTAGGGTAGTGTTGCAATTTCTAACAACAGAATTAACTTATCCAAGAATCAGGTCATACAAGAAGAAACTGTAAAACAATCATCGTTATTAGTGACTGAAATATCTTTCTACACATTCTGATAAGGTGGATTTGGAGGGTACCATAGGCTTAAAGTCCTCGGCAAGTAATATATTTGCAGCCTTTATATCTCTGTGGATTATTCTCCTTTGACAACCCTCATGAAGATAAACTAGACCTTCAGCTGTTCCTAGTGCAACCTTGTACCTAATACTCCATTCCAGTTTCGTCTTTGAACCTGTTAAAATAATCAAAATCAAAACCAAAACAAGAGAAATCTTACATAAATTAAACCCACAATTTTTCAAATCAAAGAACCAAGAAAGCGAGATACTGGAAATCACGAACTCACCATGAAGCAGAGAAGCTAAACTACCATGGGGAGAAAGCTCAAGAACAAGGTGCATTCCTCCTTCAACTCCCATAGCCAATCAACTTAGCAGTATTGGGATGGTTGAGATGGGCCATAATCCCAACCTCGGACAAGAAATCCCCAATTTTCTCCTCCATTGGAACCCGTGTCAATCGCTTCACTGCAACAAGCTGCCCATTTCTCAAACACCCTTTGTAAACTTCAGCGTAACCTCCCTTTCCAATAAGATTCTCTACATCATTTTCAAACCATACATTACAATATTAGTCAATTACTAATGATTGCTAACCACCCTTTTATAGGCATGACTTAACGCTTGGGAATCACTAACCGCGGGCGAAATTGTTGGTTGCAATTTGTAGTTCCGAGGTGGTGAAGTTCTTCCAGTGAGGTTTGAAGTAGCTTAGATCAGTATCTATAATGGGGCTTGGTGACATTGAAATGGCCTCTCTTATAGTACTACTAAATCTTTTAGATAGTTTTAGGACATTAAGAGAATGCAAGTTGCCTAAAGGTCTTTTTGACGTACTCTTTAGTAATTGAACAATAGCAGCCCATCTTGAAATGGGTTTTGAAATATTTTGTTCTTCAAGTTCTAAACAACTCTCTTTCGAATAGGCCGATTCTGATTCTAAGCTCCTCAAGTAGTCCTCAAGAACTCCACTAGGAGAGTACGCATCTTCCTCTTCTTTCTCCATTTCTAAGTCATATATCTACCAAAGTAAAACAACAATATTTAGAATGAAAAAATATAAATTGCATAGAATATGTGAAAAGTAGAGCTGAATTAAAGAAAAATGAGGAACCAGATATACTTTTAACATAGCAAGGCATTTATAAACTTAGAATCATAGAAGTTTAGGTAAATACAGAGAATGGTGACCAAGAAAATGTGAAACTAACAGGGTAAATAATATATCAGAGAAAGGTGTATTTTGGAATCTAAGGAAAAAGTGAAAAACAAATCCCTTGCAGAAAAAGGAGTAGACAAACTGTAATTTGGAAAATAATGAAGGGAATTATAAACAGAGGAATCAAATGTACACACACTCAGAACAACTGAAAAATCTATTAAAACCAAGAAAGAACAACAAGGTGAGAAGTACTCAATTGCAAAGAAACAAAAGCTAAAGAAACCGACAGCAAGTTCAATAATTTGTTACATAAATAAATAAATAACAAGAACATATACCAACACACACAATATATATGTAGTGTATGAAATAGAAAAAAAATACCAGAGAGAAGAAGCTGAAGATTCTTAGAGATGCCCCATGAAGAATACCCAGAGAAAAAAGAAAAGAAAAGAAAAGATGGAAAGGAAAAGAAAAGAAAGAGACTTCTTACCAGAAATGGAGAGAGAAATGGTGGTTTTTATTATGTTGGGGCTGGGAGGGAGGGAGAAAGAGATGTAGGGAAGGGTGAAGCGGTGGGAGATTTTTTGATTATTACATTTCCTCTAAGGATTGCTACATACACAATCAACCCCTTTTCGTCTTTTCCCCACTTTTCCACTGTTCCTCCTTAATAACAAGAAGGAAAAATATCCGCTTTGGTTTTCAATTTTTTTCCCTCGAATAGAAAAAGGAAAAAAGGGAGGCCGGACTACATAACCCTCAGATTTTATTTTCCACTCCCATGTAAAGTAGCAGTGTTTAAACACGTGTGCAGAAACAGATTTGATTCATTTCCATTAATTTTTTGGTTTAATTCTGTCTAAAAAGATTTAATTTGAGAGTTAAACGAATAATTTTTTTTATAAAATTTAATAAAAATGATTTTTATACTAAGTAGATCATGTATATAAAATTTTATTAAAAAATTCAAACCGGAAGTTATTTTTTAGTTTTCTATTAAAATCAAGTGTTTTTATTTTTTTATAATATTATTAAACGAAGTCATAATAATTAAAAAATGTTAAATTAAAATTCATATAATATATGCTGATAAAATATATGATATGAATTACTACATGAATATAGCACTGCTTATAATAATTTAATATAAGTCATGTAATCAAGTCTCTTGGTTGTAAAACACTTCCCTTAATCCTACAAATAAAGAAAAACTCTGCCTACTACTGGACCAACCCCTCTCCTCTTTGACATGTAAAACTAGTTACATCACAAATAATGTCACTTGAATTTTCTTAATTCAAAAATGAGTATTTTATTTCTGCTAAGAATAAAATTATAAATCTGACATTGAAAAATTAAATTCTCAAAAATATAATAATTTTTAGTTATAACGAAGAGAAATTAGTTTTGCGCCCGTAAAAATTTGCAAAGATTACCTACCCCTCATGTTTGTATTTTTTATTTAACAAAAAGATTACCCTCAATGTTGAAAAAAATATACTTCTGGGGATTTTGTTAAGACCCCCAAGACAAGGTTTATCGTGTTATCTAGGGCACTCTTAACTTTTTTTTCCACTTTGATGGACGAGTCCAAGTATGTGCACATTCTAAAAAATGAAACAAAGACAGAAAAAAGTTATAGTTGCCACGCTTTTCAAGTTTCTCTCTTTTCTGAAATTTTATTTCAACCAAGAAATAAAAAGCTTTGTTTGGACAAAGATCAAAGTAAGGTTTGCTGATAATTAAATTGATTGATGTTTATTTTTATTAGCAACTGTTATTGACAAGGTAAAATATCTATTATCAAAAAAGTAGCTAGGTGCATATATATATATTTATACATTATGCAGCATAATATATTACTCCAGTAATAAAAATAACCTATTTATTATGTTATTTTGTCTTTTAAATTATACTAGAAATAGAACCAGAATTCGAGCTTTGAAATAAATAAAAATATGTAACCTAAATGTAGTACAAGAAAAATATATTTTTTTGTTAAATAAGTCCACCACTAATATTTAGTAGCGGAATTTTTTTTTCCTCTTAAGTCCCTCTCCATTCAAGATTCATTCTACAAGCAGAATTCGTGTGGCAAAAGATATTCATTGCTACTATTTTACAGCAATATTACTATATCTTTCAAGTAAAGAATTTGTCTGCAATAAACATTTGCCACTATACTGCAATTTGTTTAGGATTGAATTTATATATATATATATATATATATATATTATGTATTTATACATGTTATTGTATCTGAAATGTAAGAGTATTTTTTTTTATATATATAAGACATTGTTAATATATCAAATTTTACGATATAAAATAAATTATATAGCCATTAATTTAAAAAATTATTAGTAGATTATTTAAATTGTCCGCTAAAGGATGACAAAAATGAGTACCGGCCTGTTATCTTTTTATATTAATTTATTTTTCAATATTGGATCCTAAAGTAATACATCGAATTATTAGTACTACATTGGTGGCTAATGGGTCAAAACAGGTTTTTAAGTACCGCGTAGATGGAATAATAATGCAATCATTACACAAAAAAATATTCTCCCGCAAGAAAGGAATGCCAGTAGGGACTGAACGCCTCCACAAGCAAAAAAGATTTCGAGTGTTCTTCCTCATCAAGCTATCATATACACTGATATGCACGTATGTATTATGCGCATATATTTTCAGACTTTAAAGAGCGTTTTTTTTAATAAAAAGAAAAGATGTTTATTTAAAAGGCAGAATAGATAAATTTTTTTTATGAAAAAATTGTATACATGATCTATAGTGAGTAGATTATCTTTATTAAATTACATAAAGAAACTTCAATCTATAAGTGAGTAAACTGGCAAAGCGATAAATATGTGCATTTTTGGTTGTTGAAATTTTTTATAATCATCCACTCATTTATAAGTTAATTTATTTTATGAAATTTAGCGGAGTCGATCTACTCATCTTATGAATCATTTTTACAAATTCTCATAATTTTTTTTTATTCCTCATAATGAGTATCCATTCTTTTTGTTAAAGAGATGAAGTCCCTCTTTAATTAGAATCTAACTCTTTATGTATAATTATAGAGAACAATTTAGACTTAAATGTTATTGTAATGAGTAAAATTAGACTTAGGGTCCGTTTGGTTCGAACTTTCTAGGAATAATAAATCCTTCTTTTTAGGTTTCTGGTGTTTGTTTCAAGTTTTAGGTCAGAATTTGGAATTCCAAGAAAATTTGGATTCCCCTGTGTGTTCCAAATTTATTCCCTTCTAATTTAGGGAGGAATGCTAAATGATTCCTATGGAATCCTCAAATATGTTGTCAAATGAAATTTTTGTCTTAATGAAAACCAGTTTTTTATTCGTTACAAATGGATTCTTCTTCCATCGCCATGTTTTATTCTCTGTAAATTGAATATTCCACCTCTCTCATCTTTGTCGTCAACACCAACGAGACAACGGTCGGTCGTCGGTCTCTCTATACCAAACCAACCTTTTCCTTCTCATCTTTCTTTGATCTTCATCATCTTAGATCTATGAGCTATTTTCAGACCCGGCTATGATGGCATGCAACCAATGCATTTGCCTAGGGCCCCATTTTTTAGGTAGCGAATTGTAAAGAATTAAAGTTGAGGAGGCAGTTTGAAAAAAAAACTATGTCAAAAAGAGTCAGAGAACAGGCTTCGAAGACATTTCCCCTTTTCTTCCTTTTCCTTTCCGCTGGCTCTCTGTTATTTCTCTCCTTTTGTTCCCAGCAAGGCACCAAATCTCACAGCTCCTTCTTTCTCCTCTTCACCTCCAAAGCATCAAACACGGCTCTACCCACACCAACTATCCACGTGATTAAGCCTTCAAAAGTCCACCAAGGGCACCAATTTTATCAACCAAGGTTAAGATTCTTAAGCCCTAATTTTTTAATTTTTCATTTTCTCTTTTCTATTTCTTTCATATTTCTTGATTTTTAATTATTTAGCAATTAATATGATATTGATTTGTTGATTGTTGATTATTTGATTATTTATTGATTTTATTCCATATTTCTTGATTTATAATTATTAAGCATGATATTGATTTGTTGGTTTATTTTTGTTAAATCTAGTTTAGACTTTAGTTTAATCAAGTTCTATACTAGTTTTGCCAATAGGTACATTTAGCATGATATTGATTTTATAATTATTTAGGATTTATGATTATTTAGAATTTATTATTTATGATATTTTTTGTATAATATTAGGTGTATTTATTGTCATTGATGGTGATTGTAAATTTTTTCTTTAATTAGTTTTACAATGTCGGGCAAGCGGATACAAGATTCGGGAAGCAAAAAGAGAAAAATTAAAAAAAGAAAAGAGTTAGTTATACAATCTATTGCCGGTTCCATGGATAGGTATGTTAAAAAAAAACCTACTCCTTCACTTTCAAATGAAGATAATGTGAATGTAGATATGGATGTGAATGATCTTCAATGTCGCATTTGATTTTTTATTGATTTTATTCCATATTTCTTGATTTATAATTATTTAGTATGATATTGATTTGTTGATTTACTAGGGTAAGCCCGTGCCATCCGGCACGGCACACTAATTTTTTTTAATCAAAAATATTTAAGATGTATCATTCAATTTATATGTAAAAGAATGAAATTTAAAGAATTTTTTTATTGTAATTTTTTTTATTGGATGCGATTTTAAAATAAGTACATGATTCAATTTAATATTCATATTCAGTTGGATGTAACAAAGTTGGCAAGATGATGGACTTCTCGACCAGCCAACCAGAACTTGAACCTCGAGATGTTGGTGCCCTAGCTAGGGGAAAAGATTGTGATAAGGGACCCCTGATCAAATATTAAATGAAAAATAAATTAGAATCCGGTTCATATTTTTGAAATTTTTTGGATCTGTTTGTTTGTTTTTTTTCGTTTTTTTTTTGTTTGTTTTTTTTTTTTTTTAAAAAAAGAAGCTTTTGGTCCCTTCTTTTTTAAATAATGCGGTCCCTCATGTTCAGTGTATATGATTTCTTATTCATAAGTACCGTATCTATTATCATTGGACCGAAATTTCTCGGTCACAAATAGTGTACCTATTACAATTATTCATACAGGGCCCCAATTTTCGTAAATATTAAATTTCGCTTGGGGCATCACTTTCCCTCAAGCCGGCCCTGGCTATTTTATTTCATATTTTTGTTTGAATCTATCTCCATTAGATCAAATCTAAAAATCAACTTTTGTTAAAGTTTCGTTAGATTTTGTACCATAATATTTTCCCCCAATTGATATTATTTACAATGATTTGTGTAGTTCATATATATATACGCACACATATATACATACGTATAAAAATAAGCATATATATGGGTAAAATACCCACGAATTTTCTTTTTATCGTTTTCTGATCAACATATGAACTTCACTCTATATTTTACTATATCTGTGTAGTTGGCTTTTTTCTTCTCTTAGAGTGGATCTTTTCCCTCATATATAGATATAGATATAGATATAGATTAATGTATATATACCACATATGTTAAAGGTCTTCTTGTGTTTGTTCTTTTTTCTTTTCTTTTCATTATGTTGAAAGGTACTTTAGTAATTAAAAAATAACCAGAAATGCAAGAAAATGAGCATTCTTATGCGAATCAAACATTGGAATGGAACTCCAAATTCTAAGAAATAAAGTTTCCTAAAATCTAGAATACTTATTCCTTTCCTAACACCCGAACCAAACAAACCTATAAGGCGAATCTTTTGTTTAAAAATTAAACTTTAATGTAAATTCCGTCTATTTCTATTAAAATTTAACGGCCACGTGATGGGCCATGGGCTTTAGCCCAAGTAATCGAATCTTAGTTAAATTATTAATTTTTTCATAAAAGAAAGAAGAGGAAAATAAATAGTCACCACCACACCTCCGATCACTGGCCTTCATAACCACAATCACCACCACCATTTCTTCCGATCACCGATCTCATCCTTTCATCACCACGATTTGTGACCTCCGCCCCTTCATTAACGCTATCCAACCAAATAACTCTAAAATTACTATCGACAACCGCCGTTGTCGCCCCTGCCACCACCAATCCTTTCCTTGAATAATTTATTGATAATTCCATATTATTTATTTATTTTATTTATTTATGGTAGTTTATTTTATATATGCTTAGTTAGAGTATTTTAAGGTCAATTAGGAGTTGTGTCTGTCTTCTATATAAGGTGTCTTGTATTCAGTATTTGTTATAATGGAATAATATAATTGTTCTTTCTAAATCTTCATGATATCAAAGCATTGGTTCGGAAGTCCTTACGTCGCCTAGGTCCAACTAAAACCCTAGGTCCTCTGTCTCCTACCCACGCCTAGTAAAAACCCTAGCTGCCGCCACTGTTCATTACTCACTGACGTGCGTAATAGGCGACACTTCCTGGAACCAACCACGCAAGAGTGGTCAGAACCTTCAGACGAGTAGAACGTCGAAAGCAACGCCGAAAAATCGACGCATTCACGCGCCCACACGTGCCACCCTTTCTAGTGCGTGGATCTCACGCGCCGTTGACAACCACCGCGCGTGGAGGCGCGTGGCTGCTCAGATCATCACCAAACTTTCCAGGTCCAATCGTCTCACTGTTCCGTAGCTTATTCTAGTATTGTTTTGGTCCTATGGTACTATTTCGTCATAGTTTGTGTGGTACTGTTCTGGTTTGGTATTGTTTGGTACTATTCAGTTGGTATAAACTATCTCGTTCTACTCAGTTGGTATTGTTTTGGTACTGTTCAGTTGGCATTGTGTTCAGTTGATTGTTTGGTTTAGCTAGTGTGATTCTTTTACCATATGAACTATAAACTTGATATGGTGGGTGTTATCTCTCTGGGTCTCATAAATTTGACTAGTGGGTCAACCACGAGTCAGTCTTCTACATCCAACAGTGCAGATTCTATATCGCAATTTGCATCAATTTATTTAGTGAATGAAAATCTGGTGGCAAACATCAGGCACAAGTTAAATGGAAGAAATTATCTTGAATGGGCACAATCAATGAGGCTGTTTATTGACGGCAAACAACGGTTAGGTTATGTGAATGGTGAGATAGTACTACCACCGGCTAATGAACCGGGCTTCAAATCGTGGCACGAGGAAAAATTCAATGTTTACCTCATGGTTGATTAATTCTATGGAGGCTGGACTTGGTAAACCCTATATGTTCTTGCCAATTGTTCGAGATATCTGGCAAGCGGTTAAGGAAACGTATTCAGATTTAGACAATCACTCTCAAATGTTCGAACTCAATAACCAGTTGTGGAAAAATGCAACAAGGGGATCGTGGGGTTACAACTTATTACCATGACATGATGGCCATATGGCAAGAGTTGTATTTGTTTGAAACCGAAGAGTGGAAAAACCTGAATGATAGTGCTCGTTACAAGAAGAAGGTTGAGCGAGGTCGTGTGTTTGTCTTCTTTGCTGGACTAAACAAGGATCTAGACGAAGTTCGGGGTTGTATTTTAGGCAGGATACATTTGTCCACTATCAGAGAGGTGTTTTTAGAGGTACGAAGAGAAGAGGCTGGACGATCTGTGATGTTGAGAGAAGAACATGAACCCCGTACAGATGGTGAAGGCTCTGCACTTGTAGTCCTTGATAAAGTCGTAGACGATGATAAGCGAGGAGGAAATCAGAGATTGTGGTGTGATCATTGTAAGTGGTCAGGTCAAACAAGGGATAGTTGTTGGAAGCTTCATAGTAAACCAGTAACTTGGAAGAAGCGTGATAACAAAACAAGGGGAGGTGCACGAGCATTCCAAGTTAGCAATGCAAATTTAGAGCAACAATCTTTCTTAGAACCACTTCTATTCACAAAGGAACAAATAGAGCATCTTTGTAAAATGGTTTAAGCTCATTCCTTAGGAAATTCTAGCTCATCATGTTCTATAGCTTAGTCAGGTAATACGTTTACAGCTATAATTGCCTGCATCAAATTCCATAGCAACTGGATATTAGATTCTAGGGCTACTGATCATATGACTGGTATCTAGGAATTCTTTTCGTCATATACTCCATGTGCAAGGAATCAAAAGGTTAAAATTGATGATGGTTCTTTCACTGTAGTTGCCGGCAAAGGAACCATAATCGTCTCCCCATTTCTCACTCTTAAAGATGTCTTACATGTCCCTCATCTATCGTATAATCTTGTATCTATTAGCAAATTGGCTCTTGATCTCAATTGTCAAGTTAACTTTTGGTCTTCTCATTGTGAATTTCAGGATTCAAATTCAGGAAAGACGATTGGGGTTGCTAAACAGGATGGGGGTCTCTACTTCTTCAATAATGGGCCTACCTCTAGAAGGCAAAACCGACAGACTTCTTTGAATTATATTTCTGTTTCTAGTGATAGTCAGATTTTGTTATGCCATTATAGATTAGGACATCCAAACTTTCAGTATTTAAAGCATTTGTTTCTCAAGTTATTAATGAATAAAAATTTGCTTAAATTTCGATGTGAATCTTGTGAATTAGCGAAACATCAACGCACGATTTTTTCGTCTCAACCATATAAGAAATCACAATCTTTCACCTTGATTCATAGTGATGTTTGGGGTCCCTCTAGAGTGGCCACTTGGTCTGGCAAACGTTGGTTTGTGACTTTCATAGATGACCACACTAGAGTATGTTGGGTCTTTCTTTTAAAAGAAAAATCAGAAGTTGGGAATGTGTTTCAAAACTTTTACACCATGATACACACACTATTTCAAACCAAAATTCAAATTTTTCGGAGTGATAATGGGAAAGGAATTTTTTAATAAGATGTTAGGGGATTTTTTCGTCAAAAATGGGATAATTCATCAAAGTTCTTGTAATTATACTCCTTCAACAGAATGGAGTTGCCGAAAGGAAAAATAGGCATCTACTTGAAGTTGCTAGAGCCTTAATTTTTCAAACTTAAAGTTCCAAAATACTTTTGGAGGAGATGCTATTTTAACAACTACTTATCTTATTAACTGACTTCTAACACGAACTTTAAAATTTAAAGCCCCTATCAAATTGCTTTCTGACATATTTTCCAACACTCGGTTATTAAGGAGATATTCCCTTAAAAATATTTGAAAGTGTTGCCTTTGTTCATAATCATGACCCAAAATATTGTAAACTTGATCCAAAGGCACACACATATATTTTTGTAGGCTATCCTACAAATCAGAAAGGGTATAAATGTTTTGACCCGATTTTCAAAAAAATGTACATCTCTATGGATGTTACCTTCTTCGAGGGGCAATCCTATTACAACGACTCCCATCTTCAGGGGGAGAGCATGAGTGAAGATGGTGGT
The DNA here is from genome assembly GCA_021464415.1 of Lonicera japonica. Classification (NCBI taxonomy): domain Eukaryota; kingdom Viridiplantae; phylum Streptophyta; class Magnoliopsida; order Dipsacales; family Caprifoliaceae; genus Lonicera; species Lonicera japonica. Next base: position 4,628,499 of record CM038463.1, read on the forward strand.
TGTGGTTTTGATAATTTGGTGGTTGATGTTTTGTATGAACAAGTACCTAATTATTTTAAAACACAATTTGGGAAAACAAATGAATTAAATATTGAAGATACTTGTGTTGGTAATGGTGAACAACCAGGGCTAGTGTCATCCCAAAATCTGACTAATAATGGACCAGAGATGTGTGCAAAACGGTATAAAGGTCTTGTTTATTCTAGAAAAAAATACAGAACAAGGAAGGAAAGAAACCATCCCTCAGCACAACCCTAAGAATCCAATCTGGAGGTGGATCATGATACTTACAATGACTCTTCCGAGATACCTGAAGGTAGGTCTCAAGTTAATACCGAGTCAACTTGGTCTGATCAACTTGATCTTCCTAATTGCTCTTAGAAAATGAGTTAGAGCGTATAAAAAATCTCTCAAATATCCCATTTTGAACTTTGTGTCATATAAAAATATTTCACCCTCATATTCTGCGTTTATCTCTTGTGTGCCGAATATGGTTATTCCTAACAATATTCAGGAGGCTCTAAATGTTCTAGAGTGGAGAGAAGCGATGTATGAGGAGATGAGAGCGCTGGAGAAGAATGCTACTTGGGAGAAAGTAAAGCTTCTAGAAGCAAAGACAGTTGTTGGTTATAAATGGGTAGTCACTGTGAAGTATAACTCAGATTGGTCAGTGGAACGGTACAAAACTCGCTTGGTGGCTAAAAGGCTTCACTCAAACATATGGAGTTGATTACTCCAAAACCTTTTCTCTAGTGGCAAAACTAAATATAGTTTGGGTTCTCTTATTAGTTGCAGCTAACTTGGACTGGCCTCTGAATTAGTTAGATGTGAAGAATGCCTTCTTGAATGGAGACTTAGAAGAGGAAGTCTATATGGAACCTCCACCTGGTTTCACTGAGGAATTTGGGACAAAAATCTGCAAGCTAAAGAGGTCTTTGTATGGCCTTAAAAAATCCCCTAGGGCGTGGCTCGAAAGATTAACGAAGTTCCTTAAAGGCCAAGGATATAATCAAGGGCAGTCTGATCATACTCTCTTCATAAAGAAATCGACAAGGAAACAAGCTTTCTGTTCTCATTGTTTATGTGGATGATATGATTTTGACCACGGATGATGTTGAAGAAATGAGTTGACTGAAGCAAAATCTTAACAAAGAATTTGAGATTAAAGGATCTTGGCGACCTACGATACTTCATTGGAATGGAGGTGGCCCGTTCAAAAAATGGTATTGTAGTCTCACAATGGAAATATATTTTGGATATGCTGTCAGAAACTGGGATGAGTGGGTGTAAGCCATCGGATAGTCCCATAGAACTGGGTACCAAGCTAGGAGATTTTAAAGATGGTGTTCCAATCGAAACAAGGAGATACCTAAGGTTAGTTGGGAAACTAATCTACTTGTCTCATACGCGCCCTAACATTGCTTTCGCTTGTGAGCATGGTTAGTCAGTTCATGCACTCACCGTGTGAAGAGCATCTAGAGGTTGTGTATTGTATCATTCGTTACCTCAAAGGCTCCCAAGGGAAAGGTCTATTTTTCAGAAAGAATGATAAAAGAGGGATAGAGGTGTATACCGATGCTGATAGGGCTAAATCGGTTACTGATAGACGGTCCACGTCTGGCTACTGTACGTTTCTTTGGGGAAACTTAGTTACATGGAGGAGCAATAAGCAAAGTGTTGTCGTTAGAAGCGGAGTGCAGAAGCTGAGTTCAGATCAATGGCTTAAGGGGTTTGTAAGGTTCTTTGGGCTACAAAGGGTCTTAAAAGAACTTGGAAGGCCAATAAGTCTCCCGATGAAGCTATACTGTGATAACAAGGCTGCTATCAGTATTGCCCACAATCCTGTCTTACATGATATGACAAAACATGTTGAGATTGATAGGCACTTCATAAAAGAGAAGCTAGAATGTGGAATAATATGTACTCCCTTTTGTTCTGTCTGATCAACAAGTTATAGATATTTTGACCAATGACCTGTTAAAGCAACCGTTCGAATTTCAAATGAGCAAGTTGGGCTTGACGAACATCTTCGCACCAACTTGAGGGGGAGTATTGATAATTCCATATTATTTATTTTATTTATTTATGGTAGTTTATTTTATATATGCTAGTTAGAGTATTTTAGGTCAGTTAGGAAGTCGTGTCTGTCTCCTATATAAGGTGCCTTGCATTCAGTATTTATTATAATGGAATAATATAATTGTTCTCTCTAAATCTTCAATTTCCCTCAGTCTTTCCCCCAAAATCACGACCTTTTTACCTTTTACTCAGTCCTACCCCTATTGTCCCCCGCAAATGCGTTTTTTAAAATTTACCATTGATATATATACATATATACATACAACATACCTATACGCACATATATAATCATACATTACAAAGCCACCACAGATCTGACAGATCTATCTATATATATGTATGCGAGTGTCCAAAGATTAAGCTTTACCAAAAAGTTTACACATATATACATTGAGATATATGTATATATGTGAAAATGTATGTTTAGAGAGAGAGAAACGGGGTGGGCAGGTGGGGTTCTGATGGGGGGTAGGGGTGGCTAGGTGTGGTTCTATGGGGTTAGGCAAGTGGGTTCCGATGGGTGTGGGTGGTAATTGCGGGGTTCCGATAAGGGCGGTGGTGGGCTATAACAACAACGAGCAACTTTTTGTTTTTATCTTATTCTTTACCTTTTTTTGTTAAAGGATTTAATATATTTAAACTATGGTTAAGTTAAATTAAGTTGCGCATGGTTAAATTATGTTTAAATTTGAATTAAGGTGGACATAATTGCTCCAAAGTCTAATTTTTAAATGAAAGATAACCTAAGAGCATCTCCAATGCAACAATGAATTGGGTGAAAATGAGATGCCACATAAGATTGATGAACAATGAACTAAAAAAAATGTTCTTCAATGCAACTATCAATAATGACCATTAAAAGAAATGAAAATAGACATTGTGGGGATAACCATATATTTCTAGAGGGTCTCTTAGATAATGTCTTAATGCAACAATATCATTTTTGTCTACACATTTTTCCTTTATAAATTTTTAAATTGTAATTTTTTAATTTATTTATTAATAAAAATTACATATTAAAAAAGTATGAATCAAAACCTATTAAATAAGGCCCATTTTATATATAAAATTTTTAATTTATTAATAAACAATTTCTTGAGCAATTGCAGTGGATATCGTTTTTGTAAGACTTATCAATCAAGAAACTTTTTTATGCCACATAGGAAAGACATACTCGCATGTCCATGGTCAAGAGATGTCCAATTCATTTTTGCATTAGATATGCTTTAAGTTTCACCCATTATAATAATATCAAAATCTAAATTGCATATATATAAATTAATAATTACAAGGGTGAGAATTTTTATGATGCAGATCGTTGTTTTTATATATATTGGACCTTTAACTGTGTAATTTTATTGCTAAAAACATCTGGCTTGATTCATATCCAACGTACCAAATTCGATTGCTATATATATAAATACATGATACATACTCTTCCAAATATTACTTTATACTATATTATGACAAGTTTTTTCATATATTTTCATTTAATTTTGGAAAAAAGGTAAATTAGACCATGAAGTTTGGGTATAGTTCAATTACTCCCATAATGTTCCAATCGTCAATGTATCCCCTAAAGTTACATAAGTGGTTCAATTCCCCCTTTGACTTTAACCCCATCTATAATTCTGTCCAAATCTTTTACGTTTAACCCCCTAAACTTTTACATCAGTTTCGATTTAAAAATCTTTTACCAATCATAGCTGAAAAATTGAGTGAGGAAGGTTTAATTGGAGAACAATGTAATAGGTTTCAATTGTTAATGGATGGTGACAAAGGGGTCATCACTTTTGACAGCCTCAAGAAAAACTACACCCTTTTGGGTTTGCAAGATTCAAATGACGATGATCTTTTGGGTATGTTGAAAAATGTGACTTTGATAGTGATGGATATTTAATCAAATGGAGTTTTCTGTTGTTATGTTCAGATTGAGCCCTAATTTGAAGTAGCAATCTTAGTTTATGTTGGAAAAAGTCGTCATCAAAATTTGAATATTATTATTCTTGATTGTAATTTTACTTTATAACCCATTTTTTTTAAATAAGTCTCTAACTTATTAATTGAACAATTGTTGATGTTGTTAGATCTTGGCTGATTTGTAGTGTACACACACACACACACATATAGGGATATAAATAGAAAGGGATATCTCTAAAAAGGGGATCGAGTTCTATAAATCAAGAATCTAGAGAAAAATAAGAGGAAGTGAGAAAAGTCAATAGCATGTCTTCTTGTACGAAACTTCATTCATAAAAGCAAAGAAGCTCACACACACGAAAATGAGGTCGTACTACCAATAGACGTAAAAATCGCTGGAAGAACCTACTTAAAAACGAAAATAATGTTGTTTTCTTTCTTACTATTAACAGTACATTCATTCTTGCGAAGAACTTCACTCTCGTGGGCCTAGCCAAATTTTTTATCACCCCCCACATATATATATATATATAATTGTGGTAGTTTGTAGTGGTCAGAGGTGGGTTGAAAAAGGTGGTCGAAGTTGAATGTGATATTAATGAACAGACGGAACAATGGTCGGACAGTGAGAGGAATTAGTGGTTGAAGGTGTGGTTGATGATCGAAGGAGGTTGGAAGTGTGGTGATGATTGTGTTTTTGTGTGGTTAGAGGAGGGTAGTGGTCGGGAAAAATAGAGATCGGTAGCTGGCAATGGTGGGTGGGGGTGTTACTGTGTTAGTGGGGCTAAATGTTCACAAGGTAAAAATAAGGGGGTTTAATGTGACTTTTAAAATTTTAAGGAGTTAAGTGTAACATATTTAGACAGAATTATAGACGGAGTTAGAGTTATGGGAGGAATTGAACAACTTATACAATTTTAAGAGAGACATTGACGATTTTAAAACATTAGGGAAAGAATTGAATCTAGACCTAAACTTCACGGTGTAATTTACCTTTTTCCCTTTAATTTTGGTAAACATTATCTCAAGGGAACTTAGCCTCCTTTTATTTCTTCTCCCTAATTTTTTTTAAAAAAATTCATGAGCAAAACTAAAAATACTCTTCTCAAACTCATTTGATAATTACACATTCTCTCCCACTTACCTTTCCACAGTGATAGAACTAGGATTTAACAATCATGGAGAAAAAAAAATTATGATGTATGTGACTCATTTTAATATTTTATAGTGTTCCAGTATATTACATTAGGGTGGGGTTATTGCCACACCCCAAAGTTCTTTGTAACACTCATTCCATTGACTCGATGCAATAGAGCCGCATATATAATCATTTACTTAATACAAGAGAGCCGAATTATAGTTCGAAAAAAAAATACGCTGACTCAGTCCTATTGCACTAAGTAATGTACACACATTTAACGTTATTATACCGAGCCAATGCGCACATATTCGGCTCTATTGCACCGAGTCAATATGAGAGTATTACAGAAAAGTTTTAAGGGTGGCAATAGTCCCGCCCATTACATTATTACCCTTATTTATATATTAAGCAAGCCCAACTTAAAACTGTGGCAAAGAAAACCATTGCCTTGGGCTTCTAAAATTTTTAATTTTTTAATGGACCCAAATTTTTATGTCTATGTTGATATATATATAGTGTTATACATGAAGTATAAAAGCCCACCCACATATATTAAAATGTCAAATCTTTATACACAAAAAAAGGTCCTCTTAAATTATAAAAATTTACACCGATTATTACTCCAACTACTCAAATTGTTGTTCCAAAGTATCAATAAAGTAATGATCGGTTGGCCATTCATTAATAATTATATTTATTAAAACATACCAAGGGCCACAAAATATATATAAATATATATATACTAGCATGTAACCCACGCAATGCGTGGATGTTTATTATAAAATGATTAAATAAAAAATTGAAAAAGATAAAACTAATACAATACCCATTTGTAAATTGTAAATCTTTATGCACTACAAAAGACTCAAAACTAATACCAAAACATTTTATTCTTTTTCATTAATGAAATACAACGGCAAATACTTCACTGCTTAATTAGGACCAATTGAGATTTTGTTTATCTAGTCAATTACATACATGATCAAAACTTTTCAATATTTTTATACTCCATGCCAATTTTTGCAAATCCCTTATTCAAAAATTAGAGTCCAAATTTAAAGAAGCTCTTACACACACATAGAAACTAATATGTCTTATTTACAATTACATCAAACATTAGAAGCTCCGAAGCATTTCAATTTAGCGGTCACCAAAATTACTTTTAACTTGACATCGGCTAAAGTTTCCCAAGATAAAACACGATTTGAGAATTTTCTTTTACAACTATGAGACACTCATAATGACCATGCAACAAATAAACTCATGAAAATGTTGAAAAATACAAAGACACTTGAATTCATTTTTCTCCAATTTAACTTGTTATAACTAGCCCAAATAAAAGAAAATTATTTGTGATATAAAAAATAATCAAACTATAAACTTTAATAGAGAATATGTGATATTATGATAATCATCCCAAGTGTAAGTGAAACTGCTAGCCACTTTTGCATCAATTTACATCCCTAGTTGAATATTAGAACGTTCTACTTGTAGGAAAGAAAGTTTATGATATCTTATATCATATAACAATGCTCAGTCATGACAACAAATGGTGAGAGATAGAAATAGATTATATATGGAGAAAGTTTTGATTACTTTATATTGTATTGTAAAGAAGTAAGAAAACTAATGAGAAACTCTTAGAAACCATTTGCAATGGAAACAAATGAGCTTTATAAATTAGGCATTTTTACTTGTATGTAAGGTGCTTAAAGAGAAAATCATGAGAACACATAGTATCACATGAATGTTAAAGAAATTCATTGATGAATTTAAGAGGTAACAAAACTAATGAATAACAAATTATCCTTACCCACAATTCAATCAAAGTTATACCATTTATCTGAATATAAGTTGCAATTTAACAAACTTCTTAATGAATAGATTGAGCAAATCAAAGTTCACATGAAAATCAAAGTTATCAAAAAATTAAATATAATACAAAATTTTAAAAAGTAGTACTATGCAGAGAGAATTCTTACCAATTCAGTGACGTAGATGGTGGTATCCTTTGTGTACATTTATGCTTTTCTATATAATTTTGGGAAGGACAGAATTTCAAAAGTATAATCCTTCAATTCATTAAAATAAATAATGGAATTGAATATAACAGAAAGGGGAAACTAAGGAGAGTATAATATATTGTGGATGGAAATTAATAAGCAGTCATCACAAAGAAAGGAAAAGACGCATGAATAAAGAGAATAAATTTTAAACACTCAAGCCAAAACCCTAGGTGTAGCATGGCTTTTTTCACAGCCATAAAACGTATTTATCGAGGGACACGTGTTTACACACGGGAAGAAGGATCAATAAATTGGGTTATTTCCTTTGTTTTATAATTTTACTATTAGAAGATATATATATATATATATATATGTTTGTACCGTTAATGAAGCCCAAGCTTCAAAGTTCGCCTTGGGCCCTTCACCTCGAAACGTGTCCTAATATTATGTTTACGATAATCTATAGTGAAGGTGGCAAAGCACAAAAGAAATGGTTAAAATAATGTGGACAGTTTATTTTATTACTTCATAAATTTTAAATTTTGAAAAGACCCTAGTAAAAATAAATAAGTCTCAAATATTACTTGGAGGCAATTAGGTATAAGGACTCATTATAATAATAATATAATTATAAAGGACACTTAAAAATTAGCCATGTAAATTAAGGACATTGTACAAAAAAGACACTAATACCCCTTCCTTATAACATCGTCTCATTATGACACTAACAATAACCAGAATGTGATAAATGCATTTAGCACCCCCTGGACAGTAACCAGAAGGTCCTAAATGCATTTAGCACAGCAACCAGAAGGTGCTAAATGAATTTAGCACCACCTGGACAACAACCAGAAGGTAGCACCACCTAGACAATAAACCAGAAGGTGCTAAAATGATTTTAACACCATTACAAAACAGAGAACAACAAAATTGATGAGATCAACATTTACTTAATTTATTTATATGTATATATATATGGATCAGCGTAGGGTTCGTAAAAAAAAGAGTTAAGTGTCATATTTTTTTTCAAATCTTGCTGGGCTGTCAAAATTTGTCGATTTCAATAGCAAAACGATCTCTGATCGTCTAAATTTTTTATGCAAGTATAGTAACTTTGTCTTCCGAACAACATATCCAAAAATCATCCAAATCCAACGGTTCGATCAAAAGTTATATATGTTTTACGATTGCACATCCAGAAGAAGATGAAGAAGAAGATGAGAACGGCGCTCGCTTCCTCTCGACGATACGATCCGAAAGTTAGGTGGTGGTGGAAGATGTGAGATTATTGGTGAGACAACTTTTTTTTTTCTTTGTTCTATGTTTTCTCTCTCTAAACTATGTGTAGGAAAGAGAGAATAATATGTCTTTTGTATAATTAAAATAAATGATATAGCAGGGTATTTTTGTCCATCAATATTTATCATTTTCTTTAAAATAAATTAATATTATAAAAAATATCTGTTGGTGCTAAAAATTAGAATGCTTGTCCTTAGCACCACGCAGTCAATTAAATAATGATAAATGATTAGTGCAGTAAAAGGAAAATGCCGAGCTTAGGAAAATCGGTGATTTATAGAGGAGGTTAGCCTCATATAGGGATACGGGTTACTCCTCCCCTGTGAAGTGGAGCTCGGAGCTCGGTTTGTCTTATATTAATAATAGATTTAAAAGCGTACAAACTCACAAAAGTCTCTCTTATCACTTCCACTTTCTTGGAATTACAGTAGGATTAAGAAACTGAGCTAAAGCTAGCCTAATCTCTACAAGAGAAACTATGTTGTCCGACTGTTTCTCCTTTTTCTTTTTTGGTTGGTTAGTGAGGGGAGTAAATGCCCCTGGTATATATATCATTGGGGAGAAGATGTGGCCGGGGTGTACTGGGTGCGCCAGGAGCCATGCTTGCTTCAGTACCAACTCTGACTTTGCTTCTCCATGAATTTTGGTGCATTAAATGCAGTAACTGTGCATTTAATGAAAGTAAGGGAAGCTCTGCACGCTTCGTAGAGCAGGTATCAGTCGCCCATTCCCTCTCCATCCACTTTGACAGAGTGGTTGAATGATGAAGGGGAGGGGGAGAAAATCTTCGAGTCTCGTCGAAAACGATTTCGCAGTTCGCACTCCGTAACATGTAGTTCGAAGTGGATTCTTGGGTAAGAGATCCACTTCCTTCATGAGGTCACATGAGGTCTTCTCCGAGCTCCTTATCGAGCAACGAGCTCGGCAGCAGGGCTAGTGTTCAGCCACATGTCAACCTGAGGTCGGCAGGACACGCCCCACAAGTAATCCGCATCATCAATTGCCCCTATCCTCGTCATCCGGCTCAGGGGGCTGGTTAGGGAGGATAAGAATTAACGCTTCGGGTTATTAGGGAGGTCCTCCGAGCTATGTGTATCGAGTTGATATGCACCGGAGCTTCCGAAGGAGGTCGGGATTAATTTCGTCCTAAGTTACCTTGGGTATGTCGAACTTCAGGGGTTCCTGTCCTGGTTTGAGCTCCTTGGGGCGATTTTTAATGTTCAACTAGTACGGCCATTCCATATTCCTTGGAGATCGTGTTGACGGTATGTCTCCGATTGGACAGTTAATGCCTTTGAAGGGACACTTAATTTTTTTAGCACGCCTTATAAAAAGCCCTTTTGCCTTAGAGGATTTTTTATTCTACTTTCCATTTCTCCTTCTCTTAAACCCTAGATACCTTAGAGACTTAGAGCCATCTCCAGAACGCTATTTCTTGCTGTGTCGTCCCATTGTCCTGGCTTACAAAGCCTTCTTTGAGAACTCATTCAGGAGATTTTCGAGCGTTTCCTTGGGTACCCTCATCAGGTTGATTCCTCGCTTTGCTCCTTCTTCTTCCCCTACATACGTTAACGAATTCTGATGGAACATTTCACCAGTTAAACCCAGGGTCAGGAGAACCCTTCCAACATGGAGCAAGGCCCCTCCGAGGCGAGCGTGCCCTGCCTTCTCCCTGGCGTGAGGTCCATTGAGATTTTGGATAGCGAGGGAGAGTTGGTCCGCATCTGTCTTCCCCCTTGCGTGCCTTGATGATCTGAAGGCCATTGACCAGTACTCAGAGTATCTCAGCTCTTTGGCCAGCTTCCGCATACCTTCAACCTTCTTCACGCCTGATATCCCTAGGCTCAAGGACCGATATTTACTTCCTGAACTCGGTGAGGATCAGGGCTTCGGGTCCAGAAGAAAGAGCCTGCTATTACAGACATGGGGAAGTTTGTTTTTACGAAGCCGCCTTTGAACACGGGCTAAGGTTCCCCATGGACGACCATGTGAGGGAATTATTGGTGACGATGGACCTTGCCCCCGCTCAAGTTAGCCCGAACATGTGGTCCTGTCTGATAGGGTCGGTGTTGATTTTTAGGGCCATTTTCGCGGGGTGCCACAACATTACAATGGAGGAGTTCGTTTCTTTGTTTCAACCAAAGGACAGTGGTGGGAAGAACAAAGGCGTTTTCAGCTGTCCCACGAGGCCAGGGGCCCCGAAGATCATTCATGGCCTCCTCGATAGTATCCCCAACTGGAAAAGACGATTCTTTTTCGTCTCAGGGGAGGACTGGGAACATGACTCAAGGTGTCCTAGTATCCACGACCTCAAACGCTGGCTCTCAGAGCCCGATTCCATCAATAAGTTCCTTTCTCAGTGCCAGGTGGGTTTGTTCATGTCTTCAACATCAGGGTTTCTGACTTTTTCTTTGTTTTTTGTACCTCAGTAAAGGAGAAGAGACCGGTCCAGGTGAAGACGTCCTGGATGGAAGATGCTAAAGACTTCTTCCTTAAGCATTATGCGGAATATCGTGGCTCCCAGAATGCTATGGAGGTACGGTTTGGGTCCCAGACCTTCCAATACGGAGTCCCACATTCTGACTGTGGAGGATCTTCCTCCATTGGACGTACTCATGCCGTCAGAGCGGAACGACACTAGGCTCCAATCAACAAAGGCTGTTCAGAAAGGGGGTGGTGACCGAGCTTCCCGCAGTTGGGCCTCCACCAGAAGATCCCGAAGGGGAAGCTCGACCGGTCTCCCCTGGAGATAGAGTGTTAACCGTAGCACCCTCTCCAACAGGTGCCCGTGGTGCCAAAGAAAAGTAATTTTTCGACTACTCTTCTTTTCCTTCTCGTACTTACAAACTTTTGCTTATCGCGTTTCCTGACTTCGCTGTTGTTTTTTTTATATATATCCCAGCCCTAGCTTTCAAAGTAAACACTGAGAAATCAACAAAAAAGAGGACCGCACTAACCAGGGGTCTGCCTCCTTCCAAAAGATCAAAGGGGCTAGATGGAGCTGGGGAGAACATCTCGAAGCGTCCTCAGGCTTCCATACCACCCCCATCGATCACTGTTAGACTTGCTGCTCCTCCACCGGAGAATGTGCAAACTTGGGTGGAGCTCATCAATGCCCCTCTAGAGGACTTTCATCCTCTTAACCCTGAGAGGACCTTTTTGGAGAGGAGCGGGCCTTTAGAACATAAATCCCCCAGTCCCGCTCGCAAGGACTTTGAAGCCGTCAAGGAGCTGGGGACCACTGAAGAGGAGGTGGTGATCACGGGAGCCAGGGATGCCCCATCGTCGACCTCTGAGGGGTGAGCTGAAATTGTAGGCCCTGATCCCAATGTCCAAGGCAGCTCCGTGTTCTTCGTGCCAGGCTACTCCCTACCTCATTTATCGCGAAAGGTTCTGGAGCAGGCCAAGGAAAGAGGGACGAGCTCGCTGGCCAGCTCCTTCAGCCTTCACATGAGTCAGTTGCGTGTTTCTTTTATTCAGAGATCATCTTTATGAGTCCCTTAAGCCTAACCTGTTTCTTTATTTTCTTTGCAGGCCATGAACCTCTTCTTTTCGACTCTCCACTTAGCTGAGGAGGGTTCTGGAGCGGTGGCTAATTCAGCCCTTCAGGAGGAGCTCCTTAGAACACAAATGTCGCCAGCTTTATGCCGTCAGCGACCTGGAGAGGTCTGAAAATGACAAAAAGGTCATGCTGGACCAGCTGAGCAATGCTTTATCGAAAACAGAGGGTCTGAAAAATAAAGTAGATGACTTCAACAATATGTTCTCCCGCCTGGAGTCTGAATACAAGGCGTTGGGACAAGAATGTGAGGCATCGAAGCAAGAGGCCTTCAGTTTCAAGAAAGAGTTAATCAGCACCAGAAGAGATCTCCAGGCTGCTGGGTCTGAGCTTGAATTGGCTCAACAATCCTCTGAGTCAGAGCAAAAGAAGAGGGAAGATGCTGAGGAGGCCCTCAGACGCACACAAGCCCGACTCTCTAATTTGGAAAGGGAGCTGAAGGAGCTGAAGGAGTCCCTCCCTGACTTAAGGGCTCGAGCCGTCAAGGACTTCTGCAACTCCAAGGGACCGTTACTGAGGATTTCTGACTCCTTTGTTATCGGTTTTTACAAGTGCAAGGAGTGGGCACTGCAGAGACTTGAGGAGCTCGAAGGGTTAGAGGCTCCCTCAGAGGTCGAGATGACTCCCGAGTTGGGGCTTAAGATTGCAAAGAAGAGGACTGACGCCCTTGCCATACTGCAGTTAATACGAGCCGAGGAGCCTGATATTCTCACCAAGTGGGAAACTGGTGCCCCTTCCCCTACGAAATCCGGAGCAGAAACTGGCGACGATGATGAACAGTAGCAGCTACAGTACCCTTGTGTAGGAATTTTAGAACCCATGTGTTTTGTCGTTATTCTAATGATTCCTTTGTATAGAAATCTAGGGCCTATGTAATCTTTTTATCACTCAAATGGAAATGATAATTTGGGTGTTTTGGAAAATGTCACTATCTTTTTGTTCTTACTTCTTGTTTTCGTTTTTGTCTGCGTTGTATGTATGAATGAGCTTCTGTACGTTTGATAGTTCTATAGGTGTACCAATATCTTTATTGAAAACCAAATTGAAATTAGTACTACTTCCCTTTATTAAACATGATCCGTTCTTTGAGTTATAAAACATTACGGTTGCTTTAACCCATTAACTAATTGCTGTCGTTCTCGCTCTCCTTTTCATGATGTCATAATAATCAATTTCTTTTATAAAAGTGATTAGTATTTTCAAGAAAATAAATTTGATGGTGGGATGTATATTCAGTTTTTTTTTTTCCTTTTCTTTTTTTAACTTTCTTTTGACATATTTTTTATTCACACTTTGGTTTAGAAGTCATATGTTAGATCGAGCACTTGCCGGTTAGTTTTAAAAAGTACGAGTATTAGTAAATCTAATATTCAAACATATTAGGTGCTCAAGTGTAAATATTTGATATTTTTCCCTTTTTAGCTACTAGATTTGTTTTTCAATCTATAACTTCAGAACTAACATCCTGAAGCATATATATTTAAAAAGGAAATTTCACGGATTTCTTATTATATAGCTAATAGCTCACAATTACTCACTTGTAAAAAGAGTGTACTTAGTCACAAGGCAATATGCTCATGTGCAATATCTAGATCAATTCTCCAAAATATTCTTGGATATTTACAAGAATCCCTACTAGTCTAAACAATTTTAGAATAATTCATACTATACATTAAATTCTCGAAGCAATTCCATCATTTCTATATATTTAGCATCTCTATGGTGCATTTTGGATTTTTTCTGGAACATGTCTCTTCCACTTTCCTTTTAGAAGAATACTTCTGCATGGACATAAATATCTGACATAAAAAAATGATGTATCAACGTCTTAATTAGTCATTGGTTATAATAGATTGCGATAAGGTTCTTTTAACTAATACATAGTGGCTAAATTTGATATGTCAGTTTTTATAACAAATATTTATGTATGTCTAAAATTATTGCTCTTAGATTATTTGAAATATTGTTAAACCTTCAATATAGCCGCCTAGCTAGGTGACTAGAACATGGGCGCCAATTTACTCTAAAATTGGTGGCACATGAGAAAAGACTACGTTTTTCACCGATGGATGGTAGCAATGGTTCCCTTTTACTGCTTTACTTCCAACATTGTTCAACCATTATCGGATTCTAACTTCTTAAAAGTCTAAATTGTTTTAAAAGACGCCTGTAATAACAATGATTGAATAATGAAGTCGGAAAGAATAGCAATTTTTGTATGGATGGGAGTGTTTCTATGGCCGGAGGCGACATTCATTGTTGATGAGATGCTATAGGAGAGTCATCGTGCCGAAGAGTGAGTTTGGCTCTATTCTCACACAGTTAGTTAGTGCTTTGGTACTTTTCAATAACGACTAATGACTTAGCCATAGTTAAAAGGTATTCCTTAATTAGATAATATTTTGTAAGTTGAAATTTAATGGGCCATGTGTTGATCGAGCTTGATGAGGAGAATTGGTGAAGGGATGTTGTAATTTTTTTTATTTTTTTTGATCAACATAAGAATGGTGTAATTGAGAGGAGCGGGATCTGAGGGAGAGAGAGATATATATAGAGAGAGAGAAAGACGGGAGAGAAAATTAGCAGGAACTTAGTATTGGTGATTGCCACTTAATTGGGCCGGTAGATGGAGGATTCGTTAAGTTAAGCGGCATTCAATTATGTGGTATGCAATTCTTAATTAGAGGCCCAACATCCACGTACTCTTCTTGGATTTCAACCTCCATCTCCAATTAATATCAATCAGATCGATCGATGCCTCGATTATTCGATTTCATGTTTGATGCCTTGATCTTTGATGTTTGACTTCGATTGTTTAGAACTTTGTGCGATATCTGTCAATAATATTAAGTCGAACCATGATGTATTTGGGAAGAACGTTTGAACAAAGTTGTTCACTGAATCAAAGATTCGTCTTTTGGGACTTCTATGGCTTCTAAATTATTATCAGTATGTTACAGATACATAGCTAAAACTTCTATGGAGTAATAGATCAAATTAATTGTCCTTTTAACAGTAACATGAAAAATGATAACAAAATAAAAATAATTGATTTTTTTGAGTAGCTAGAAAATAAATTAGTGAGATTTTTCTTACTTTTTGACTTTTTATTTGTAAAAATATTCTTTAGGAAGATATTTTTTCCACAAAAAATAATAAATGGATTAGAGGATATTTACTCATAAAAATAGTATGGGATGCAGAACAATTTGATAAATTTAACTTATTTTTCAACTTTTCGCACAAATTTAATGTTTTTGTTATTATTTTTAATATTGTTATGAAACTAGAATCTACGACTACTAGTCTTTTAACATGCATGGTATAAGACTAAATTAGAAATTGTATTAAATATAAGGAAAAAATACTTCATCCAAATTTTATTCACACATGTCTAAAACTACATATGAACAATGATAGTGTCGATGACAATTATTGACGTTAGTTAGCAGTTAATGTGGACGTGTAGTATTAAATTAGGTTAGCTTAATTAGCAAGGGGGACACCAAAGAAAGATAAATTAGAGTTATCACTAAATCCTATATTAATCACGCTATCATCACATGAAAACGGCTTCCAAATAAGGCTATTATTTAATAATATTATAACTAGTTAATTAATTAATTATGGATTAATATTCGTATCTTAGCCTTATAGAGAGACGGGAAGAAGCCATCGTGAACAACTGTCTAAGTTAATGTGGACGTGCCACTAAATTTCAAATTCGCTAAAAATGTTGGAATTTTGATCCATCTCTTTTTAATCCTAAGTCTCCTTTATTATTTATTGGTAACTAAGACTTTTCCTGTATAACTTTTTTGGTGAACAGTTTTCCGGTCTAACTAAAATACATAAATGGATAAGAATCCCACCTAAGCACAACTTATATTAATGTATTTTGAAAATTTATAATTCTTTTAAAAGAACACCAAAATTCCAAATCATGAAATTTTAAAATCACATATTTCTAAATCATATGATTTATCAAATCACATGATTTCAAAATTTTGTGAAAAGAACACAGCCTAATTAAATTAGTTCATTATAAAAGCATTTTCACCAATTTTCTATATTTATGTTTTGTGTAAAATTTACTAAACTTGTAATTATTTTTTTCTATATTTATGTTTTGTGTAGGTAGATTGGGAGCCTTAACTCTTAAGACAACAAAATCAATAAATTTTTTGTATTAAACCAAATTGCGTTCTTAGTGTTTTTTTTATCAAAGAGAACTGTGAACTCGATATGGAGAAACTACATAGGTGCCAAACTCTATTTACAAACTTTGGTGAGTAAACAAGGGCAATTTGGTCAGTTTTAAGTATAAAATAGAGCAGCTTCATAATTTGACTGGTCAACAAACGATTTACATCCAAATTGGCACCCAAACACTAAATACAATAATAAATGGATGCCAAGTTCTAAATATGAATAACAAATGGGTGCCAAAGTCTAAAATACCTTTTACATAATTGTTAGAGATACTCTTATACGTAAACCAAGTGTTGCAACTATGATATATATCTAAAATATTTGGGATTATGTTTCTAAATCAAATTTCCTACCCTCTGTCTCGATCTATATCAAGTCCTTCCTAGAATGGGAGTATTAATCAAACCAGAAGGCATTGCCAGAAAGTCGAAGACCCCCCAAGAGCTTGGCTTAAGTTAGGGGTGTAGGTTGAGTCCAAATTTCTTAACCTATATTTAAATAAGGTGAATGGGACCTTACTCTATGATTGGTCGAGTCCCGATGTTAGAGGAAGTGTTTCATTTTGGCGAGGACTCTATCTACAATGACATGGGTTATATATATTAATTTGAACTTGCGTAAGTGAGTTCCCCTTCAATTATTGGAAGATAAAAAGAGAATCTCCCCCTAGAAATAATGATAAACAATCTCACTTGCTTAATAAACCAATACTATGTAAAAAAGAAACCATATTAACTTGCTTACATGAGTTTAAATGGTAATACACGTGGTGAAGAGAATAAATATTAATCGCCGCACATACTACCATTTAAACATAATATATAATTACCATAATACATGCACTGGCGTAACCAGTAGGGGAAAGCGGGGTCAATTAATCCCCAACTTTTTTTTCTAATATATATATGGATGAGTTTTCAATGATTACCTTCTCTATATACCCATCAATGGGTAATAATAATAATTAATGTACATTGGTGATGTGATAAATCTTTTAACATGTTATAGCAAGTTAAGGTAACATGTTCTATTTTTTTTTAATTAAACTTTAGCTGGTGTTTGTTTGAGATTTTAAAATAAAGTTTTTGAAATTTCTACAAAAAAGTCAATTTTACTTCACACTTCTCAAAATTCATTTCATTTTATTTTATCTCTTATAAAATTTTTAAAACACCGTAACTTTAAATTCAAAAATCAGAATTAGATAAAAAAAAAATATATTTGAAACCTATTCATTGAAATTTATAAAATAAGATCCATTGTGACTATTTTTTGAATTTTTCTTGATTTGGTTGAAAAAAATTCCAACAAAAATTAAATTAACTTTTTAACCTACTTTCACGCTTTCCAGAAACTTATCTAAAAAACATGTTTTAAAAAATCTCAACCAAACAAGATTTCTTAAAAAAATTATTTGCCAAATAGACTTAGGATAACCCAATTCTGGATTATGATAAGAGTTTATGGGTGTTTTCGTCATTTCAGTTTTATAGTTAATTAATAATATAAATTTATGAAAAATGATACTTTCAAAATATATTTGACTTTGAAATTTTATCTCTATATAATAGGTTTACAAATTACATACAACTTAACTCTATCCATAACACTTTCATTTTAGTCATTTTATTATCATTCATGAAAAATTATATCACAATAAAAATCCAGAAATTAATTTGAAACATCTCATATAGCATGTGCTACTGATTTGACGAGTCACTGTTCGACTAAATAAATTTTTTAACACAACAACATAAAATAATATTAAAAGAACGCATTTTCTTAATTTAAGACGTTTCAAAAAAACTCAACTTTTAATAATTGATAAGATACGGAAATATGCGTACGACTTCCTAAGTAACACTCAAAATATATCTTGTGTAGTATTAAATAATTAATTATTTAGTTCAATAATCAATGTGTTGTGTTTGGCAAACAAATCTTGAGATGATCATATTTATAAAAGCGATTTTGTTTCTATCTGTAATATCTTGCAATTAATCCATCCTTAATTTATGAAAATTTTGAACCAATTTTACTAATATTACCCTTTTCAAAACTAGGAAGTATATCCACCAATTAAAATTAATTTATAATTGTATTAATTTAGATTACATTTTAATTTAAATTCCTAATCGAAATCTACTTCCATTTTAATTTATTTCCTATTTTCTTTTAGGGTGCGTTTGGAATATAGAATTGAATTTAGTTTTAAAATTCATAAATCTAAGATTCAAAAATTACATATTTGAAAATACAAAAGTTTAAAATTTTGTGTGTACTTAACAAATACAAGGAAATTGATTTCTAAATCCAAATATTATTCCTAAAATTTATATTTAGTTGATTAATAGGCTACTTTTATTTTTGACACCATGGCAGAAGTCAGGCTATCACAAAATTAACCCGTTTGACTCGACCCGGCACAATTATAGTATTTTATTCCTTATAATATAGCGTAATTACCAAGGGGTGGAAGTGGGTTTATGCGTACACTTTTCGCGACGGATTTAGATTTAAAAAAAATAAAAGCTGCACTGGGTGAGAATGTATTTATAAGTGTGTTGGGTTCAAGTTTGGACAACACATGACCCTTTGCCATCCTTAGTATTATTTTTATAATTAATATTACAAGTATAGTTATAATAATAACAAATAATAATTTGTTTAAAAATTAATTATTAATTTTTTTCAGATTCGTAAGTTTGGAATCTGGAAGGAATAACCCTATCTCTAAAATTTGAAAGTTTTTAAAAAAAGCCTCATATTTTTATTTGTAGATGTACCTATTAATCTAGTTTATTTTTTAATATTAAATCATTAATAAAATAATATTTATAAAATTAAATCAATAATATTTTTTTGACAGTTTATCCACACTTATGGATTAATTTAGCAGGCAATGCTAATTAACTTAACAACGTAGATTAACTGCAAGATATCATGGATAGAAACAAAATCACCTATTTTATAAGGGTAAGGAATATGAATATCCTGTATTGGAATTACAAAATCATAAAATGAATATCTAATTTATGATTCCTTAAAATTAAATAGAAAAAAATGCCATGTCATCAAGTAACAATAAGTTTTCCACTTAACCTTGTATTTAATATTTTGTATTTTTAAAATATGCATTAATTATGTTAGCCAACTATTCACTTATTTTCGGTCTTTGATTTTTCATCCAATGGTTAATGTTATAGTAGCCATCCATGGTTAGAGAGAGAAGGTAACAATTGAAATCACACACACACACACACATATATATATATATATATTACATTATAAATAAAGTTTTAGTGTCATTATAAGTTTTTTACAAAGTTTAGTGATCTTTTTATAATAAATAAAAATTCTACCTAGAATTTTCACCGGTAGATCTCATGCTACTTGAGAATCAAGTATAAAACTATATAGATGATCTAAGGTCTAATGATGACTTTTGCAATTGGTGAGCTTGCTAGAAAAGGGTTGAGTGTGGTAATCATATTGGTTAGTTGTTAGTGTATTTTCTCGTGAAGTTGGTTTTACTCTTACTTATTGCAACGGTGAGCGTTGAGAGAGCATTTTCGACAAAGAAAATCATTACGAATGCACTAATTGAAGTGGAGATTAGTTTATGAATGATTGTTTAGTGCCGTACATTGAACAAAACATTTTCAACAAGATCAAGAATGAAGAAGTCTTGTAATATTTTGGAAAAAATGAATACTCGTAGAATGTTATTGTAATTGAAATAAATGTTTTTAATTGGATTTTATGAAAGACTTTTGGTATTATATTTGCATTGAAATATTTGCCCTATTATTAATTTAATTTTTTGTTTAGTTTTAACTGCTTCAAAAAAATATATATTATAGTACTAACTTTGACCCCCTTCGTCCAAATCCTACATCACTGAATACATGCTTATATGTTGTGGTGAATGAATGTTACGGCTGCCCTTTTAAACCAACAAAAATAGTTTATTTATTTATTTTATTTGATAAAAAGTGATAAGTTCACAATACAATTTTTTCTTATACAGTATTTTTTTTCTTCATACAAATTAGAAATACTCAACCACCACAGTACATGTGGACCAACAAAGTGTTTGATAATCATGTCTACATGCTTTGAACTCATAACTTTTTTATTACAGGAACACAAAAATACATAACGCATTACAAGGCATTGACACAACCAACAAAGAGTTTAGACCTAGAAAATTGGCCACTTTAGTTTGGTTTTTTTCTTTCTTCGGTTGTAACGTGACAAAACATATGGGCTGGGGCCTAATCCATAATGGACTTCAACGGACCAGTGACTGCGGTACACGGAAGTCTTGGCGGTTGATGTGACAATTGGGCCAGGTTGGGTTTATATTTGTACAATATTTGTAATACGAACTATATATAATTTTAATATTTTCAAGAATTAAAATAGATATTTTTATTAAAAATTACAATTAACTAATATAAATGGGGATAAAGCCCAATCCAACAGTCCTTAAAAAATTTGAAACTGCAAATAATAAGTTTAAGTTTGCATTTCCGTTGCACTCGAATTTCTCTTCAAAATTTTATTTTCTCTCTTAAGTCACTATAACTCTATCACCATCCTACTAATGTTAAGTTCTTTTTTGAAAGACTTACTTTCATTCCGGATTCATCGTATAGCTCTATCACTTGATTAATCAATTGTCCTTGTCAAATTGTCATTGATGAAATTTGAACCCTACCCACTAATATATATAATACTAATTGTAACCGGTGCCAAATGTTGAAAAAGCGTTATTCTTAATTACAGGGTTATTACTCTTTAAAATATATGTATACGGAGTCACACGTATATCATGTGTATAAACCACAAGATCTTCTAGTTTTAAAAAAGTTTAGATTAGGTACTTGATCCCCTTTAAAGAAGGGCTAAATTGATTTTCTTTTTTATTAGTGAATATAATAAATTTTTTTATTAGTAAATACAATAAAATAATAAGTACACACTATTAACACGCAAAAGAGGAAAACAACAAATTTAGATAGCATGAAAAAATCATTAAAATGCCTTTGAAGTGACAGGTTGCTTACTTGCTTATGTAAATTTGTTTTGTGTGATTCTTATAGGTACACTATTAAAAGGGGTAGTGCTATTTCCACCCCACAAACTACTTGCTTTCACTTCCACTCTCACTACCACTTCCACCAACTCTCTTTTACTCATTAACACTCCCACTACTTCCTTTACCACTCCCATTTTAATACACATAGATTAATAATTAATTACATTTAACCATTAATCATTAATCTTCCTTCTTCTTCTTCTTCCTCTTCTTCTTCTCAACAATGGTTTCTAAAATTTTACATTCATTTAACCCTTAATGCAACACAAACTAATTATAATTAATCATTAATTCTTCTTCTTCTTCTTCTTCTTCTTCTCAACAACGGTTTCTAAAATTTTACATTCATTTAACCCTTAATGCAACACAAACTAATTATAATAAATCATTAATTCTTCTTCCTTCTCTTCTTCTTCTCAACAATGGTTTTTAAATTTTTGCATCCATCTACTCATTGGTCCCTTACAACCGTGGCCTCCTTGTATCATATTTTAGCTCTCGGGACCTTACATCACCCTCTAAAAATCGAGTATTGAGAACAATTTCGGTTCTCTATGACCGAAGTTCATCCACTTCCTCGATCCCTCACAACCGAAGTATTATGGACTATATTTTTAGCTCTCGGGACCTTACATCGGTCTTTAACAACCGAGTATTTTGAATAATTTTGGTTTCATAGGACCGAAATTCATCAAATTGCTCGGTTTCCTAGGACCGAAGTTGTCTAAAATATAATCAAATTACACATTCGGTCACCGAAAACCGAATAAGTGCTTAAATTTCGGTTTCCTGTAACCGAGGTAACCTGTTCTAATGCTCTAATTCGTTTTGTTGGTACAATTTTTTTTTTTGATATTAACTAAAGAAAATAAACATTAAACATAATAAAAACAAACATATCTTTCTTTCATTAGGTTTTTCTACTTTGATAATCCTTGATTTGCTATTCTCTACCATTCTCTACAACTTAAGGTATTTTTTTGTGTGACATTAATGGTGATTTTGTGTATTTTTGTGAGTTACTTTTGAATTTTTGTTGGCTTTTGAAATGAATTGAATGAGATAGAATGTGTTAATTAGATC
Source organism: Lonicera japonica (assembly GCA_021464415.1). Classification (NCBI taxonomy): domain Eukaryota; kingdom Viridiplantae; phylum Streptophyta; class Magnoliopsida; order Dipsacales; family Caprifoliaceae; genus Lonicera; species Lonicera japonica. The sequence goes on from CM038463.1 coordinate 4,650,902, forward strand.
TGAATTTTTGTTAATTATTAATCATTGAGTAAAAATCATAGAGAAGAAGAAGAATAAGAAGAAGAAGAAGAAGAAGAAGAAGAAGAAGAAGAGGAAGATGAAGAAGAAGAAGAAGAAGAAGAAGATGAAGAGGAAGAGGAAGAGGAAGAAGAAGAAGAAGAAGAAGATGAAGATGATGATGAATAGTAATTAATGTTAATGGGTAATTAGTTGGTTGAAAATGATTAATTGAGTGGGGTGGAAATAGGAGTTTAGAACTTTTTTTTTGGTGGGAGTTGAAGCAAGTAGTTTGTGGGGTGGAAATAGCACCACCCATTAAAAGTGCTTGTTTAAAATATTTGAGTTCAATTTTTCTCCCCATAACTCATTAAATCACTCAAACTAATCCTTTAAGTCTTTCGACTATATGCATTAAAAAAATAAATAAAAAATAAATAACTTTCTAAAATCTCACATATGGTATCTAAAGTACAATTCTACCTTCAATCCTTCAAATCGGAGGGGATTCTTTAGTGCTATGCATCATTCTTTCTTTTCGATCACATTTTGACACACTAACGTGACTTACGTTAGTGAATCTAATCAAGTTCAAAATAAAATCACATGTTTCCTAACAATCAAGATTATTATTTTTTTGTATTCTTCGAGTATTAATACAATACGGTAATACTCAATACTCAATAATAAAATATCAAAATATATATGCATTTGTTAGAACAATTAGTGTCCTAAACAACAATAAATTTATATATCGTGTATCATGTAAATTGTCAAGAGACAAGCATAAGAGAGAAGAGATTGTGTTCCCGTCTTCATGGATAATTAACGATTGAATAGCGCAACGGATTGATGAGCAGTCTTAGTCAATAGAATGGTCTTCCAACCCTTTCCCTAATCTTAATTTTCTTAGTTTCTCTCCTTGAGAGGATGTAGAGAATATATAAAAAAAAAACTAACTTCTCTCTGTTATGAAAGAAGACAAGTATATATAGGGATGGGTTGGGACCATTGCTCAATTACATAAGTTCCCTTGAACAATCCGATAATTCTATTTTCGCCCCTCATAGAAACGAATTTACATAAGTGCATCTACACATTTTTCCATGATAAATAACCCGCAAAGCCTACTTAAAACATTAGTTGGATCACTTGAGTTTAGGCTTTATTAATGATGACTAATGTTTAAAATTGCCATAGCGTAACGCGTTGGTTTTTTTTTCGGAAATTGCGTAGCGCTCATAAATTGCGTAATAGCGTAAGCAATTTGGATAGTGAATAGTGTAGTAATAAAAAAAATAAAAATAATATTATACTCAACATAATCAATAAACTAAAAATATTAATCTAAATATTAATTAATTAAATGAGTTCTAAATTAATTATAAAATATATATATATAATAAATTAATTAAATAAATTCATTAAATTAAATATATACTAAATTAATTATAAAATAAGCATGAGTTAAAGAAAAAGGACTAAGTGAAACTGTCAAAGACCTAAAAGGAAAAACGATTAACTTTGTCGTTCTACTGAGAAGAACGGGAGAAGAAAAGGATGGGAAAAGAAGAGGAGAAGCTGGCTCGAAGGCTCGAACATCGACTCCACCCACTACCATCGACTAGTGTAATACTAACGCCCAATCTGCTCAAACCCTAATGCCCAAAACAGATCGAGTTAGGGTTTCCGTCTGAAAAAAAGAGGAGGAGAAGAATAGGAGAAGAATAGAGAAGAACATCCAGCGAGGCTAGGGTTTGTCTTAACATCTTACTCGATTTTGCCCTTAATATTTTTTTTAAGTGGCTTGTCCAAATAGCGTGCAAAATTGGAAGATTGCGTCAAATTGCACGCATTTAACGCGGAATTGCATGGAATTGCGTGCCACATCATCAAATTTCTTATGCTATTTAGTTAGAACGCAAGTAGAACTGCGCTATATAGCGTTTCACCACTGAAAAACGCAATAGCGCGCTATTGCGTGCCACGTTGCGCGCTTTTGAAAACTCTGATGATGACACACATTAAATATTCATAATGTGGACCAAAGTTGAATTAACTATAAAATTAAACCAGCAATCTCCCACTGGGCCACATATGTATCCTGACATATGTGTTTAACCTAATTAAGCTCATAACCATAGGGTATCAAACAATCTGTCCATTAACTATGTCAATATAGGACCAAAGAGGCCTTCGTTACATTAATCGTAACTCGACCCATCAATGATCACGATACCAACACAATCAAATGACATAGATCAATCATGGTGCGTGGCATGCAAATTACATGTAATATGATCTAAACATGCCTATTTTCAACTGTTCCTACTTAACTTTATGGAGATCAATACTTAACAGAGTTTAATAAATTGAATACTTTATTTCTGCAAAAAATAACCTGAATGTAACTCTAGTTAATCATAAAGTAACAAACCAAATACAAACTTCCACTAAACTAAAGTATCCTCAAATAGACTAACACCCATATGAGCAATGTGCTCGTGAAAGACTGTAACGACCCGGTCCCACCTCGGTACGATTTGTCCCCTCTGGGCGGCTCCGCTCCAGCACCAACTGGGCAGCCCTCTCCCTCAGGGTTTTGTCTCTGAGAGCTCATGACCAGCTTTCCAAGGGGTCACCCATTCTGGGATTGCTCTGACCGCCTACTCGCTTAACTTCGGAGTTCTGATGGGATCCGAAGCCAGTGAGCCCCCAAAAGGCCTCGTACTTAATTAGCGACCAACTCCTACTTATATGGGTCTCAAGGAACTCCCCCACTTTTCGATGTGGGATGCCCCCTTTGAGTTACACTTCCTCCCCCTAAGGCAGTACTTATCACTCGCAGGGCGTCACAAAGACCTTGGGTGGTAATCCCTTGGTAAGCGGATCCGCTATCATAGAGTTTGTTCCAATGTATTCTATAAAAATCTGACCACTTTGTACTCTTTCCTTTACAACGAGAAACTTGATGTCAATATGATTTGACTTTGTTGAGCTTCTGTTGTTATTAGAATATAAAACCGCTGATTTATTGTCACAATATAGTTTGAGTGGTCTTTCAACACCTTCCAAAATTCGCAGCCCGGTGACAAAATTTCGCAGCTATATTCCATGATTGGACGCCTCATAACATGCTATAAAATCTGTAGTCATGATAGACGAAGCAACGAGTGTCTGCTTAGCAGACCTCCACGAAATCGCTCCACCGGCTAACAAATAAACATAGCCTGAAGTGGATCTCATGCTGTCTTGGCATCCAGCAAAATCGGAATCGGAATACCCAATGATCTCTAACTTATTCGATCTTCTATATGTGAACATGTTCTCCTTTGTTCTCTGTAAATATCTCATAACCCGCTTGGCTGCCTTCCAATGATCCATGCTAGGGTTACTTAAATATCTGCCTAACATACCGACTATGAACGCAATATTTGGACGAATACATGCTTGAGCATACATTAGACTCCTTACAGCCGATGCATAGGGAATCTTCTGCATTTCCTTAATTTCAAGGCTATTCTTCGAGCATTGACTGAGACTAAATTTGTCTCATTTAGCGACTAGGGTTTCACCTGGTTTGCAATTTTGCATGCCAAATCTATTGAGAATTGTCTCAATATAGTTTCTTTGTGACAATCCCAATATACCCCGAGAACGATCTCGGTGTATCTCAATTCCTAACACAAAGGAAACATTACCAAGATCTTTAATTTCAAAATTCTTTGATAAAAATTTCTTGGTGTCATGCAACATGCCTATGTCATTTGTGGCAAGCAATATGTCATCGAGGTACAAAACCAGAAAAATGTGTTTACTCCCACTGAACTTGTGATACACACAATCATAAACAAAATTCGTTTCAAAACCATATGAAGCAATGACTTGATGAAATTTGAAGTACCACTGACGAGAAGCCTGCTTGAGTCCATAGATGAATTTTGTCAATTTACAAACCATATTCTTTGGGTCTCCTGACACAAAGTTTTTTGGCTGCACCATATAAATTGTTTCTTCAATGTCGTCATTAAGAAATGCTGTTTTGACATCCATTTGATGCAACTCAAGATCAAAATATGCAACAAGCGCCATAATTGTCCTAAAAGAGTCTTTCGTAGAAATCGGAGAAAAAGTGTCTTTACAGTCAATTCCTTCCTTCTGAGTAAAGCCCTTTGCCACAAGACGTGCCTTATACCTCTCCACATTATGCACGAGCAAATCATCCGATAAGTCGAGCTTTAGTGCCTTAAGTTTTGAAGTAAGATGAGACATCTCCATGATGTACTTTCGAACATTACCCTTACCCTTATACTTTATTGAAATCAAGTTCGCTAAGAGCCTACTTGTTTCAGCTTTATCGTTTTTGACAAAACGATTCTGAATTTCCTCAAGGAATTTACTGGTAATGATATTGTCATCTGTTATTGCACCTCTAAAAGCCTCTGGAATTCCGCGCTTCATGATTATAAGACTTAGCCTATTTGAACGATCCCACTTTTCAAAATATGCAATTTCCTCAAGAGTACTTTGTTCAATGAGATCATTCGGTTTTGGCATTCTCAATGCCAAGTCTATGTCCATGCAGCCAAGAATAATTAATATATTCTCTTTTCAATCCTTAAAGTTTGTTCCATTTAACATTGGAACATTACTCATGTTTGCAGATATAGAAGTGGTAGACATTAAAGCTGAATAAAGAACAAAAGTAAATTAAATTAACAATAATGCTCACATCAAATAACCAAATAACTGGTCTATAAATTGATTAATGCTATTGCAACATCTCAAGATACATAGCACAACATTAATACTAAATTTTTGGATTGTAATATTAATTGTAAGTGGTACTCTTGGTAAATAATCAAACATTGACAATAAAGTATGTCAAATAACAAATCTATATTTGGATTGATTTATTATTCACATAAAGGTACCTTAATAATTGTCACATGTTTACCATTATAGGTGTGTGTGCAATTCAGCCAAGTATTAGAGCGTCTCTTTGGACAGGATAATGCCCGCATGAATCACACAAACACATACATTATATTTAATTTTTCCCCAAAGATCAATCTTACTCAAGAGATGTTACTTTGGCAACATCTTGTGTAAATTGATATAAATAAAATATTAGATAAATGTAACCATAAATGTTGTACATAATTAATTAATTTTTCTGCCAGATACCTTGTCACTGCCGGAAATAGTGACAAACTGAACTTGTAACAATTATAAACTGTGGGACAATTCTGCATAAACTTGTCACTGCTAAAAACAGTGACAATTTCGACGCGCAAAAATACTGTTTATCTTCTTCCAGAAAAAAATAAAAAATAAAAAAATTCTTCTTCCAATTTTTTTTATAATCCAAAATTTCAATAATTTGACTATAATAGATATACCACAGATCAGATCCGTTTATACATATAACGGCCACACCAAATTCATGCATACTCATGGCCACATAACATAAACATACATGTATATATATATTGCATTTATCATTCTAATGGTAGTGCAAGAAATGAGTAAAATTACTTAACCCACTAAAGATGTTTTATATCAAAAGTGAACCATATATATATATACCCACGACCATCCACAAAAAAAATAAAATATATTACCAGTACACATCCTTTACTTTATGAACACTAGATTACCCAAAAGGACAAAACAATTTAGTATATTAATTGCTTTGTTTGAAAACCGTACACACTTTTTCTCAAAAATCGTGCACTAAATTGATACGTTATTGTTAGAAGCCTACCCGTATATAATTACCCAAAGCCATGGACAATGACGCATGGATTCATACACGAATATGTATATATATAATCAATGAATTTATATAATTCAAGAGTATGGATTTCCTCATATAAAATCTCTAATAATAGGCATGATACCAACCTGGCTCTGATACCACTTGTTAGAACAATTAGTGTCTTAAACAACAATAAATTTCTAAATCGTGTATCATGTCAATTGTCAAGAGACAAGCATAAGAGAGAAGAGATTGTGTACCCGTCTCCATGGGTAATTAACGATTGAACGGCACAGCAGATTGATGAACACTCTTAGTCAATGGAATGGTCTTCGAACCATTTCCCTAATCTTAATTTCCTTAGTTTCTTTCCTTGAGAGGATGTAGAGAATATATAAAAAAAACTAACTTTTCTCTGTTATGAAAGAAGACAAGTATATATAGGAATGGGTTGGGGACCATTGCTCAATTACATAAGTTCCCTTAAACTATCCGATAATTCCATTTTCGCCCCTCATAGAAACGAATTCACATAAGTGCATTTACACATTTTCCCATGATAAATAACCCCCAAAACCTACTTAAAACATTAGTTGGATCACTTGAGTTTAGGCTTTATTAATGATGACACACATTAATTATACATAATGTGGACTAAAGTTGAATTAACTATAAAATTAAACCAACAACATTATCTAAACTTTGCATATTATTTTTGTTTCTTATTATTGCTAACGGCACCACACATATAATTTCTGACTGTACAATTATTTTAAACATTTATGTAATATTTAAGAAGCCAATTGACAAGTATTTTTAAAAATGGGTGGTGCTATTTCAACCCCTATAAGTACTTGATACTATTCCCACTTTTATTACAACTTCCATTTAATCCCACTGCCTCCTGGTACTCTCATTGCCTCCTCTAGCACTCCTGGTGCATCATCAAGCACCCCCACATTAATACACATAGATTAATGATGCTCCTTTTTTTTACTCTTATTTTTCTCAACAATGCAATCTAAAATTTTACATTCATCTACCCTTTGATGCAATTATAATTAATCATTAATCCTCATTCTCTTTTTTCTTCTTATCAACAATGGAATCTAAATTCTTACATTTATCGTCCTTAATGCAATACAAACTAATAATAATTAATCATTAATTCTTTTTATTCTTCTCAACAATAGTTTTTAAATTCTTGCATTCATCTACTCTTAATGCAACACAAAGAAATCTTAAGTTGTAGAGTATGGTAGCGAAGAGAGAATTGAAGGTTCATATTTATTTATTTTTCTTAACATACACAATAAATATATATACAATAACAAACAAAAAAAAATTTGGGCACACAAAAAAGATTCCATCGGTTACGGGGAATCGAATTTGTAGCCTGTATTCATTTTCTGAAGACAAGTGTGAACATTTATGCAAACACATAGAAATAGGATAATTTGGTCCTTGAGAACCAAGCAAGGTGCCTGTTATTCAGTTCTTGAGGGCGAGTGTAAACTTATTACTCGGTGCTTAGGAGTCGAGTAAGGCATTGGCGTTAAACATTATTCCCTATATCACCTAAATGGCTAAATGTTACACTCGATCTTTAGAAACTAAATATATGCTACAAATTCAGTTACTCGCTGTAGATGGAACATTTCGTGTACCTAGTTTTGTTTTCTTCATATTGCATAAAACTAAAAGGATTGCATAAAACTAAAAGGAAGAAAACGACATATTTGCAAGAACTTTTGCCATCCCCATCCTCAATAATTGTCAATATTGGAGTAAATTTTATTTATAGAGCAAAGTAGTTAATTTTTATTTATATAAACCCAAAATTTGTTTATGACAACTTTTGTGTTGTCACTTTTAAATTTGAATTCCTAATCTAAATATTAGTATGTGTTTTGCCATGGTAGAAGATAAGATATATATATGTGGAAGAAGAAGAAGAAGAAGAAGAAGAAGAAGAAGAAGAAAGAAGAAGAAGAAGAAGAAGAAGAAGAAGAAGAAGAAGAAAAAAGCATATCTAAAGAAAAAGAAGAAAAATAGTGATTAATGTTAATAAGTGATTAATTGAGTGAATGTGATTAATTGAAAGGGGTAAAAATAAAGTATACATTTTTTTTACTAAAAGTAAAATAAAATATTTTTGGAGGTAAAAATAACAACATCCTTTAAAATAGCACACATAAAGTTGAGTGCAGCTTATTTTTGACATTTGAATGAACAAGATAAATTGCTAGGTACCTTGGCATTAAACCATGGGTAAAAATTGAGATTCTGCTAGACCTACTTTGGCTACTCAATTACCAAACGAACTCCATCCTCATTATTTTAAGGTGGTGATAAATGTACCAATTTTGTTGTTACTAATACCTTCTATACCTTACACCCCCTATTTTAAAAAATAATTATCACACACACCCCACTCTACCACCCTATAACTTAATAAACATAATTATGTTAATACTCTCCCGTCATTGAAAAAGTATTTTCATTGGTACTCGCTTGATATTGAGCATCTCGAACTTCATCAATAATTTACGGTATATCCCATTTTTTTAGATATACTCGTCTAATTTATGGTGTGTAAATGTGTTAATACTTTTTTGTCATTGTAAGAGTATATTCATTAATACTCGCTCGACATTGAACATTTTAAACTTCAATAATAATTTAAGTTACGGCCCATTTTTTGAAATATACTCGTCTAGTTTATGGCAAGTAAATGTGATAAAACTCTCCAGTCATTGGGAAAGTATCTTTATTGTTACTCGCTTAACATTGAGTATCTAAAACTTAAATGAATATGTAGGTACAATTTTTTTTCATTTTTTAAAAAATATATATATATATATATGCATTTTTTCGTTTGTTTTTTCTTTTATTTTAGAATATGCATGTATATGTTTTGAAGGAGGAAGAGGAGAAAGAATTCATATTTTTTTTGTTTTCGAATATGTATATATATATATATGTATATATGTATGTTTTGAAGAAGAGGAAAAAGATGAAAAGGAAAAGGAAAAGGAGGAGGAGAAGAGAGTGGTGAGATTATAGTATTATTTTATTGTGATTAATAATTAACTTTTGAATAAAAAAAATAAAATGAGAGAGTGGTGAAAATAAAATTTATTTTAATATTAATAAAACTTTTAAAAATATTAGTAACAATAAAAAAGTGCATTTATTACACTCTTATTTTAAGAAAATCTCTCTCTCTTCTCTCTCGTTCTTTATGTCTTCTCATCAACCACTTAACCAACTCCAATTACCTAACCAACCCTTCCGCTTCTCACTTAAAAGTCAAAAATAATGTTGCACAAATTACTATCTAACCACTCTCGTTACTTTTATAAAAATCACTTGAATTATTTTCAAGTGCACGTGTTTAATAGGGACTTTTATTTTATTCTAAATATGATATAATAATATTAGCATCAATTTTTCAATAATAAAGCAATTTTTTTCAATAGATATATTCTTGTAAAATTTCTATCCTATTTTTTTTTTATTTATTTATTTAATTACACTTTGATTTCTTTTGTACGGCCGCACCTGTAACTTTGGTTCAATTTTCAGGTGCACCAAATTCAAATTCAAATCTAATAAAGCGAGTCAAAAAAGACCACCATGAAAAATCAAATCAAAAGCCGTACTAATAATGATAGAATTGTTTGTAAGTTGGACAGTAGCAGCACCCGCCCAGCTCAACTGCCAAATGTACCCTCTCTGTCTCCTCCTCTTTCTCTCTCTACAGTTAGGGTTCCTTTCTCTTTCCTCCATTCCCCCAACCACCTTCGCCAGCCGTAACCTCCTCCAGACCGGAAACGGCAGCTGCCCCCTCAACTTCGGCGTACTCCGGCCAGTGGTTGATGGTTCTCGCCGGCCGAACCTCGACGTCACCACCGAGTGCCAGTACGTCCGGCAAAGCCTCCGCCTGGTTCAATCGGAGCACCTCCGATTAACCGGATCCTTTCTGCCGCCGATAGATTCCGCCGAGTCCTGCTGGTCCTCTTACCAAACCCTAGTCGACGAATTCGTCCCCAATTTCAACCCCCGCCGATCATGCGGATTCGAAACCCTATGGATCGCCGAGGGTTGTATGAACATTACCACGCGTGACGAATTCGAGTCCACCGTTCCCAGATCAGTCCTGAACGAAGTTGTACTGGCTTGTAATCAGTCCCTCGGTAACGGTTCCCCGTGCGCCACTTGTACCACCAGGCTCTCCACCCTTCAGGCTCAATACTTGACCGGAGGTTCCATCGGAAATATCTCCGATTGTACAGCGTACCCTTCGATTTACGCTGCTGCTTTTGCAAATGACTTTGGTCCGACAGATAAAGGCACCGCTGAGTGTTTGTTCTCCCTCGATTTCACTCCCAGTTCCAACAATAAACAGCGAAAGGTTGTTATAATTGTGGTTGTGGTAGTTGGCGGTTTTGTTTTGTTTGTGGTTTTGGGTGGGGGTTTGTTTATGCGGAGGAGACACAAGAAATTGATAGAAAAGAGGAAGATTGCTAGAAATAACACCAGCACTGAATTAGGGTCCGGGCTGGATTCAATTACTGGAAGTACTACACTGATTAGGTTCACATTTGATGAGATTAAAGTGGCCACCAAGAACTTCTCTAGAGGGAACATAATTGGGAGAGGAGGGTATGGGAATGTGTACCAGGGTGTGTTAACTGATGGATCTGAAGTTGCATTGAAAAGGTTCAAGAATTGCTCTGCAGCTGGAGATGCTACTTTTGCACATGAAGTGGAGGTAATCGCGAGTGTTCGTCATGTAAATCTTGTAGGTTTGAGAGGTTATTGTACTGCTACGACTCCTTTTGAAGGTCACCAACGGATAATTGTATGCGATTTGGTGAAAAATGGTAGCCTCCATGATCATCTTTTTGGAACAATAGAGAAGAAGCTTAGCTGGCCTATTCGCCAAAAGATTGCACTTGGGACAGCAAGAGGATTGGCTTATTTGCATTATGGAGCGCAACCCTCGATTATTCATAGAGATATTAAAGCTAGTAATATACTTTTGGATGAGAAATTCGAGCCCAAAGTGGCTGATTTTGGGCTAGCCAAGTTTGCCCCAGAAGGAGTGACGCATATGAGTACGCGGGTTGCTGGAACAATGGGCTATGTGTCACCCGAATACGCTTTATATGGTCAGTTAACAGAGAGAAGCGACGTTTATAGCTTTGGCGTTGTGCTTCTGGAGCTTTTGAGTGGGAAAAAAGCACTTCTTGCACTTAATGATAGCCAACAGCCTTCTCTTGTGACCGATTGGGCTTGGGCATTGGTGAGGAAAGGGAGAACTTTAGATGTTATTGATGAAGGGATGCCAGATTTAGGTCCACCCGAAGTTATGGAAAAGTATGTAATGGTTGCTGTTCTTTGTTCACACCCGCAATTATATGCTAGGCCAACGATGGACCAGGTTGTGAAGATATTAGAGACGAATGAACCAGTTCCGTCTATACCCGAGAGGCCTATTCCTCTTATTGCGGGTATTGATGACATTGAGAAATCAGTTAGCAGCGGGTCTGGTCATTTATCAACTTCTGGAGGGTACCAGACCTACAAGTTTGAGGGTGAGTGCCATTCAACCCCAAAGGAAGAAGATGACACTTAAAGTAGCAGAGATAAAAGTGAAGTGCTTGCTTCTTTTTTGTAATGCTCAAAATCTTTATCCATTTGTTTGATTTAGAATAGATTGTGTGGTTCATGAGATTTTTGAATCACTGATACTTGTAAATAGGAAAAGTATATTTATAAGCAAAACTGATTCTTTTGGTTTGTACAGAAATATAGCACGAAAATCTTCCAAGTTTTTGCTGCCAACATTTTCTTTTCGTACTTCTTGTGTGGTTATCCCTGTGGAGAAAAAATCAAATTGGCTTGAATTCTATTTGTGTTATCCCTGTGAAGGGACTGTTTGATTTCACACCTGAAGTTCTAATTTAAATCAATTGAAGCATTAGAATTTAGAAGTAAGAGTTGTACTCGTTCCTTCTCACTCGTGGAGGCTAGAGCCAACTGTTTCCTCTGAACGTTCTAATATTGTGTATGCATGCTTAAAATAATTTTACATGGTGTTCAAAAGATGGTACATGTTGAGAAATTTTAGATGGCAATTTTTTGGTGAAGACCTTATTTCAAATGCTATTAATAAGTTAGATAATTTTTGTTCTTCAGTAGGTTCAGTCATTGAAGATTGTTATAACCTCTTGTCAGCTTTAGTTAATAGCAGGCTAGTCTTTATTCGTAGATTAGCGAATGTGGTTGCTCATTCGATTGCTAGGGCATCGCGTTCTTTGTCTGGTCAGCAGGAATGGTATGATGTTTGTCCTGCTTTTCTTTCTGATGTACTCTCAAGTGATTTGATTTAATTTTTTCTCCCTTGATTTTCAAAAAAAAATAGTATAGTTGCCTAGTTGGTAAAGACCTTACTTGTGACTTATTTCATATTCCACAAGGGGAAGAATAATTATCCACGCTTAACAAACGTCAAATATTGAAAGTATAGTAATTTGATTTTATCCTATTCCATCTTCTTCCGCCAAACACATTTATAATGTCAAAAGTGTGGGTAATTCTCACAGAAGTATGTAGCCTGTACTTTACTATTTCTAAATAAGTTTCTTTCTATTTTGAATGATGCTCTGAACTAATATATGTTTACCTTTTTAAGATTGTGTATCGTATTAAATTAAAAGTTCCATTATTTATCAAATTTCACGGTAACAAATAAGTTGAGATTTCACCATAATTTCACTTAATATCTTTAAAGAATAATAAAAAAAAAAATTAAAACAAAAAACACTTAGTTTATGATGGAGATAAAAGGGCTAATCTTTTGCTATACCCACAGATATATGTGTAATAAGATAAGCATAAATTTGTTATGCTGACTCAAATTATTTAGGATCACGTGAATCTCTCTTCCAACTACAATCAAACAATTGGTTGAAACTTTCGAGTTCAAACAATTTCTTCCAAAACAATAAAATTTCTCAACACAAAAACATTAACATCTCTCTCAACAGCTACACCATTCTTCTCCTGTAAGTCGTCTTCCTCTTCTCTTTTTACCATTTCCCTTTTCTTATCAATTGACGGATCTACAGTTTTTTTTTCTTCGGTATGAGAAATGCAATTCGTGTATTTTTGGTTTCTTAAAAACATGTTGGATTTTGATAGCCAATCCCAAATCAACATTCAAGTTAGACTTATGATTTGGGGCATCTTGAGTTTGAAAATTTTTAGGATGCTATCTACAATTTTTTTTTATTTAAAAATGTATTCTCTGGAGAAATAGGCTAAGATTATCTACCACACTCTTGGTATCTGCTACCCACATTTTGGGATGACATCTTTTTTTTTTTTTAAAAAAAATACTGTAAATCACATTCCAAAATTTTTCAAACACAGGACCTAATCTTAAGTTTGTCATGATTTTTATGGTGTTCTCTTCTTCAGTTGAAGAGAGAAAATTGAGCGTTTTAGATTTTGTTTGTTTCTGTTTGTTCTTTTCTTTTCTAAAGTAGATATCATTGCCAAAGTAATAATTTTTTAACAAAGTAATTTCATTTTAATTTAAAAGTAAAAAAAAATGAGATGGCTTACTCCAGCTTTAAACTTTTACTAAAAATGTCACAAGTAACATCCCTCAATATAAAATAACAATAAAACAATAATCCAGCCAAAATTATTGGACTCAATGCTGCAAATATATATATATATACATGATTAGGAAAAAAACAGAAAAAAATAGTGATTGGTATAAATAATACCAATTACATTACTACATTGCAATATAGTTGTAGCGAACCTTTTTCTTTTCTAATACATGCTTTTCAACAGGTAGATTTTATACTGCTTAATAATACAACGTTAATCAATATAATCACAATATCAGGCAACTATGTAAATAGGTTGGAGTGCGTTGTCCCAGTAATAAATGACCCCACCTCCACCTGAATCTATCAGGTTTGAGGCTCACCAGCTGTATAGACAGCATTGATCCGCTTGATGTATTGCAAAGAACTCTAACCCTATTTCTGAAAAGGCTAAAATTTTAGGCTTAGAGTGATTGAATGGTTGATCCATAATTCTTCCGTGGGTGGTTGATATTATTAAGATAAAAGAAGCTAATATCTTCATCTGTAACATTCTTGAAAACAATTACATATATAGGAGCATATATAAATTTATGAAAGTACCTTGACATTGTTTGTTGCCCACGAAAATCTTCAAATTTATACGCATACATGGAGCTTTAGCATTGGTTTGGGTGTACCATTTTACCCATTCGCATTGTCAATGTAAGGTGTCTTCCACAAACTTTCTTGCTTCTCTTCTCACTTGTGATCTTGTGTTTGTTTGTCATATACAGCTATACAAGTAAACATACCAGAAAAGAGACATGGCGACCAAAGCAGGTATAAATACCAGTAAAAGAGAAGAATTAAGAAAGCCACTCATACCCCAAGATAAAGATGCCGAAATTCATATCCATAAAGACAGCGACAGGCATGAATGGATGGTTTACCTTAGCACATTCGTTGCAGTTTGTGGTTCTTATGCATTTGGATCCTGTGTAAGTCCAGAATTTTAAATCAACTTTCAACTCATTTTCGCTTGTTCTGAAATATAAAATAGAAACAAATTATGCGTCCCACTTCCCTTTCCAGAATGTCCAATTACTCCATTTGTCTCAACTGAGAGTCCCACTTTCCTTTTTGGGGATCACTCAAACTAAGAGCCACGAGAGTTGGAGAGTTAAATAAGATTAAATTTAGCCGTTGATTGCATTAAAAAGTTTTGACTTTTGAAATGGGACTCTTGATTGGAGACAGAGAGAGTAAGCATCCACCTTGTAAATCGAGGTATCAAATGATGCCCTTGATTACACCAAAGTCAGTTCATTGGACAGGTTTTGGAACATACTAGAAATAAAATTTCTCTAATGAGTATCATCTTGACAAACAAATATGTAGTGCAATTCTCTTTTCCAAATTTTTAGTATCATTTTTTGGGGTTTCAATTTTCAGGTAGGTTATTCATCTCCTACTCAGTTTGCCATCAGGGAAGATCTAGATCTATCTCTAGCAGAGGTTGGTTAAAGGATAAATACTTTGACTTGCGAATCACTTTTCAGTTTTCACTGGTGTATAACAGCAGCATGTTTGGATTAGAATCTCAGCTGTTTTCAGATCAATTAAGTTCAATCTAAAACTAACTCATATGTACTGTAATGTTTATCATAAAAGTTGATGCATCAATACATTACAATGATTTGGAAACAAGAAAAAGGAGAATGTAAAAAATAGCTGGCAATCACCTTTAATATGACTCAATGCAAGGGTAAGTCCCAATTTTAACTCAAAAAAGTTGTTTTGGTGAACCTGCTAATGGATTTCTATACAGTACTCACTGTTTGGCTCCATAGTGACTTTTGGTGCAATGATTGGTGCAATCACAAGTGGCCCTATTGCTGATTTTATGGGTCGGAAAGGGGTAAGTTGGAACGGATTCCGATAATTTTCTGATCCTGACCACTACCGTCAAAACTTTCTGCTTCTTTGAAGTTCCAGTAGTGATAAGATTTCTTGAATGTGAAATCTTAACAGGCAATGAGAGTGTCAAGTGCTTTCTGTACAGCGGGGTGGCTAGCCATTTACTATGCTAAGGTTTGCATAATCTCACTTTTCGCAGAAGAGTCCATTTCTGCATCAAATTTCAAGCAAGAATTCCGAGTACATAAAAGTGACCCGAGTCTTTTTTCTTCATTATTACTAAAGGCCCCTCTGCCTCTGGACATTGGAAGACTAGCAACAGGATATGGCATGGGAGTCTTTTCCTATGTGGTACATTTTGCTTTCTGTTCATTCCCTCCCGTTATATACATTTGAAAATCAAAGATGCTCATAAGAAATGTAGTTTACAAGACTGACACGAATGTTATTTGCATGCTAAGGTGCCAGTGTTTATAGCTGAAATTGCACCCAAGAACTTACGAGGAATGTTGACAACCCTAAATCAGGTACACCAATACGCATTATCAATGCTGAGAAACACCTTTATCAACACACAGGCAGGCACGAACGCACATTACTAGAGATTGGAAGAAAGGAAAACAAAATAATTTAAGATATTGGTACTTACTTTACAGCTTATGATTGTTGCTGGAGTGTCGGTTTCCTTCGTAATAGGGACGGTAATAACATGGAGGACTTTAGCATTAACAGGTGAAAATTGGATACTCAACCTAATTAGGGATTCAGTGAACACTAACATGCAGCTAGAGAAGATTACAACAATTGATAATGACAAGTAACTCACTTTGACATGCTTGCAGGAATAATTCCTTGTGTTGTTCTGATTATTGGTCTTTTCATCATCCCAGAGTCACCTAGATGGCTGGTAAGAAATTCAAGGCAACAGCGAAATATCTTTATTATGCAGATGGTAATACTATAAAAGAAAGGCACAACTTGAAAATGCCCTTAAAATATATGAGCAGGCAAAAACAGGGCATCAGAAAGAATTTGAAGTGGCACTACAGAGACTCCGTGGGGAAGATGCTGATATATCCATGGAGTTAGCTGAAATCCAAGTACATAATTATAAACTCCAAAGCATCTCTTTGATTGACAAATTTTCTGGTGCATTTGAAGATTTCATTTGAGGCTATTCATTGCTTGACAGGAATACATAGAAACTCTTCAGAAACTCCCACAAGCCAATCTGCTGGATTTGTTTCAAAGAAGATACTTGCGCTCAGTCATTGTAAGTATTTTTCCCTTCAAACTTACAGTATTTTATTTGATTTTCCTCAATAGTGCTGTTTAATTATTGGAGTCTGGTATAAATAACATATTTTTTTAATGTCAAATCATAACTTTGTTACTTCTGTATGAGCAGATAGGAGTTGGGCTGATGGTCCTTCAACAATTTGGGGGAATCAATGGGATCTGTTTTTACGCAAGCAGCATTTTAGAGGACGCAGGTGGAGGGGTTTAGGAATTCAAAATCTTGATTTTTTCTCAATTTTGCTCGTGGAAAGCCCACATATGATCGTCCCTAACTAAGAGTTTGATGTTCTTCATATCTAACCAATAATTACCATCTTTCAGACAAAATTTGATTGCCCACTTACTGTATTAAGTTGAAGTTGACCTAACTCCGATCAATACGATTTTGGCAGGATTCCCTTCCAGAACTGGAACTATAATCTATGCATGTCTTCAGGTCAAGTCTCACTCCACGAATTCCTTCAGAATCTAGAAATCTTTCTCTACACTGCAACTTCATTTACTAATTATTGTAACTTTTTTTTGCAGGTTGTAGTTACTGGACTAGGTGCAGTCTTAATAGACAAAACTGGAAGAAAACCACTTTTACTGGTAACCCTAGAACAGAACGCCATTAATTAGCTTGAAATATGGAATCACACTTTCTCCTTTATGTAAGTTTAAATTTGTTGATTTAGGTTTCTTCAACGGGATTGGTCTTGGGTTGTGTACTAGAAGGGATTGCATTCTATCTTAAGGTAACTGTTGATGTCCAGTTATTAATCCGTGTTATATTTTCTATTCCTTGTTTTAAAATGTTTTGATGGGCAATAATCATATGTGGAATAGACAAAGTCAATAGTGCCCGAGGCATCACCTGCACTTGCTGTATCTGGAATACTGGTAATATACCAACTTCAGACCAAATTATCCACAAGTATTTTTTTTTTCTTCCTGCTAATGAATTTTGAACTCAGTCATCTTTTGATCTCTAACAATGGTTTTCTTTTTTTCAATCGCAGTTGTTTGTAGGATCCTTCTCAGTAGGAATGGGAGCAATTCCATGGGTTATAATGTCTGAAGTATGCAAATCTATTACTTTACTAATATTCCTATCTAAAATATTATGATGCCATGGTTGGACCAAACTGAGAATTGCCTTTTGTTGCAGATATTCCCCATAAATGTTAAAGGAGTCGCTGGAAGCTTAGCAACATTAGTGAATTGGTTTGGTGCATGGGCAGTTTCCTACACTTTCAATTTTCTCATGGCATGGAGCTCTTATGGTAAACATACTATTGTTCCCACTTTTAGTCCACTACGAATAAAGACAAGTTTGTACATTATTATTTGGAAAAGACTAAAGAATCATAAACACAACATAGTAAAAGCTGGTCTGGTAAAGAACTTTCGGCACTTTAAGCAGAAGCTATCAACTTATCTCGTAAACTTATACTCTTTTGTTTGGTTTCAGGCACTTTTGCGCTCTATGCTGCAGTTAATTTACTTGCAATTTTGTTTGTGATCGAGATGGTACCTGAAACAAAGGGGAGAACTTTGGAACAAATACAAGCTGCCATTAATTCTTCACGATGAGAAAGTTCTCTGGGAAATTTGACGACCCTGTTAGAACAATTGAGAAATACAAGATGGTGCAAAGCCACAAACAGTATATCAGGTTATTAATCTTAGAAACCAATAAGAGTGTGAAATTCATTCCTCAACTGTATCATCAAGAATTTACCTTTGGGGAAAAATGTAACTCTGTAAATTGCAGAAGAAACATGCCATAGATAGGATATTTCATTCAAGTCGATCCTTAACTATTTATTTCCTTTTCTTTCCTATATTGTCTTAGGGTGTACTATCAATTTTATACCCAGATTGGGAGTCTTGTAATCGCAACAATTATCAATATAATTTCATATTCTGTAATTTCACTCTGCCGGAGGACACCTAGATTAAAAGAAAGGTAAAGGAGACAAGAAAAATAAAAACAGAGCAGACAACAACTAAGCACCTGTTTTCTGGTGAAAGAGTAACAAGAATCATCACCATTCGCTTCACAAGATCAGAGATTCCAATAATTCAGAAGGGGCTCTTTAACTCTTGGGAGAAGAATTTATTCCATAGGAGAGGTAAATAATAATTTAAGATAGAGGGACAAATTCCTGGAGTAATTAACAATTCAAAATTTTGAACTACGCAACGACAGACATTAGATCAACCCACCTTTAATATCTAAGGTAATTTTCTTTTCTTCTAAATGCAAACCTCAGTGGAGCCAAGAGGCAACTTGTTTCCAGCAGAGCATAAGAAGCATATTCGGCATAGCTATTAGCAGCTACTTACAAACTTAATATTATGTGGATACTTGTAAGGAATCTTTTTGTTGTCATTATATTATTAAGTATATGTTCAAGGAATTGGCATATATGTCACATGATTTGCTTCTGAGACATGTTTTTCGGCAGGTAAACAGGTAGGTTGTCAGTAGATCTTGGCTCAGCGTGTCAATTAAACTAAACACTGTCAAATCAACTACAGAATATTCATATAGTCACACTAATACTAGCATGAGCTCTTTTCAACTGAGAGATCCCCAACAATTATAGGTCTAAATGCTTACCCAAGACACTGAGTTTACCGACAACAAAAGCCTTGATTGTGAAAACATGTTGGTACCAAATCACGAATATTGAACTCAATTCACCAGTTTTCCATACGAAACGAGATTGCATAACCATAGATATATTTACTGAAATAATGCATGGAATTACATCTCCCTGAAAAGGCACTGCAAAAGTTTGCAAATTCAGTGAGGGAAAAGGGAAGAAAAGGCATAATTTTCTTCTATTTTCTTTTTGAAAAATAATATATAAAAAATCCTTCCTTTCAAGATTCTTGAGAAATTTTGAAAATTTCTGCTTAAAATTTTGTTTAATAATATATATTATGAAAAGAACTATTCTCCTTTTACGATCCTCGGCAACAAAAGAGCAGGCTGATGGCGGTTCAGTAACAATCAGTGATAACATTGAAGTTGTCTTTTGCCTTGTCTATGTGAAGCCAAGGGACATGCCATTTAATATTTATCACATATGAAAGTGACCCTCTTCTTCCTTTGCAGTTAATTAGCAAGTTTCCTAATCAGCTAAGTTTTAAATAAATCAGTTGTACGTCAATAAGAAAACAAAAATACAAAAATGGCAGAATTGATAAGCTATGAGACAAAGAAAACAGCACACAAATGCGTGGCTGGGTTCAACTAGGCCATGTTACTGTCCATATATACATCAAGGGACCGTGTAGATCAACTGAGAAATTTAAGAAGGTACTTTTCACTTCGTTCTTGTTGTATTGTAAGGTGCCTTAACTTTCTTGCTTCTTTTCTCATTTTCTTCTTTGTCTTTTGGTTCCATGTCCAAATAAAATTTTCATATTTGGCAACTGGTGTATTACATTTATAAATAGCAGCACAAATAAACATACCAGAGAAGAGACATGGCTATCAAAAAAGGTACTGAGGTAGCTCAAAACGGCAAAAAGGAAGAGATAAGAAGGCCGCTTATACTGCAAGAAAATACTCTACCTGATGAAGATGCTGAAGATCCGAGCCACAAAAATGGGCATGAATGGATGGTTTATCTTAGCACATTTGTTGCTGTTTGTGGTTCTTTTGCATTTGGATCCTGTGTAAGTACTGCCCTTTAATAAACTTTAAACTCATTTTGTTTAATCTGAAAGATAAAAGTTGAAAGACATTGCTGCTGATGTTCCAATTTAAGACCCTACTTGCCTTTCCGGGATGTCCCTAACTAACTGTGTATCTTGTAGATCCAAGTATAATACATGATGCTGTTTAATATATTGAAGTCCAATTTTTCTTAAAAAGTTTTGACATCCAAATGGGGACTCTAGTTTTGGAACATAGGGAGCACATGCCAGAAATTATGTTGACAAACAAATTTCTTGAATTACTACCAACTTATGACAAGCAAATCATTGAGTGTTACTCTATTTTCCTAAAGAGAAAAATTGACTTTCTCTTTTCAGGCAGGCTATTCATCACCCACTCAGTTTGCCATCAGGGAAGATCTAAATCTATCTCTAGCAGAGGTTAGTTATGGGTAAATACTCTTGATTTGTGAAGTACTTTGCAGTAACATATAACGACAACATCTTTTGTTTAGCATCTAAACTTACTTTTCCAGAGCAATTAAATCGAAAGGAAAACCCAAAAATCAATTCATATATTCCATTATAATAACTCAAATCATAAAAGCTGATGAGACAATAGATTAAGATCACTTGCTAGCTCAGCGCCCATCATTGCATATGAGATCTTTGGCTTTTGAGTATGATGTATGCGTTCAGTTCTTTCACTAAATACAACTGAGTTCAACGGAAGTCCCAATTTTAAATTAAAAAATGTTTAGTGAACCTACTAACGAATGTCTATGCAGTACTCACTGTTCGGTTCCCTAGTGACTTTTGGCGCAATGATTGGTGCAATCACAAGTGGGCCCATTGCTGATTTCATGGGTCGGAAAGGGGTAAGTTGGAATAGAATCTAGTAATTCTACGTTCTTGACCACAACTGTCAAGGATTTTCTGCTTCTTTGAAATACCGCAGGTGATGTGATTTCTTGAATGTTAAACCTTAACAGGCTATGAGAGTGTCAAGTGGTTTCTGTACTGCTGGATGGCTGGCGATTTACTTTGCTAAGGTTTGCGAAATTCTGCTTCAAATTTTATGCATAAAGAATTCCGAGTACATAAAAGTGACCAGTCTTTTTCTTCATCATTACTAAAGGGCCCTCAGCCTCTCGACATTGGAAGACTAGCTACAGGATATGGCATGGGAGTCTTTTCCTATGTGGTACATCTTGTTTTCTGTTCATTCCTACGTATTAAATATATAAAACTCAAAGATGCCCAAATTAAAGGTACTTCACTAGACTGATACCAATATTATTTGGATGGTAAGGTGCCAGTTTTCATAGCTGAGATCGCACCCAAGAATTTACGAGGAATGTTGACAACCCTAAACCAGGTATAACAATATACATGAGCTAATGCGAGAAAAACCTTTATCAACAAAGACACACAAAGATGCTGGTTTCTTATGTAAATTATAGCAAAGTATATCGCAATATTTTTGCAACCCTGCCTAAAAGCTCCTACTTACTCTACAGCTCATGATTTGCACTGGAGTGTCTGTTTCCTTCATCATGGGGACGGTGATAACATGGAGGACTTTAGCATTAACAGGTAACAACTTTGACACTCAACCTAATTAGGTCGTCAGTTACCAATAGTACCATGATATGAGGTATTGTAAAATATGAACATGCAACTAGAGGAGATTACGATAACAACTAAATCGGTTTTGATGTGCTTGCAGGAATAATTCCTTGTGTTGTCCTGATTGTTGGTCTTTTTGTCATTCCCGAGTCTCCCAGATGGCTGGTAAGTAATACAGACGAGGGAACTATATTTTTCTTTCTGATGGTAACAATGTATAATAAAGAAAAAGTCACAAATTGAAATCTCTCTACATATATATATATATATATATGCAGGCAAAGGCCGGACATCAGAAAGAGTTTGAAGTGGCTCTAAGAAGACTTCGTGGGAAAGATGCTGATATATCCCTGGAGTTGGCTGAAATCCAAGTAAATACTTAAAAAACTCCAAAGCACCTCTTTGACAGATTTTTCAGAGCATTTAGAAGATTTCATGTGGACTATGTCATTGCTTGACAGGATTACATAGAAACTCTTCAACAACAACCACAAGCCAAACTGCTCGATTTGTTCCAAAGAAGATACTTGCGCTCACTCATTGTAAATATCTCTCCCCTTCAAATTTAAAATATTCAACTTCATTTTCTTCACGAGGACTATTAAATCACTTAAGGTCTGGTACAAAGTACATATAATCTAACTTCATTGTTACTTTTGTATGCGCAGATAGGAGTTGGATTGATGGTCTTTCAACAATTTGGGGGAATCAACGGGATCTGTTTTTATGCCAGCAGCATTTTTGAGACAGCAGGTACAAAAGTCTTATCACGTTGCACTTTCTAACCAGGAGAAATAAAACCTTTGAATTTGGAATTTCGAGTTTCTCAGTTTTGCATCGAGGAAGCCACATATAACTAACTCCAACGTAGAGTTTGATAGTCTTCATAACTCCACCAAATGTTTAATATCCATCTTTCAGAGTCTGATTGCTCAACTCATTGTATTAAGTTGATCGAATTCTGACCAATATGATTTTGCAGGATTTCCATCCAGCACTGGAATTATAATCTATGCATGTCTGCAGGCAAGTCTCAGTTCATGCATTCCTCAAGAATCTAGAAATCTCTCTCTCTACAAGAAATTAGTTGCCACTTTATTTACTGTTTATTTCAATTTTTTTGCAGGTTGTGGTTACTGCAGTAGGTGCAGTCTTAATCGACAAAACTGGAAGAAAACCCCTTTTGCTGGTAATCCTTGAATAGAACGGCATAACTTGAAACTATGCAATCACAATTCCTCCTTCATCTAAGGTTAAATATTTTGATCTAGGTTTCTGCAACGGGATTGGTCTTTGGTTGTATAATAGAAGGGATTTCATTTTACCTGAAGGTAATAGTCAAATTATTTATCCTATTATATTTCCTAATTCTTTGTTTTAAAACTGTTTTAATGGGTAAAATCATCTGTTGAACAGACTTATGAAATAGCGCCCAAGGCAGCACCTGCACTTGCTGTAACTGGAATATTGGTAACCTTTGGACCAAATGTATCCATTAAGGCTCCGTTTGATAACAAGATGGAAAATAATAGGAAAACAATGTATTTTTATGAAAAGTTGGAAAATAAGTTAAGGGATGCGGTGAGATCTTGCTTCTTGGCTTCTTCCATGGAATTTTTTTTTTTGAGTGGTGGTGGAGAAATTTTTTCCACGAAACATAAAGGAGGATGGATGACATACACTCACAAAATGAGTATGAGATGGAGAGAACCTCACCACCTCCCTAAACTTATTTTCCAATTTCTCACCCAAGTTAGTTGTTTTTCTTATCATTTTTCATGTTATCATCAAATGAAGCCTTATACAACTTTTTTTTTCCTCTCCAAAATACAATTTGAACTCTTTCATCTTTCGATTTCTAACCACGATTTCTTCGATCCCAGTTGTACATAGGATCCTTCTCAGTGGGAATGGGGGCTATTCCATGGGTGATAATGTCTGAGGTATGAGTATATTTTAATAATACTCTCAATCATAATTTTCTGATCCATTGTGGCCCCAACCTCAATTGCCTTTTGTTGCAGATATTCCCCATCAATGTTAAAGGAGTCGCTGGAGGCTTAGCAACACTAGTGAATTGGTTCGGTGCATGGGCAATTTCCTACACATTCAA
Organism: Lonicera japonica; assembly: GCA_021464415.1. Lineage (NCBI taxonomy): Eukaryota > Viridiplantae > Streptophyta > Magnoliopsida > Dipsacales > Caprifoliaceae > Lonicera > Lonicera japonica. The sequence continues at coordinate 4,674,888 of CM038463.1, forward strand.
TTTTCTCATGCTGTGGAGCTCTTATGGTAAACATCCATAAAAAATTAACCCACTAAACGGAAATATAATTTGTGCATCAGAGATTATATTACTCTTAAGACAACATTGTTTGTAAGAAGAAGCTATCAACCTATGTATGATCTAGCACATAGAAAAAGGTAGATCAACTGACCTGGTCAAACTTAAATGTCTCTCCGTAAGAATCATATTATGACAATCTAATGAATCACCAGCTGTAAACTTATACTTGTTTATTTGGTCTCAGGCACCTTCGCTCTGTATGCTGCAATTAATCTACTTGCGATTTTGTTTGTGGCCAAGCTGGTACCTGAAACAAAGGGGAGAACTTTGGAACAAATACAGGCTGCCATTAATTCTTCATAATCAGAAAGTTCTCGTCTGATATTTGACCACTCCATTGGATTTATTGAGAGATACACAATGGTGCTAAGACAAAAGATTTTATGACGCTGTTCTTTGAAAAGCAAGTAAGAGTGTGAAATGCATTCCTCAACTGCAGTATGGGAATCTACTTTTTATGAAAAACGCAAGTCCATAAATTGTAGAAGACAGTCATATAGAGGACATTTCAACTGAAAGGAAGGTAAGCGACGGAAAAAAACAAAGCACTTGAAGTAGTAGTGGATCCAAGATTATATTAGTATTAATTTTTTAAGTTAGTATTGTTTGAGAAATGAACTTCTAAATAGAGCCTTCAATTTTCTATTGTCACAGTATGAACATGAACATGACACGAGGATTTAGAATTGCATTTCAAGTTGTCTGACTGTAGCATCTGAAATGTCATCCTAAATATCAACATTTGGCATCCCATCATAACACCATCAACAAAACTCATGACCAAAAGAAATTCAAAAATTCTGTAGAGAGAATGTAACATACAATTAAACAGAAGGCATGTATATGTGTGTGTATTAGCCAGGAGAAAAACAAAAATGCAAGATCTAGCTTTCTGGTGTACTGCTAACATATTTGGAGAGGGAGAAAGAGGGGGGGGGGGGGGGGATGTTAACTCTCAACTGTCCAAAGAATTTAAGCATACAGGCACAAGAGTAGATGCTTCCATGAAATCAACATATTTGCGATTTCTTATAATCTTGGGAGATTTATATTGACTTTGCCGATGCCCCATTTTCCATTGCTAACTGCGATAACCTATCAAAGCTACCTTCCTTTACGATAGATACCAACAAAGGGCCAATTTCACCTCTTTCCTTCATAACCTTGTATACACCTCCTAAACCTTCCTCAAGAGACTTGCAACACCTTTTAAGAACTACAATGAACTGCTGCAAATTTGCCTTTGTCTGAAATATAAATCCTTCTCTAACTTCTAGAAAAAATTTCAATTGCTGTGGGTTCACCTCCAATTCAAAGAAACCCGCAAACTCCGCAATCTCTATGGTAGTCTCATTTCTTATCACAAGCTGGAAACTGGCCATGGCTGACATCAAGTCCGTTTCAGTTACTATGTCACTTGAACTTTTAGGAGCTCTCATTACAAACTCAACTTGTGGAGATGAATTGTAGAAACCAACAACTTTCACAATATCACCCAAACGGTACCTGTACAACCCTCTAAAAGTAGTCACCACAACCTCATACATTTTCCCAAGCTCGACGCTTGAAAAGTCAACTGTTTCTCTGCCAGTAACGCAGGCTGTGTTCAAATCAGAAGGAAGGAACTCGAAATAGGCTGCTGTAGGAAGCATAACAAACCGGGTTAAATTTGGAGGGTTCTTGATTTCCATGTTAATACCCACACAGCATTCCGAGGCAAAGTAGTCTCCGCCTAACAGTGGAATATCGCCAGCATAATACTTCAGTTTCAAATAATAATGCTCCATACTTCCGGTAGTAACACACCTAATGTATCTAACATTTGGCCATATCTTGCTTAAAATTCCTTCCCAGCTCTTTTCTTCACAAATTGATCGAATTATCTTCAATAGATCTCTTTGGGGCCCACAGAGAACCTCAATGACAGCATCACTCATGGCAACATCAGTAACATCCAAACTTGGAAACCCATTCTCAAGATCCTCACATAGTTGCTCCCATTTAGATTCTAGAAGGCCAAACGCCTTAATGAAGCCATTAGCATATGGTGCTCGAATCGCATCAATTAAATTAGAGTGCCTAAGGCCGCAAAGGAGGTGGCAATACGTTTGCTGCTGAACGTCAGATCCAGCAATGACTTCTTTGGGACTAACACACATTGAGAGAAAGTGAGATGTGTTCGAGTTGTTGCCATGCAAAGGGAATGCAGTGGCAGCCATAGCATTGTATCCACCCTTTGTCTTTGTAACATTACCAGCGTAGACGAACCATAAGACCTTATTGACTGAAGGTCTCGGAGGAAACAACCTAAATAATAATCCAAGAAATCCTTAACATACAGAAATATGAAAGTTACCAAATATTAGATTTAATTGTCAATACAGAAGAATACAAGATTTTTACCTTCGAATAACAGCAGCGCTTCCCTGATGAGCTATATAAGAGATGGCTTTAGCAGGTGCGGAATCAAAACATGGAATTAGTTTCGGCTTGATGGAACTTGTCCCAGAACTGCCAACACAATGAAATTCAAAGTTCAACATGTTGAATATTAGTCTAAACAGCTTTAATAAGTAGAAATGGTGTTTATTTCCTCGCCTTCTTAATACTGAATTGGATTGAAATTCAACATTTAGCGATAAAAGGTAAGTTGGTGCCCGACTGCCCGTATTGTTTTTATTCGTTAGCTATTGATGTATGTCACAATAATACGGGTTATAGTGTTATACTGTAAAACGTTATTTGTACAGTATTCAGAGTCAAATATTATCAAAAACATTTTTTCAAAAGTTCATTCCACATTATGCATTTAGGGTTCAGTATTAAGATGTTTAAAAAACAAACATAAAAAGATATGTATAGCAAAACTTATGTACTCTTCGTGAGAGAACAGTCATGTAATATATTTATTTAATTAGTTTGTACACAAATTTCAATGCAGGTAGCATTGTTCTCGGAGGGAACATGGGGCCTAGTGGCCCCCACTTGGATTTGGAATATTTTAATAGTGGGTATGGTGTTTCTATATTTCTATAGGGGCCTTTTTGTGAAATTGAAAACCATGAGGTTGTTTTTGTAAGATTTTTAGAACTCTGGGATTCAATTTATATTTATTATAAGAGAAAGACCGATTTTCTCACCATTGACCCCATTAATTATCCAGAAACTATATTGACCTTCAAAATTTTACTTATAGTAGGTATTCCCCTTATCTATCTAATAGTATATATATATAATGAGAGAAGTAAAACTCATTAAACAGGGGCATGCCATGTGTATATCATTAAATGTTATAATCAATTTTATCTTTCTTTTAATGTAGATAATCAATTTTGTCCACTCTTCTTCACATAACTCTTGGCTTTCTGGCTCCTCTCCTCAAAGTATGAATCTTCTCATATTTATTTCTTTGTGCTTATCTCACCATTAACTTATTTCTTAATGCAAAATGTAGGGACTCTCTAATTGTTTTCTTCTTCAAACTTAATCCACTATAAATCTCTTCTATTTTCTCTAATTACCTGTCTACAAATTTTAGGGAAGAGTGAATAACTTTTTTCCCAATTGAATGTATGTTATTTGATAATATATTAGTTTAATTTTCTTTCATTCTTGATTTAGTTCAAATTCAAATGCATATCTCATTTTTCTCTTACACATGTTACATATTGAAGTAAAAGGCAAAGACATGCACATATATAAGATAATGTAAGTGGCAATTTTCAATCCATTAAGCTTTCTTATGCTAGCATATACGATAAATGACTTATTTGTTTGTTTTCTCTAGATTGTCAAAATTTTACGATCATTTTTAATAATACAAAATATTATGACTTTCATTTTATGCATACTAATTTCTTCCTTTAAGTTGCTCTATTTTTTCCTCTTGCTTTTTCTTTATAGAAGTGAGGAAATCCTGAAAGTTTAACCGAGGAGGATAATGGAGTGGAGACTTGAATTTAGGCATCAAGTGGCTTCATTCATTGTAAGTTAAATAAAATAAAAATTGCTTCAAGTTTCACGGCATAATTAATATTTTTTGCTATTTAAACCCAATTTTTGAGTTTACATGTAGGAAACTAAAACAGAGCTAGCATTCGTGGATGGTGACATTTGGTGTTGCATATGATCTACAACTATATGCGTATAAAATTAAAAGATCTGGAAGACACATTTCTAAAAGATGATGAAATAACGCACCCATGCATCACATGAGTTAAAAGTTTGTGTTGATAAGTGTTCATGCATCGCACAGGTTCCATAGTAGTATAATGTAAGTTAAACAAACAGCATAAATGCATACTCTATATCTTTTCTCATCCTATTATTTTTTTTAATTAAGTTAAAAGAGTTTAAGTTTGCTATTTCTAATTACAAACAACGAAAATCTCCAAACCCTAGAGAAAATGTATGATATATATACATATATATGAAAATGTGTAAATTTATCGGGGAAAAAAAAACTTTAACATTGAAAAAAGTAATACTAAACAATATTAAAAATGAGGATATATTTCAATGTTTTTAAGATATAGTCGTTTAGAAATTTTCGTAACTTAGTAAGTTTTTTTACATCTCTTCGTATCATAAATGAAAAATATACCATTTTTGTGGTGTTATTACCCGTGATTAAAAAAAATTACTTAGTGTTAATCAAGCCTGCACCAAGGGTGCGTTTGTTTCGTTGTCTTAATCTAAAAAAAAATTGTTTGTTTAGTTTAAAAATGCCATATCTGAATAGATGTTTTTTTGAATATATGCCCCTGTTTGGTATCTTTTTATTTTTTTCCCCCAAATTTTAAAAACTCAATTCAAAATCAATTCTACTTTTACACTTTTCAAAAAAAACTTAACTCAACTTTCTCTCTCTAAAAAATCTTTTAAAATATCATAACTTTAAATTCAAAAATCAAAATAAAATAAAATATATATATTTAAAACATACTCGTCGAGATCTATAATATAAGATCTATTTTGACTATTTTTTGAAAAAAAATTTATGAGATTTTTAGTTGGTTGAAAAAAACTCAAAAAAAAAAACAAATCCACTTTTCAACATATTTTTAAATTCTACCAAACACCATGTTTTAAAACTTCAACTTAAAAACTCAACTCAAAATATATACCAAGCAGGCCCATTTATGTTTATATGTTGGATAAATGTTATTTGAACAAATTTACCCATTATTAACTTATTTTATAAAAATAATTATATTTAAAAGAATAAATGGAAAAAAAAGTATTTTACCTCTTTAAAATTAAGACTTCAAAGACAAAATTGCCTCTTATTTTTTAAGAGGTAAAATAAATATTAAAATTTGAATTTTTAAACCAACAAAATATATATATATATATATATATATATATTTTTAAATCTAAATGGACCACAGGCCGAACAAACAGCCCCTAAATATAAATCCTGACTTGGCCACTTTACGCTTAGAAGCTCAAATAACTAACTTCTACAAGGATGAGTTGGAGATGAGTACCTGTAGAAGAAGCAGACTAAAGGATCAACGGATAGTAGAGGCCGATCACCGTCATCTTCAACAAGGCCATCGGCCATTTGATGGATGTAGTCGGCGTAGTCATCGTAACAAGACAACGGAACCGATCGATGGAAAGCAGAGGCATCGGAGGGCGCAGGATAGCCTCGCAGGTGTTGCTGAAGATAACATACGCCGGCGTTACGCTCGAGGATGGCCTGAAGTGTCTCGAGCTGGTGGCGCTGAGCGTCCTTCCTTGGTGGTGTCATCGATCTTCTTCAAAATTTCCTCGTCAGTCATCATATTTGCGAGTGTTTGGTGATAAGGAGAACGGAATGATGGTCGACGAACGATGAAGTGAGCAGCCGGAAAATTTGGGTGGGAAAGCTCCTTCACCTGAAAATGAGAAAGAGAGTCAAAATGAACATTGTGAAGAAGGGAAGAGACTAGTCTACCCCTCAGCCTAATTGACTGTACGTAATTCCAATTTTTCTCCTCTTCCTGTTCATAATTTTCTATACAAATCATTACTTTATCACATCTTCGTGATGTTTTTCAAAAAGTGTTCCACTGATTTTTCTGTATTTTTTTAAAAAATAATATTATTGGCAAAGTATTTTTTATTGATGTCAAATCAAATAATGCATTCTATAATTATACATTTTATATTAACAAAAAAAATACTCTAAAAATAACGTTACCCATTTTTTATTATATTTGTGATTATATGCAATCTAGTTGAACTCACCTTTTTATCTATACAAAAAAAGTAGGCTACCGTAAAAGGCACGGATCATTTGTAACGAAAATAATGTTGTATGTAATAATAATCTATTAATATAATGTTGCAATATAAAGACTCAAATGTTGTTTTATTTTTTTTATTTATTTATGTAGGTAAGGAATAAATTTGATGGTTCAATAAAAGAGACAGGAGAAAAGTCCGCTGTAGGGCTCTAACTTAACCTCAATGCTTTGTGTGAATATGTCCAAGGATGGACACAAATGAGCACGGGGTTACGGCCTCAATTCGGATTTTTATCTTATATCATATATATATTTTTGATATTTATAATAAATGGTAGAATGCATTTAATCATAAATTAATATACTATTCCTTCCATCTCAAATTAAGAGTAGCACTAATATTGATTTTAATTTAATTAGTGCTCACGATTACAATTTATTAATTTAATTTTATTGTTGATTCATTATTATGTTTTCAAAAGAAAATGAGACTCTTAATTTGAGACTTTCAGAAAGGAAAAAGTGGAACTCCTAATTTGTAACTGATGGAATATTTTTTACCTATACTGACAATACGTTTCAATGGAAAGTGGTAGGAAAAACAATTGGTTTTTATCAGAATTTGAAAAATAAGTTGAGGAATATGGTGAGATGTTCTCTTACTTTTTGGTTTTTTTCATGGAATTTTTTTTTGAGGTTATGAGGAAGATTTTTTTTCACAAAAGGTAAAGAAGGATGGAGTACATATACAATCATAAAAAGTGGAGATCATCTCACTCTATTACTCAACTTATTTTTCATCTCACACAAATGAATTGTTGTTCTTATCATTTTCAATTCCATGTTTAAAAAAAAAACCTTAATGTTTATCTTTATTCTTGCAAAGGTAAAGATAGATAAATAAATGTCAATGGTTAAGTTAGTGTAGGTGATAAAAATCTGACCAAGCCTAAAATAAGATTTGATTGGACGGAATTAGCTCAGAGTTGATAGAATTGGTAAACAGATTGCAAAGGTGATGAATGAACAATAAATTCTACAAGTAAAGGATAATGGTTTTTTGGTTGTGGGTAGGTTCCTCTGGTGGCTTTTATACTCAGTTCGGCAGTACGTCATCCCTTAGTGTGTAGTGTTTTTCAAAAAGCTCTAATGGCTGAACTTTGATGAATACAATGGATATGTGTGTCTCTTAGTTACAAAAGTTCTCTTCTGTTAAGTGAGCCACCCCATTCTATTTATATGTGTAGAAGTAAGGTACAAGCACTCATTAGGTTAATAGTAAAATGACAATAAAGAGTATTGTTTGCCCATGAAATTTGCACTTTTTGTGTGTGGCGTGTGTTCTTATCCATAAGTTACTTTGTACTTTACAGGTGTCAAACTCTTGTTAGCTTTGGCGCCCATATCGGCAACAAACACTGAGAGTGTCCATAACTACAGGTGTCTCTTTCGTATTAGTTGGTACACACATCTCGGCATCTTCATCATCACCGGTCTAGCTATTATACTTAGCTGGTTGTTGCGTTTGCGCTTATTTGCCGTGGCTCAATTTCTTTCTTCTGTGCTGGCTTTCTTGAGTTTAGGCTTGCCTTGACCATTCGGCCCAAGTGGTGATTCCAATTTTATGCTCTTACATTTAGTGACGACGTTGTTTTTAATGAATTCTTAAAAAAATTTAAAAAATGCCTATTTTATATATCCATACTATTTTTAATTTTCTCTCTCACACACACATTTACATATATATGTTGGGTGCATTTCAAGGACCAACTTACTTGAAATGTATATAAAGTGTATATATATTCTTGTAATATTTAATTTTTTTTAGAGAAGTTAAAAAAGTAGGATAAATTTTATAGTCTTTTATATTCATATGGCCTCAACAAAAACCCCGCATACGTCCCTGGTTATGTCCCTTAAAGACTTGAACCTAAGCGAGACTTAACAAAATCATTTGACATGGTGTAAACTTTGTATAATTTTGATTTATGTAAGCATATATATATATATAGTTTTCAAGTAGCTTGAACTTGCAAAAATAAATAAATTATATATACATAAACCATTAAGGTACTCTGCGGACAAAACACAATATAAAAATGAAGAAATAGAAGAACATCATCACATACTAACAATAAACAACAAATGTCACACAACCCTTTTTCATCTCTTTCTAAACAAGTGTAAATATAATCAAAGATATACAACAAAACAATCGGAAGGAGTAGCTTCAAAACCTACGCTCTCTCTCTCCCACATAAAAAGTTTAGATAGAAAAAAACACCAAATTAATTAACCAAATTAAAAGAACTCAAATATATCTATCTCTCTCTCTCCTGTTTGTGTTTATTCTCCAAATACCCTTTGAGGAAGAATTTGTTATCTTTACAACTTTCTGTTTGTGATGCAGTTGCTGCTTCCTATTAACATGTTGTTGAGCACTGCTATCCGCTTTTATCAGATCAACCTTCACTATGTGATGATCTGAAGTCCCTTTTGATGATACAACTGAGTATGATCCTGGTACAAATTTATACGGCGAATCTGGTGACACCAATACATAATCCACCCTAGTTCCATACTTGCATGTCCCCTGCACACCTGCATTTTATTATTTTAGTTTTGTTTACCAAATTAGCGAATTTAGTCAAGTCTAGTGTAATTTCACGCGTATGTTTGGATCTCCAAAAGTATAAAAGAAAGAAATGTTTCGTACTTTGTCCCTTGGCAATCATGACTACAGACTCGCATTCGCCTGCAAAATCCTTAGCATCTGTGTACTGCTTTTGCTTCAAGAACCTCATCACCTCAACTTTTGGAGTCGGCTTTCCCATTTCCTCGTAATACTAGAATAAATGTATAAAATAAAATGTTAGTTATTGCCTTAACGTTCTAACAGATATTAAAATATGACATAAATTCTCGCGTAGAATATTATTGAACATGAGTTACCTTTACAATGTCGGTCCATCTTTCTGGGGAGTAATCTGTTTCATCAAGAGAATTTAGACCTCCGGCTAAGATGTGTGGTCCCTCATTGGACTCGATTATTGAGTTTATCTGTTTCATTCGCCAGTTTTCATCGAGATGGTCGAGGTGGGTGCAATGGAAATCGACTTCTCCAAAGTTTGGAACGTCGATTGTGGCCTTGAGAATATTCCTGCAAGCATCCATTAAGAAGGAATATTTGAATGATGACTACTCTAACACGTTGATGATTCGTTCGGTTCGGGTCTTGAATTAAGAATGCATCATTTCAATAATAGATTATTTTTTTTAAGTCTCCCACTTAAATGGATGAGAATAAATGATTACTCTATTTGTTATCTTTTATATATTCTCTTAAGATTTTTTCTTATCCCTTCTACTTACCAAAATAATTTCTTCTTCTTTTTAAAAGAATTCTTTTTGCTATTAAAATAATAACTTTTATTATTAAATACATACAATGACTATTCATAGTTCTTAATAATAAAAATTTAAATTTTACCTTTGTAAAATTGTTAAAATTTTTCTTTTAATCTTATAAAATGAAGAACATTTTAATAATTCACACATACTTCATTCATATTATCGTTTGAACCAATATATAGAGGTAATTTAACATTCTAGAAAAGAAAAATTCATGTTTTAATCAAATATTGGTAAGACATTCTAAATGCCAAGAAAGAAACTTTCTAGGAATCTAGGATGCTCATTCCATTCCCAAAACTCGAACCAAACGAGCTAGGGGTGTTGTCAGAAATCTGAAAACCAAACGAACCGAACCGAACCAATCCGTTGCGATCCGAAATTTCCCGAATCGAAAAAAAAACCGAAACCGAAACCGAAACCGAAACCGATTGACTTGGGTCGGTATGGGTTGGGGATTTGGGATCCCCGAATTGGACCGAAAAAACCGAATCTTTAAAAAAAATATTTGTTAACTTAATGTAATTACTTAAGTTGTCTTACAATACGTTGCAAAAAAAAAGAAACTTTCTTATAACATTTACATTATATAAATGATCCAACCCTATACATTATTTACATTTATAAATAATTACTTAAGCTAATTATTAAAATAAATACATTATATAATTTTTTTTGTAGCGCATTTTGAGTGAATTTATATTTTTAGTGCAATTTTGAACTAAAGTTTTAACAATACAAAAAAAACCGAATAAGACCGAACCGGACCGAAACCGAATAATTTGTGGAAGGTTTGGGTTTCATAGATACGAAAACCGAAACCGAACCGAACTGAAACCGAACTGTAAAGTTTGGGGAGGGTTTGGGGTACCCTAGTTTCTACCCCGACCGAAACCGAAAACACCCCTAAAACGAGCCCAAAAAATTGTCTTTAGGCTCCATTTGATAATAAGATGGAAAATAGTGAGAAAAACAATGTATTCTTGTGAAAAGTTGGAAAATAAGTTAAGGATATAGTAAGAATAACTCTTGCTTTTTGGCTTTTTGCATGAAAAACTTTTCTTTAGGTGGTGAATTTTTTTTTCCCACAAAACATAAAGAATGATGTAAGACATATAATCACAAAAACAAGCGTGAGATCGAGAGCATCTCACTACACCCCTAAACTAATTTTTAAACTTCTCACTCAAATTAATTATTTTTCTTATCATTTTTCATGTCGTTATCAAATGGAGTGTTAATGTATCAAAAATGTCCCAATATATAGATGCTTTAAAGTTTCACTAGACTGAGTCTGCTAGCCTAATTAGTAAGATACATACCCGAATTCAAGAGATAACTTGAATTCGAATCTTATTTAGGGTGTTTGTTTGTTTTTTTTTTTTATTTTCTTTTTCCACTAAATTAAATTTTGACACTAGACACCTGGGGTTGTAATAGTCAGGTATCCTCTAACAAATATGAAAAAGTACACACTAGACCACAGTGGCACAAGTTTTGGATGCAATTAATGAGTATGTCTGGGATAGGTTAGATATGTAGAAACAATGAACATATATAATAATATCGGAAATCTTATTGTATTCATTAGGATCTTCTTTGCTATCATGTGTATGTAACACCCGCATCATAATCAAAAGAGTAAATGCAGGTGCCATTTATTCTTGCATATCACATGTTGGGAGTTAAAATTTTGCATAATAGGTGTTTGGGTGTTATTTTTGACGAAATTCGTTAGTCAACATGATCAACTGTTAACTCAGTAAATTTCTAACCCAATTTACCCATTTTACCTTTAGAAAAGACCAAACATATTACTCTTGCTTAGGGGTAAAATGGGTAAAAATTAAATGAATTAACCATTGACCATGTTGATTAACGGATTTAGTCCAAAATAACATCCAAACACATATTATGCAAAACTTTAACACCTAGTATTTGATATGCATAAACAAACAGCACCCAAAAACTAGATCACCCTCATAAAAATAACACAAGTGTCGAAAAATTACAAATGCTTTGAGAGCATCGTGTCCATAGTTAATGCTTAATAACAATATTAACAATCAAATCGTTTGATCCAGCGATATAAGATTGTCACCGTGATAATTTTATAGTAGTCCTAAGATTAATTCTTAAGATTGTCAAAACGATACTTGAACAGTAGTAGCCACGCAATATTAGTAGGGATTAATCGAGGTACGCGAAAATCAGTCCGGACATTTCTCAAGTAGGGTAACTCTTGAACAAAAATAAAAAAAATGACACTACTAACATAATTAAATACTTAATAATTTTGACTTCAAAGGAAAAAAAAGATGCAGAAAATATCCTCGTAGGCTCAAAGCATGATGATTTTTCTCATTAGCCTTAAATACAGCTAACCCAGATCTTGACAACCCACTCTGATGTAAAAGGATTATACCTCTTCGCGTTCATGTATACAACCCAGGCTGGCTCTGGAAGCCAAACTGAAACTTGCCTTTTCAAGAAATTATGTGGTACACAATTCTTCTCTCTGTCTCAAATTAATGACTTCAAAATTTAATGTTTTTTAAAGAAGTACTAATTTTTACCTAATAAATATATATATGGTGTTAGATTTAATACATTGATTATATGTAAAATAGAAAAATTAATAGTGAATTACCGTCCCTTTCCCCCTTCAAGGCTTCAACTTAAACAATCTGAACAACTGGTGTGTCTAGTGATATATCACTTGTATCAAAAAAATGTTTCTCAATTGACAAACGTGAAAAATGATGAAAAGGGGTGAAGAAAAGCTTGAAGAACCTGTAATCAGTATCTTCAAAGATCTTGTGAACCTTCCACCTCTTAATAGGCCACTTAGAGAAAATGGCATTACCATATTCAGGTGCCCAACTTTCAGCAAAAACATAATTCATCCCCAAAGCAACAGCCAAATCTGATAATGGCTTCATTTCTTTCTCTTCCTCTGCTTTCACATCTTGCAATGCCAATATATCTGCATCCAATTCTCTCAATAATTCAACCACTGTTCTCCTACTCTTATAACTCCCTCCATCAATCTCATTTAACGGCAAGCAAATTGTAGATTTCAATTGAGCTTTTCCTTTCACAATTTTACTTTTACTGTTACAAGAAGAACAATAAACAGAGCACTCTGTTTCATCTTCAATGAAGCTTAATTTCCCTCTCCGCTTCATTGAAATCTCATTATCCGGTAAATTGATGGAAACCCTTAACTTGGATTTGGCAAATTTATGTTGGTTGGGGAGATTCTCTATGGCCCTGGGATGCATTGGGGATTGCTTCAGTATACTCTTGGGCCGATCATTCGTCGACTTCGTTCTTGAATTGAAATCGAATGAGTGATTCAAATTTGTAAAATCTTCAGAATTTGGCGATTTCGCTGGAATTGCAGGGGCCATGGAGAAAAGGGCGGCATTAAACGTTGCGATACGGATTGGATTTGCAGTCTTTGAAATACCCAGTTGAGGATTGGGGTGAATTGATGAATCAATTGGGTGAGGGTGAGCTTTGGAGTTGGATCTTCGGAATTTTTTGATGACAACCTTGGATTTTGAACGGCGGCGAATGGGCCACCGGAGTTTGAAACAGAGGCAGTTGAGGTTTTTGTTGAGTATTTTAAGCATTGTGGAGTTAATGCTTTTTGATTGCATGAGATTTGAGAAGGTGAAGTTTAAATGTTTTTTCAGCAGTACTGGTATTATTGGCTGGTATGCTTGTTCTTTGGGTATTGTTGGCTTGGCAATGGAGCTAAAAAGAAAGACTTTAAAGTAATGTTTCGTCTAGTCTAGATTAAAATAGGAGGGAGGGTACTTCTGGGAAATGGGTTTGGTGACACTTGGCATGCAATTACATACAAAGTACGAAGTTAAATATCTAAAAGGGTAGGTAAAAAAACTCACCCTAAATCCTTCTCCGTGGGATTGAGATTTTTATCAAATTCCAATGTGCAATGTGCCTTGTTATGCATGTTAAAGGGTGAAATTACGAACTGTCACACATAATTTAAGTCAATTACATTTTAGTGGGAATTCAGTATTAAACATTCACAGTTAAATCTTCAATATTCAAAATTTAGAGCTAAGAACATTTTTGAGACTTCATTTGATTCACGGATTTAAGAATTTAGAAAAGAAGAGTTTTTTATTTTCTTTGTTTGGTAAGCACAAATTTTGAAAATACTTTCTCGATAGAGGGGAAAGTAAGGGGTAAAACCATTCATCTCAAAACTCATGGAATTAATTTTCCCATGTAATTTTCAAGCATTAATTACAAAAATTTTGGATAACAATACCCTTACCTACATACTTGCCATGTTTTACCAAACACAAGAAATGAAACTTGACAAAAAATTTAGTTTCCCACCTCTATGAGAAAGACAAGATAATTGATTTTCCTTCCATTAACCAAACGAGGCCTAAGTGTGATGTATCACTAAACTCAATATTACATATTAAATTACTACTCAAGTCTAATATAAGTTGTACATGTCGTTCTTCATGTATGGTGATACATTTGAAACTTTATTTTAACTTATTTATAATATCTTTTACAAATTAAAATTCTTACTTGCTTTTCATTATTTACTTTTTTCACTTAATCAATAATCAAAGAGCCAAATTTATTCACCTATCTTAAAATTTTGGTACATTTTAAAGTATACGCCACTAAAGATTAAAGAAGGAACAATTTGCCACAATATTGAGTAAAAGAGGCTGTAAAGTGAACTCCATATCTCTCTCACTAGAGAGAGTGAGTAGTATGGGGCATTACAGAGGGAGGAACTAACTGCTCCGATGGGGAAGGTAAGGGTGGTGGGGGAGTTTTGGCTTCTTTTTTTTATGCTTTTGAATGGCAGAGAAAATATCATATTAATTATTTAATAATATTTAAATTTTACATACACATCATATGCATGTGACATAAATAAAAGTGATTTTTTTAAGCATATAAATAAAAGTGATTTAAACAAATAAGAGTTAAGAAAATAATAAATGATCCAACAATTAATAATCTTGTATATAACTATTAATTCCATTCCTTGTATTAATATTGACAACGAAATAAATTCGAAGATAAATAATCAAATTGTTATTATTAAGAAATGATTGATTGAGTGATTTATTTATTTAATGAAGAAAAAATGACAAAGTGAGACCAACAACTACTGTGACTGCCCCAAAATCCAGATCATTATATTCAGATTCATTCAAATTCAAACAAGGATTCTTGCTTGGAACGCCACGTCACCCCAAACACGGCGTACCGCACTCCGAAGCATCTCCCGTGGTCTCCACCCTACGTTTATCTATTTTCAATTATTTAACACCGCTCCTCTTTGAATAAATGCAACCAAAATTTAAGGGGTATTGACCTATAAATAAACTTTAAGATAAATATTATTTATAAATTTTTACTTAATTAAAAAATAATCATTAACTCATATTTTGAATCTTTAACTAAAACTATCATCTTCTTATTATTATTAGATCTTTACTTTTTCCCTCTTTCTTTTACTTTTTTTCTTAAATCCACTTTCTTTTTCTAAAATCTCTCATCTCTCCTCATTACAAAATCTCAACTTTCTCTCTCTAAAATCTCCTATCTCTATCTATTATAAGATTTTTACTTTTTATCTCTTATATTTACTCTCTCTTTCCTCCTCTAGTAGCGCCGAAACAACGGCGTCAATTACGGCGATAGAGAATGGAAATGAAGAATGAAAGTTTGTGAAAATTAAACCAATATGAAGATATAGTTCGACCATCATCTATTGTACAAAATGAACTCACAACGATTAAAATTTAAGTTAGAAGATTCAAAAATCAAGAAAAAAACGAAGATCCGAATCAAAAATCACCAAAGCAACTAATCAAACCAAGATAAAAGGTGAAGTCCAATTATTCTTCATCTTTACTCTGTAGTTGGATTACTGGAAATTATCACACAGTAATTCGCAAAACCAATGTAAACCTACTTAATACCAAAAAGAATAATAGTAGAGCATCAATTCTTTTTTATTTTCACTCTGTTGTTTGATTACTGGGGCTAGAGTAATCCCCGAATTTCTCAAAAAAAAAAAAGTAGAACATTCATTCTTTTTCATCTTCACTATGTTGTTGGATTACTGGGGGGGGCAATAATTCGGATTACAATAAAATGCAAAAAATAATGAAAAAGGTGATATAGAATATCAAATCGAGATAAAGATGAAACTCGGTTATCATCCATCTCACAAATTAAAATGTTCGCAATGGAGATGATGCCCTAGACATCATCTCTCTCAGATCCAATTTCTCTCTCGAAAACCTCTCTTCTTTTTTTCCCATTACCAAATCTCTACTTACTCTCTCTTCTACATCAGTAGCGCCGATGCAAGGAACATCGGTGTCAACCACGGAGATAGATAATGGAGATGAAGAATGAAAATTTGTGAAATCAATGGAGATGATGACTGTGAACGACACCATCTATCTTACTCGTGTTTCAAAATTCGCTACAGATCGAAAATTTCTCAGTCATGTCGAGCAAGAATTGCAATTCAAATTAGGATCTTTTTTACCTATCTTTAAATAGGAGGGTAAAATCGGAATGGTATTTTGAAATTATATTAATGAGAGAAAGAAGGGCAATCTCTTATAGTTAGTGGTCAAATTTTAGCCTACTAAAAATTAATGGGTAAAGGTAGGTTAGAAAGTGTATTTAGGGATCATTTTCTCAAAATTTAATGCTAGATTTTATTTAAAGTAATGATATTATTATTTTACATTATTTTATTATTTTAATTTTTTAATGATATTTTATATAAATTTTTTGAAACACTTTTTTATAAACAAAAAATGTCAAATATCTGATTTACTCTTTATTTTTAAAAAATGCAATATAAACATGTATGATTAAAAGCACAACAAAAAAACCATAATAGTAAATTATTTTAATTGCAAAGAACTATTTCATCTTTGCCAAGTCTAACACGGCTTTTGTAAGAGCCATATATTAGTAAGTACAAAGTGACAATAGAATCATAACATTAAAAGGGTGCTTAATTTAATGCAGGCCTTTATTAACATTCTGACACTGTAAATCCACGTATTGTTTGGATGGGTGGTAAAGTTATATATTTTTTCATTGAAAAGAAGGTTTTTATTATTTATTTTTAAAACATAAAAAAAAAATATTTTAGTAATCATAAAAAAATAAAATTAATTTACATACTAAAACTTTGCTCTACATTTAGTAAAGTAAAAAAAGATGATTGCTTATCTTACTGTCAAGGGCGTAGGCACTATGTGACAATTGGGTATATATATATTGCTGGGATGGTATTATTTATTTTTATTTTTTTATTTATTGGGACTTTTATGTAAAATTTGAAGTATATCTTTAATTTTGTAATTTTTCAAAACCATGGGGCTAAGACTGAAATAATTACTATAAGGCAAAGTAAACTACACAAATGTCCCTAAAATACAGGATTATTTCAACTTAAGCCCCTCAACTTTTAAAAACACCATTTAACCCCCCAATCTATTGTTTGAGTTCTACTTCAGTCCTTCCTTCCACTTTGGTTGTTATAATTGACATAAAATTGTCATGTTCACCGCATGAAACTATTTTTAAAAGCATTTTGATTTAGCTACTAAAAATTAACATGTATATATATACATATTATTGTGCGTTTATATATATATATATATATATATATATTGTGTTATTGTTGTAATTAATTTGTTTTATACTTAATGTTAGTCAAGGTTCCACTAAATTGAAATTCTAGCTACGCCATTACTTATAGCACTTCAGTACATTATTGACACTTTTTGAAAGCAAAATATCAAAGTGAGCACAATTTACCGTAAGCAAAATTAAAATTTAGTGGCAAAAGTTGTTCAACTACTGTCATGTTGGTTTCTTTTAAAACATTAATTATGTTAAAATTTAACATCCTTAAAAAGTTAAAATACTATCTTAAATCAAATCAGATTCTTAATTTAAATGAATAAATTATAATATTGACATCTGGAAATTAAGTAAAAGGTCTTGTATATTAATGTTTTTTGCAAAAAAATGAGCAAATAATATTTTTTGGAAATAAGGGCCTAGTTTTTATTATTTTTCTAAAATAAGAGCCTATTTATTAATTGTGTTTTAAAATGAGGGTTTTGACCAAAATTTAACTTAACTTTGCAATCCAAAAAATTTAATGCAAATTTTTTTTGCATGATGTATTTATATTTTTTACCTACTTATATTTCACTCATAAAATTTTAAAACAACGTTAAATAAACTCAAATACATAGTAATGTTTTATTAAACAGGGAGTGCAAACTTAATTTTGCATAACTCTGAAAAAATTATCATGTGCAATTTATTAATAATTGAGTTTTAAATATTTAATTTATTAAAATTATTCTAAAGTACTTCCAATTAACAATTATTTATAATAATATGCTAAAAAACATATAGTGCAAACTTAATTTTGTACAATTCTATAAAATATTACAATTTAAAAATCAACTGCAAAGTTAATTTTGCACTCTTTTTGAAATTTGGTCATATATAAGCCCTTAATTTAAAAAATAAAATATTATTCCCTAATTTTTTTGTAGATTTTTTTTTTCAAACAAGCCCATTTTTTAATATCTTTTATTGACATTGGTATTAAAAGTTCTTTAGCATAAGTCGAAAATTATAAAAATTAAATATGAATTCTTAATTTACAGAGGAGGAATTACTATTAAATATGAATTCTTAATTTCCCGAGGAGTAAACTATACAAATGTCCCTAAAGTATAGGGTTAATTCCACTTAAGACCCAACTTTAAAAAACACCATTTAACCTCTCAATCTATTGTATGAGTTATACTTCAGTCCTTCCTTCCACTTTGGCCATTATAGTTGACAGAAAATTGTCATGGTCACCACATGAAACTATTTTTAAAAATATTTTGATTCAACTACTAAAAATTAACATGTATATATATATACACATATTGTTGTGCATTTATTTATGCTATGTAATTATTACTTGTAATTAATTTGTTTTATACTTAATGTTAGTCAAGCCTCTATTAAATTGAAATTCTGGCTATGCCATTACTTACAGCACTTCAACGCAATATATCAAAGTGGAGCACAATTATCATAAGCAAAATTAAAATTTAATGGCAAAAGTATGTTCAACTATTGTCACATTGATTTCTTTTAATACATTAATTATGTTAAAATTTTACATCCTTAAAATACTATCTTAAATCAAATCGGATTTTTAATTTAAGTGAAAAAATTATAATATTGACATTGGTATTAAAAGTGCTTTAGTATAAGTCGAAAATTATAAAAAATTAAATATAAATTCTTAATTTACAGAGGAGGAACCACAATTAAATACTAATCAATCATGACTTATTTTTTAAGCAGGCGAAGGACCACTTTCACCTATTTTTATTTTTTTTTGTTTGATAAAGCACTTTCACCTAGTTGAAGAACCCATAATCCAACATTTGAAATCACTACCTTTTAATTTAACTTTAAAGTGGAATAAAATACCATAAGACTTTTTTTTTTTGTCTCAAAAAGTTTAGGTAAGAGAGACTAATTAATTCAGTTGAAGATCAGACACATCACAAGTTTAAATGAGAATTTATTTTAGATCTTCTACAAAGATAAATTATTGTCAATGAATTAAATTTATACATTAACCTTACGAATAAAGTATTTAATTTTTACTAACTGAACCAATCCTCTAGGCTCTAGCTCGTTCACTACTAGCCAATTTGGAAAAAAGGACCATCCTTTTTTCTTGTTTAACCATTAATTTCTTTTTGGAGTACATTATCATGTGGTTTATAAATAGAAAAATGTAGCAGGTCGTCAACAAGTTGACTAAATAACTTTTAGATAAATATAAATATATAAATATAAAAGGAGTGGGGGTTGCTATGATGATAAATAGGTCACCTATTGTTTGTTTATGAATGTCCTAAAGCTGTTTTTTTTTTTATGTCAAAAGAAAATTCCAAATGCATGGAGTCTTGTCTATGTATGCACTGTTACTTCTACAAGCACTTTGATTCTCCACAAAATGACAGCTCTTCTTTCCTCTATTATTATGCCTTTTGAGATCCCTTTTTTTTTTCCGTCCCTTTTGTTGCATTTAGAGCGCCAAAAAATTAAAATAAAAATACATGAAATAACACAAGATATAAGTTTATATAATCAGGATGGGTCAATTTATTGCCAAAGCAATAATTGATGTCCTATGAAAACAAACAATTTTTTAAGTAAATGTATATACAAGTTGTAGTTTATGTCTACTTACTATGAGGGACATACACAATAATTTAATTAAGTGGGTACAAAAATAAAATATTGTAAATTTTTAGTGTCGTATGGAAAAATGGTCGATTCATTTGCTAAAAATATTACATCATTACCTTAAGAAGTATATGGTTTTACATGCACAAAATTTAGTAGTATTCTATGGACGTAGGTAAAGAGCAATACTACTCAGCCAAAAAGAAAAAATCGAAAGCACAACTCAAAAGTAACTTTCAACCAATCACTATTGATAGGTGGTTCAAAGTTATTTAAGCTATAACTTTTGGTACATATTTTTTTGAGATGTCTCTAATTAAAATTCTAGTTTTCTTTCCGGTGCATAATTAATTGACCAACAATAAAAAATATAGAAGTTAAATGTACTCTTAATTTAAGACAAATTGAGTAGTGTATTCAGCTTATAGTTAAGTACATAAAATTATTTAAGTAAATATTAAATATATAACATTTTTTATTTTTAATATATATATATGAATATTTTTTCAAAAATTAAGGGATACGACTGTACCCCAGGACCATGTAGGTCCGTCCCTGCTTACTACGTATCCACTTGGTATAAAATAAATGAACTTTATTTTTTGTGAGTAAAAGGGAGATGAACTACAGCTATTGACCTCATCAACAAAGAAAGCACCACTACCCATCCAGATAAAACGCTCATTGAAGATTGTAAAAGGCTAAAAGAGGCTATGCTTTTGGACCTCAAGCATATTCGGCGTGAAGGCAACAAATGCGCTGATTATATGGCAAAGATAGGAAGAGCCCAAGGAGAACAAAATGTGAGGGTGTTAGTCCCGACGAATGAGCTTGTTCAACTTTTGAAAGCGGATATGCAAGGAGTCGCATATCCGAGGGGAGACTAAGCCTTTCCTTGGTTTATTTTTTGTTGTTTTGTTTGGATGTTTGTTTCTGTTTTTTCTGCTTCCTGTTAACCAAAAAAAACATATATGATGTAGTACGTTGGTGCAACATTGTTGGTATGTAATTTGTTAGTCATGTTTTTCAAGGACAATGTTACCAGCCCACATCCATGTATTTATGTCGGGTGGCTTTAATATTATTGATATTAAAAA
The DNA here is from genome assembly GCA_021464415.1 of Lonicera japonica. Lineage (NCBI taxonomy): Eukaryota > Viridiplantae > Streptophyta > Magnoliopsida > Dipsacales > Caprifoliaceae > Lonicera > Lonicera japonica. The sequence goes on from CM038463.1 coordinate 4,696,039, forward strand.
TGGTGTTCATAATTACTTTACAAATAATTTTTTTACATAAATTGGTGTGATACTAAATAAATAAATTATGGTCACATATTTAATATTTAGTATATTATTTCTTCTATTTGATCAGTTCAACGGAAAAATCTATTTATGTGTATATATATATCAAAAAAAAAAAAACATACAAAGTAAAATATGTTTAATTAGCTAGCATTTTGTTGTATGGATCGTACTAGTATTATATATTTTCAATAGTAGTAATAACTAACAACAGTACGGAGGAAGAGAAATGTGAGAAACAGAAAATCAATGTTCAAGTAATAGATTAATGAAGGTTTGGTTTGGTATGAGGAAATTAATTAAAAGGAATCTTAATTATATGATATGATATGATGTTGGGTGTATTATTAATAATTCCCATAGATGCCCCATTGACCATTAAGCTTCGACAGCTCGATCCTAGCAGCAGTACATAAATATATATATATATATATATATACACACACAACTACAATGACTTAAGTAGGATTTTCCAGTTTTTAATTAATTTTTGAAGTTGGTACCAAATTTGTCCACCCAAAAGGAAAAAAAGAAAATAAAAATTGGAACCAGATGAATTTTACAGATTAAAAGCGATTGATTCAGAGTTGTTCAAAGGGCATTCTTACGTGAAACAATTCATGTTCGGGCTCGATCAATCATCAAAAGTCTCAAAACTATAAATGTTTATATATTATTTTTGAATGAGATAATTAGATGTCAGAATATCATCCATTTATAGTGCATCGATGCTACAAAAAGAGCTGGATCGTCGTGCGTGGATCGTGGTACCCGGCCACTAAAATTTATACATATATATATATATATATATATAAATTTTAAGGTTGTATTTTCAAATTGAGTTAAAGAGAGATTTCTAAGAGAGCTGAAAAGGGAGAGATGGGTGCTTGTAATAAGTTTTGCATTCTTTGATCCAATTATCGTCCGTCACTCAGTGTTTCCTTGTTGGTTACTTGTTTTTTCTTTCTTCTCCATGATAATATGTAGTTTTATTGTGATTTTGGTAGTGTTGTTTGTTCATTTAATTTAGAGTATTCCGTCCGATCCTCCATGGTTGTGCTTCGCTAGAGTTATAGTGGATAGGTGGGATTAAGGGTTTCAAATATTGACGACATCTTTTACTATCCCGATCTCATATGGCTGCCAAATATACATAGAGAAAATAAGGCCGACAATAGACAAGAGTAAAATGAGCCAAGTCATTGACCACACGATCTAAAGAGCAAAAATTAAAAGAAAATCATGGACCTCAACTATAAAACTTAATGTCCGACATAATCTTACTTAGCTCGGATATACACACCTCCTAGAATTAATCAAATTGATTACCTTTTCACAATCCATCAAAATAGGCACTCCGATAAAAAGAAGTAAAACTCCCGCTATGACCGAGCCCCAACCGGCATTGACCTACAAAATTATTAAAGGTATTTATTTAAACAAAACAAGCATTATATGCAGGTTGGTTGGATCGATCAAGGGGTTTGTTTTCCGTAAACGTAAACACAAACCCTGCTCAGCTTGTATTTTGAAAACCTGTTGTTCCCGCGGTCTAAAAGGACGGCCACATAAAGGGTCAGGCCCTTTTTGTATCTCTAATCAAGTATAGAAAACCAATCTAAGTAGAGCACTAGAAAGAAGAATTATAGGGGAGAAAACAGAAACATAAAGATGTGATTCAAAAGTTTAAACATCCCAATGTACAGGTAAACTCCAGTTTTACTGCCTCAACTCCTCCATATTCCTTTCTATACCATTCCCATTTTCCTACTCTTGTGTGTTTACTCTCTCTATTACTGCTGTGAACTAAACAGGCCAAAAAGAAACAGACAAGATTTAAAAAACTATCACTTCAGCTCATTCTCCAGATAAGAATCTCCCCATCTCTGCTTCTTGGCTCAAATAAGCATGCACTAAAGCCCGGAAAAACGTGCATTGACCCGCCTCTTTATTGGAGTCCTGCATGCAGGGCAATCTTTCATTCCTTCCTCCTCATGTAGCACGTTGCATTTCTCACACACAACCTGGTGAGCACAAGGGAGGAACACCACCGATTTGTCCTCGTTCAAGCACATTACACACTCTCTATCCCTCCCTTCCCCAAAATTATCCCGGAAAAATGGCAGCCTCTTTGAAACTTTAGGGGCAGCACTAAATCCCCACAGATTTGGGGCACCCTGGACATCTATGGGGGGCTCACCAAGGCTAAAACTGATGCCCTTGCGAAGTGCAGCTATCTTTGACGCTTCAGCCTGTAGTTTCAGCTCGGATATTTCAGTTTCAAGCTTTTTGATGTCATCTTTGAGCTTCTTTTTCTCGTCTTCAGCCTTTTGTCTCGTCAGGTCGTTGTCTGCTTGTGCTGCAGCAATCATTTGTTCCCTCTTTGAAATAATGGAGTCGACTAAGTTATTCAGTCCTGCCATCTCCGTCGCCACCTGTTCCCTTTGAACCTGAAATTCTCAATTCCCCCATAAGAGTACCGGTAGCATAGATAATAAAAGCAGATACAGGAAATAAAACCAACCAACTCTAACGCAGAAAAAAAGCAGAGAGCAGAGAAACACCAACAAATTCTAATTCCAGCAACTGGATGTGTGTGTTTGGCAACATTTTTCATGGAAAATAGCGTATCTTCCAATTTTTGTAAGATTCAATTAATAGCCAGCATATTTCAAAAAACTAGAATTTCAGTTCTCAGCTTTTACTTTACACAATCCCCACTTTTCCATCTTTGGTGTTTGATTGGTATCAAAACTCTTAAAGGTAAGGCCAATCAAACACACCCAAATGACAAGGAAACTAGCAGTTCAAATGCCAAGAAGTCAATTATTTTTTAGCCTTTTTCCACGCTTGCAATTAACACTCTTCAAGTTAAATTAGAATGGAGTACTGGCTGTTTAAGAATTGAAAATTAGAGTGCATTTTGCTGTCTCGAGCCTGGGAATAGTAAATACCTATGCTAATATTTGAGCTTTATACTTGTAAATTGCGTCCAAAAGTATTTTATTTGTCAATAAGTTTCGGATTATTCATCTAGCAGTTATTAATTCAGTATCTAAAGATTAAAGAATCACACCTTAATTTGTCTGAGACGATCTTTATCCTTTTCAACTCCCCTTAGAACTCCGTTTATCCTCCCTTTTGTATTCTTCACATCCTCTTGCAACAAAGCCTTCTTCCGTTCCCAAAATTGCGTGCTTTTCAGTGCCTCCTGCGCCTTCAACTCAGCTTCCTTCATGTTCTCAAATGCCCTTTGAGCCTCAAGCACGTACCCATTCATCTCTTTCTTCAGTACCTCATTTTCTGCCTCAAGCTTCTTGGCAGTAGCATTTGCCATCTCAATTTGTCCACTAGCATTCACAATTGCACACTCCATCTCACCTAGCCTCTTCATGCTATTTTCCTCTGAGATTTTCTTATCTTTCTGAAATTTCTGAAATTCTTCTTTCTCAGCCCTTAACTTCTTCAGCTCCTGATTATCCTGGCCGAGTCGACGAGCCGCCTGCATAACCTTCTCATTGGCCCATTTGGTCCAATTTTGTATATCTTTCTCTGCATCTGAACACATGTTAAGGAGAGACAACATCACTTCGTCCCTATCGCCTTGGGGAACGTACTTCCCTGTAGACTCGTCATATGGGATCTGAGCATAATAATCAAGATTCTTAGAAGAAGAATCTTGACTCTGTTTTTCTTCGGAAATGGCATCTTTCTTGGGCAATGTAGAGGGGGTGGTACATGAGGGGTTATTGCTTGAAAGATTATGGCTTCCACCAGCCAGAGGTGGATTAGCTCCAATTTTGATGCTTGTAGTTGAAATATTCTTTAGCTTCTTCTCCAATACCATATTTCCCAAGGTTGTGAGTCTCGCCTTGTAAGCCCCCTTGGGCAAATGGCCCTTGCAATTTTTCTCGAAAAGTAACGTCTTCTGTCGAAGGATGTCTCTCCTTGATGCACCTCTTCTACTACCCCCGGTTTTTTCTCCAGTGATAGTAGTTCGAGTGACAGAAAGCTGAACCAAACTTTCTTTAGGACCTTCACTAACATGGGGGCTCTTTGCATTAGGATCGTAAGTGACTTCACCAAATTGAAGATTTGGGATTGGTGGTTTTTCATTTTTGTCATATGATTTCGAGTGAGGAGATTTAGAACCTGGGCTTTCTCCCAATATAATTTTAGCAGTCCATGGATTGCCTTTCACCGAACACAAATGTGACAAATTCGAGTCACATATCAAAAGGCACCAAATTGCTTCCGCAATAGATAAAGCCGGCCTGAGTTCCCTAAGCACACATACCATCTCCAACATTGTGTAACTCGCTACGCTATGTAAATCCTCAAATGCATGAATTCCTTGAGTATCAAATTCCTTCTCTTTCTCCAAATAAGCCAAAGCACCATCAACGATATTCGACACCGCATCTTTAAAACCGCAATAAATCCCACTCCTCAAAACGGCCCACTCTGCAACCTCCTCAGTGTGCCCACATTCAACAATCTTCTGGATCGCAGATCGGAATGTAGCACCCAAATCATGGGACAAAAGTTGCTCTAGTTCACATACTATAGGATCATTCCACTCTTTCTCTAGGAACCCTCTTGCACCTTTTTTTCCTTCTTTAACGTGATCACAATTTGCCTCTGATGATGACCCAAACTTGATCAGTGCCTCTTGAATTTTTTCCGGTAAAAGCTCGTATAGAGGGAATTCCATAAGAGACGAGGACAGGTCCGGAATGTCAGGAGAGCATAAATCAGCTAACTGTATTCCCTTGTTCCTATTTCCTTCTTTTGGGGATGATGCGGAAGGGAACCCTTTGCTATCACCACTATTATCGGCCATTTGATCCCGTTTATGAAAGTCAAAACAAAGTGCAGCACGACTTTTACAATTTCTACAACAATCTGCAAACCAAAAGAATGACAGAATTCCGTCTCATAGATCGCATGTTCATATATGCATATACAAAAGAACAAAAAACAGAAAACTTGTAGGAAAAGAGTCTTATGAATCAACTGGAAAGAAAAAGAACACAGGCAAACTTGGGGAAAAAATAAGTTAAAAAGGAAGATACACATCTTTTTGAAAAAGAAAAAAAAATCAAAAACAGATGTATCATCAAATCATCATAACTACGATTTAAGAAAAACTTATATACATAGCCAAGCAATACATTTCATGAATTTCACACTCCCGATCAATTCAAAATGAAAACATAAAATCTAGCATGAACTATCACAAACATCAAGATAAGGGGAATTTTTTTAGTAAAATGAACCTGCAATATATAAAAGGAGATTAAAAAACCTAAAAAATGGGGAAAGAGTCTTGTGTACATAACACATGAAAAGAAAGAAAAAGAACATAGGAAAATTAGGGCAAAGAAAGATTCACAAAATTTTTTCCATTTTTCATAAACAAATGTATCATCATAATTCATAACTATTACTATAGAAAGAGATGGTGCCCAAGCAATACACCCTTGAATTGCCTAATCGTGAACAATTCAAAACCAGAACCATCAAATCAAACATGAACTATCACCAACATCAAGCAATAGATATCTATGTACATAGACATCGAAAAGAAAGAAAAGGAACAAATGAAAATTAGGGAAAACAAAGATTCACACATTTTTTTTCTTTTTTTTTCCAATAAACAAATGTGTCATCGCAATTCATATCTAGGATTATAGAAAGACTCATACATGAGGCAGAAGCAAAGCACCCTTGAATTGCCTGCTCATGAACAATTCAAAACCAGAACTATCAAATCAAACATGAACTATATAGTCTATATCACCAACATCGAGAGAGAGAGAGAGAGAGCGCATAGAAGAGAAAATTAGGGAAAAGAAAGATAAATAGATTCACCCACTGTTTTGCCTTTCTTAGGTACAATCAAGGAAAGACTTACATTTCCTCATTTCCTACTGATGATCAATTCAAAACAAAATCATCAAATCTAGTAAGAACTATCACAAGCATCAAGATAGGGGAAATCTACTGAAAAGGAAACACACCGGTGGTTCTAATCAAAGAAGGAGGAGGAGCCGAAGAATAAAAATCCTGCACCCACAATAATCATATAATCAATATAGAAACACTCCAAAAACTAAAACGCAACAACAGGGAAATAAGATAGTCATATAATCAATATAGAAACACTGCATACCCACTGAGCTTTTAAAACCCTAATTCCACAAGATAAGATAGAACAATCTAGAGCATGCACAAAACTGAAAACCCCAACAAATATCAACTCACAAAAGATCACTTGAAATGATGAATAGAACCTAGGCAAATTCACTCTATCTAATTGAAAAGAATCACTTATGGAAAGTGCTTAGGGATTATCTAAAATGGGTTTTCTTCCTCTATTGTTGTCAGCACCTGTACATTGTATAAGCTCCCTCTGTTTTTGCTTTCAGGTAGTAGTGTGGTTTAAAGGGGGGCTAAACTAGGGTTTATGCAACTAAAATCACATCTGTCACTGTATTCACCAAAACCCCAGCGGCAGATTCTTCATTACAAAAATTTCATTTCCCATATTTATTTCATCATTACATTATCCCTTTCGGCTCTTTACTTGGTAATGAATTTGGGACATTTTGGAAAGATAAGAGAGCGATTAATTTGATTTATCTATTTTTGGCATATGACGTCGACGTTTGCAAACATCCTCAAGCATCCGTATTGTAAAAATAATTATTTCTTTGTAAAAATATAATATTATTTTTAAAAATTAAATTTGCCTATCTAATTGCAACATGCAACTTTAAAAACACAACATAACATCTCAGTGAACTCAAAAAAAAAAAAAAAAACATAACATCTCAGAGCTGTGTTGCTAAATCATTATGTTTACTACTTTATTAGTATATATACAACTTTATTGCGTTAAAAAAATATTTTGGTAATGTAAATAGCCATGTTAAAAATAGATAAATAAGTCATTTCTTTAGTTTTCTTTTTAAACAACTAGACAATTATGTATACACATCTTGTGTACATACACTTCTTTTATATACCCAAATGTTTAATTTATAATCAAAATTAATTACTAATAGATGTTAAGTAACTCAATAATAATGGATCATTTTTTCAAGTCAAAGGTCAAGAGTTTAAGTTCTGAAATAATCATTTTATTTAATAGAAAATCGCAAGGGCAAAATGTATGGTCATTAATTTATTAGTTAGTGAACTTGGTTTATCATAAGTAAATGTATACGAAGTTTACTGACCAATGCAAAAATGATATACATTTGTGTTCTCTCCACCTGTATCTTTAATTTGTGTCACCTAAAAAGTATTGAAATGTTATAGAGTGAATTAGCCTAGCTTTGTGGGCTCTTTTTAGAGTAAATGAGCTAAACTTTTTATCATAATTACTTTGGTCATTAAACTTTAAAATTAACCACTTTAACCATTTAACTTTGAAGGTAGTACCACTTTGACCATTCCGTTTGACTGTAAATTTGGAGGGAATGAAGCCATCACATGGCGCATGACTTCATGTAAGGGTATTTTGGTTATATTATAACAAAACGACATTTTCCTGCCACAAAACAACCTTACCCTCCAATAATTCCCACGAAAATAAATACACACAATGTATAAAATAGAGCAACGTTTCCGACTAACAGGGTAACTTGGCTATTTTATGACCAAAATAACTAAGATAATTGTAAATGAATATGTCCCGCACATGATTTCATTCTTTCCAATTTAATAGCTAAAATGGACATAATGGGGCTCCAAAATTTGATGGCAAAAAAGAGTTTGTTTTAAAATTTGATGACTAAAGTGACGATGAATCGAAAGTTTGGTGGCCATTTAAACTATTTACATTTAATTTTTTATCATTTCAAGTAAATTTTTGTAGGTTGATTTTTGTTGGATCTTTCAGGTTTGTGCATGCTCTATATATTTTGTGGATTATTTTATGTGTTTAATATTGTTGGTGCTAAAAATTAGAAGGGGTATTTTAAACCACACAGTCAAATGTTCCGATCAAATGATTGATACAATAAATGCAACAAATCAAAAGAGTCACAGATGTATAGACGAGGTTGGCCTCGTATGAAGATACGGATTAGTACTCCTCTGTGGAAAGGAGCTAAGAGCTTGGTTTGCTTTATATTAATGACAAACAAACAACTATTACAAACTCACAAAAGTCATTCTAATTATTCTATCCTCACAATGTGACAATAAGAATGTGCCCGAGCTACGCAAGTTCTGGCTTCTCTATTCTATAAGCTCTATTGAGTGCTCTGATCTTATATTTCTCTTTTGTCTTCTTGCTGTTGAATGCTAGATTCTCCTTATTCTTAAGTTTTTTTTGTTGTTAAGAAGTTATTGCTATTGCTATTATTGGAGGTAAATCCACAATTTCGCTCCTCTCCGTGGTGAATCCGGAGGGTATATGCGGTGTGCAGGTTATCGAATGCCATGGCGCTTTAATGGCCCTTGCGTATAAGGAAATAAAGTTGCGCTTTCGCTAACAGTTATACTTTTGGCGCAATGGTAAACGTTTGATCCTCATAATTGGTATCAGAGGAGGTCACAGGTTCGATACCTGGGCACACCATTGTGGGGGGGATTGTTAGAGGTAAATCCACAATTACGCTCCTCTCTGTGGTGAATTTGGAGGGTATATCTAGTGTGCAGGTTATCGAATGCCATGGCGCTCTAATGGGCCTTGCGTATAAAGAAATAAAGTTGTGCATTCACTAACAGTTATAACTTTTGGTGCAATGGTAAACACTTGATCCTCACAATTTGGATTCACCCTTGTTAACATATATATCTAGATATTATGTTTCCATAAGTTAAGGATTTGCAAGATATTAAAGTTGACTTATATAAGTTTCTATAATCATAGTTTCCATTTATTTCTCTGTTGATACTTGTACACATCCCTATATACATAGGGCTCCTTGTACTATTGTTTATTTTCATTCAGTTCAATGCAATACATATTTATATCTCCCTTCTTTATTTTATAACATGGTATCAAAGTAGTAAAATCCTCTAATTACTATCCAACCGTTCTCGCCGATTCACCCATCTCCACCACTGTTGTTCTTATCAGTAACACATTACCACAAAACCCTAAACCTATATATTAAAACCTATATAATATACCTCTGCCATCATACACAATAACTCTAAACCTACACATTGAAACCTACATATATATACCTCTGCCGTCAGACACAATAACCTTGATAGCCAACAATAACCCTAATAGCCAGCTGCCATCCCAAACTAATACTACCACAGCCGTCCTACCACAGTCGTCATCTCTTTGCTCATGGAACCCTACTAACCATAATTACCATCAAACCCATTGCCAACATCACACTACCAATGCAATACACCACTACTGTGGTCTTCTATACTACCTAGACCAAGACGAAACCTATACCACGACCCTCGTCTTCCCTAGACGAGTCCATCAATATAAAAACCATCCGCAACCAACACGACATGCACCTACACGCGTGGTGTGTGGATCTAAACCTTCGCCTCCATTCTTACGCGTGTAGTCCTCACGCGCAACAAAACGTGCTTCATATGCGAGTTTATTATTCGCACGATCTAGTCCCACGCGCGCCCCAGTTACCTTAGCAGTTTAACTGGACCAGTTCAGTCATCTTTTTTTGGGGCTGATTCACTGATTATTTGATCAATTTTCTACAGTATCAGAACAATTCTTGGGGTTTTCAGTTATTCTGGTCTTGTTTTTAGCCTCTGTTTTCTTAAAATTTGCTTTATTTCTATTGTTTTTTCTAAGCTAACTACAATGGAAAAGTCTGAAATCGCTCGTCCTATTTCTATCACTCTCAATGGACCAAATTGTATACATTGGGCTCAAGCTATGACCAGCTTTCTCAAAGTTCGAAGAGTTTGGCGAATCTTTATTGGAGATATTACTGAACCTGTTCGAAAAAGAAGGCGAAATAATCAAAAAATTTATTGAGCGACAAGATTATTGGGATAGTAAAAATGGTGATATCATTACTTGGTGTTGCAACACTTTCACAACTTCTATCAATCAACAGTTTTGTCGTTTTAACACAATAAAATAAATGCGGGACTTTATAAAATCACGATACACGGTCAATGATCTTGCTTATCAATGTTAGCTTCTGACAGCCTTACATGCCAAAACTCAACAATCAGATCAGTCGGTTGATAGTTTTCAATCAGAACTTTATGTTATATGGGATCAGCTAACTCTCTCTGAACCTATTTGGGATTCCCCTACTGATGCTACGAAATTTAAAAAATATAGAGATCATCAATGATTGATTACTCTACTTATGGCTTTACATGATCATTTTGAACCAGTCAGAGTTGCTTTTCTTCATCACAAACCTTTGCCAACCCTTAATGAGGCAACTACAGAACTTTTGTCTGAAGAAACTTGACTTGGCACTAGATCTTAGAATCCTAATACTGTGTTTGCCGCTCATTACCCAAAATCTGCCACGGCAAACTCTCTATATCATTGCTCATATTACTATGCTACCGATCATGCCTTGTTACATTGTTTTATTCGAATTTGCTGGCATTGTCATAAGCAAGTGCCAAGTCATTACTAAAAGGATTGTTGGAAGAATCTATCCAAACGATCTCACCCCTCCTCTATCACCGCTGCCACAACTGAACAGCCAAACAACATCCAGAAAGCTCTACTTCATCAGTAACTGTCAATGACATTGCAGCCTTTCTCAAACAGGTTATATCTCCTCCTGGTACTGCCATGTTTATCACCTCAAGTACTTCTTGGTTCCTTGATTCTGGGTGCTCTAATCATATGACCTTCGACTCTACTACTTTTCTATCCAAAAATCTAGTCACGCATACATCCTCTATTAATATTGTTGATGGATCTCAATTATATGTTAGTTATATTGGCTCAGTTGCTACTCCTAATTTCTCACTACCTGCTACTTTTTATATTCCCAAATTAACTATAAAATTTATTTATGTTAACCAATTGTGTGATCTTGGACTAAATGTTATATTTTTGTCCTTTGGTTGTAATGTACAGGATCCATGGATGGGGCAGATTATTGGGATATACCGTAAAGTTGGGTGCATGTTTATACTTATACATCTCCGCATCCCTCAACTTTTCACTGTTGTGTTTACACTATTTAATTCTCCCATTAGTTTATGGCATTCTAGATTAGGTTGTATGTCTTTTGATTGCCTTTGATCTCTTGTATCTTCTGGTCAATTAGGTTCAATAAAGTTTGATAAAGTGTCATATTTATCGCGTCAACTTGGAAAACAACCAGCATTACCATTTAATAAAAGTGATTATATTTTGTCTGCTTCATTTGACCTTATACATTCAGATGTTTGGGGGTCCTTCTGCTCATAATACTATGGGTGGTTTGAAATATTTTATTATCTTTCTAGATGACTACACACGTTTTACTGGGATTTTTCTTATGAAAAACCTCTCAGAGTTACCTCAAATATATTATAATATTGCTCGAATGGTTTAAACTCAATTTTTTTCGATCCATAAAAGTTTTTCGTGCTGATAATGCTATGGAATATAAAAAAGCAAATTTTCTCAAGTTTTTTCGTGAATAAGAAACCGTTTTTCAATATTATTGTCCAGGCACATCTCAACAAAATGGTGGTGCTGAGCGGAAATATAGACACATTCTTGACATTGTTCGCATTCTCCTTATTTTTAGTAGGTGTCCTGAATGTTTCTGGGGGGAAGTAACTATTACTGCTATTTATATAAACAATCGCATTCCAGTACCGAGTCTTCAAAATTAAATCACATTATTAACGACTATATGGTATTTCTCCTACTTATAATCTTCTTAAGGTGTTTGGTTGCGCATGCTTTGTGTCACTTCAACCACATGAACACTCCAAACTCGAACCTCGATTTTGTCTATATTGTTTCTTGGGGTATGGGATTGAACACAAAGGGTATAGGTCCCACGATCTTGTCTCTATACGCATACGTATCTTCTGTCATGTCATGTTTTGGGAACATAAATGTAAGGTCTATAAGTGTTGGCTTTATTCAGTCAACAAAAACACTGTTTCGCTTGTAAAATCTTTAATTAAATCAAAGTTCAAATTCAAAGTAAAGACTTCAAGCACACCAAAGTTATCAAGATTCAAATTGCGGAAGTTTTAAAGTCATAAGCTTGGTAAAAATGATTGAATCACTTAGGTGGTGATGTGTTTTAGTTTAAAATGAATTTACAACATGTTTTGAAAGGAAAAAATAGAGCCCTGCATTTCAGACTGGTATAGTGACTGTACTTGGATTTTTCTAGCGTTTAAATCCTCTAAGAATTGAATTTCGAATTTCGGACCAATACAAGAGCAAATAGTGGACCAATCCGGTAGTTAAGTTGTTCCACAGTTTTCCACACTAGTGGACCGGTCCAGTTTTTAATAACTTGGACCAGTATGGCAAGGATTTTTCTACATTATTTTTTTTATCGTAAATTTAACCTTAATTTGGTATGTTTCTTATTATAACTAGGAGTTGGACTCTTTATTCTTTATAAATTAACTCATATGGTCTCATATCAATTAATGCTCTTTATATATCAAAATTCATACGTTTCAAAATGCAATTTTCACATCACACCACCTAAGGTCCTGAATCAAATATTCATGCCAATCTAATTGTTCTACTCTAAGAACAAAGATATCGAACCCGTTATTAAAGCGCGAGGCTGTTAAAGAGATCAGAGTGAATCCGAGGCGTGTGATACGTTGTGTTCCAAATCGAGATATTCGAGGAGGAACCTGCTACATTAGAGGTTACATTTAGAGTTATTCTTGAGTGATTCAAGAATTGTTCGTCTAAGTCGGTTAGTGATTAAAGCGCGAGGCTGTTAAAGAGATCAGAGCGAATCCGAGGCGTGTGATACGTTGTGTTCCAAATCGAGATATTCGAGGAGGAAGCTGCTACATTAGAGGTTACATTTAAAGTTATTCTTGAGTGATTCAAGAATTGTTCGTCTAAGTCGGTTAGTGATTAATCGAGTCTGTACCTCTTGTGATTATTATAGTAGATTTGTTTCTTGAGGATTAGTCATACACTGCAGGGATACCTCGTTATATCTTGTCTTATTTTTCTGTGCTTGATTGTTTTGCTTTAAGTATGCATGCTAGGATTAAGCAAACTTTCAGAATTAAAATTGGTAGACTCTTAAGTTTAATTATGCTATATTAATAAATTTGTTTTTCCGCATAAATTAGAGAATAATACACCTAGTTTAATTCACTTCGCACGTGGTTATAGTTTTTTCAATAAAATGGTCTCCTCCTTATCCAAGTTTCATGTCTCTGAGGAATCTATTCTTTCTTTTTTCACCAACTCCACTATTGATATTTCCCCATCTACCACTACTATAATAGATGAATCTGACAATCAGCCTTCCGATCAACCTAACTCATCCACTATTGATTCTAATCACCTCGTTCAGTTCGTTTAGAATGCCACATCATCTGAACCATCTTCACTCAATATCCCTCCTTCAAATGAGTCTCCAACTACGGTCAATCCCAATGAAAATGCCATGACTTTGATCTTGTCATTCCACCAGTAACACAACAGTCTACTTGGGTGAAAGAGCTTCTATATCACCTTTATAATTATCACTGTTACTCTACCATATTTTAACACCATGAACCTTCCTCCTTTAAAAAAGCAAGTTCTAACCCACTTTGGCAGCAAGTAATGTCTGAAGAATTACAGGCATTAAAAAAAGCCTAAACATGGGAGTTAGTTACTCTTTCGCCGGGTAAAACAACAATTGGTTGTAAATGGCTCTATAAAATCAAAACCAGGTCAGATGGTTCGGTAGAACGATATATACCTCGTCTTGTTGCCAGAGGTTTCACCCAGGAGTACGGTATTGATTATAAAGAGACTTTTGCTATTGTTGCTCGCATGGCGTCTATTCGTACGCTTCTTGCTATTGTTACTGCTCGAACATAGGATCTTTCTCAGATGTTTGTGAAGAATGCATTTCTCAATAGTGAACTCAGTGAAGAAGTTTATATGAAACCTGCTCCAGGATATACTCATTCTCCCTCTCAAGTCTACAAACTACGTCGTGCCTTGTATGGGCTTAAACAGGCTCCTTGTGTCTGGTTTACAAAATTCAGCTCGACAATTGGGAAGTTTGGTTTCAATTCTAACAATTCTGATCCTGGTCTCTTTATTCAGCAAATAGATAATGGTATTATACTTCTTCTTCTCTATGTGGATGATATGATAATCACGAAAAATAATCATGCAGGTATATCTGATCCTAAAAGATCTCTCAGCCAACAATTTAAAATAAAGGATCTCGGTCGTCTCAACTATTTCTTGGGTCTTGAAATTCTTTTTGACTCAGCTAGCTATTATCTTTCTGAAGCAAAATATACTTCTGACATTATTGCTCGAGTTGGTATTACTGATGGTAAAACTGCGCCTAGTCCACTAGAAACTAATCTCAAGCTTACTCTACTTGATGGCACTCCTACTTTATATCAACAATTGGTTGGCAATCTTGTATATCTTACCATCACTTGCCTAAATATCGCGTATGCAGTTCATTTAGTGAGTCAATTTACGTTTGCTCCTCACTCTACACACTATGTTACTGTTCTTTGAATACTTCGATACCTTAAGGGAACAGTGTTTTATAGTCTTCACTTTTCCTCCACATCTTCTCTTGAGTTATGAGCTTATTTTGATGTTGACTGGGAAGGAGATTTCACTGATAGACGATCTACCACTGGTTATTGTTTTTTCTTAGAAGATTCTTTGATCTCATGGCATAACAAGAAATAATCTCTTGTTTCTAAATCTAGTACTGAGGTAGAATATCGTGCACTTGCTGACACTACACAACATCTTGTCTGGCTTAGACGGCTTCTTGAGGAGATGGGTGCCCCTCAATGTTTTCCTACTATTCTCTATTGTGATAATTGAAATGTTATTCAGATCGCCCATAATGATGTCTTTCATGAATGTATTAAGCATATAGAAATCGATTGTCATTTTGTTCGTCAGCATGTCACGCGCAGCACTGTTTGCCTTCTCTTTGTTTCCCTTGAAAATCAACCAGCTGATATTTTCACCAAAGTTCATTCTCCTACCCATTTTCTCGATCTTATTTCCAAACTCAAACTAGTATCCCATATGCCACCTTGAGTTTGAGGGGGGATATTAACATATATATATATCTATATGTATTGTGATATTATGTTGCCATATGTTAAGGATTTGCTAGCTATCAAAGTTGACTTGTATAAGTTTCTATATTTATAGTTTCCATTTATTTCCTTGTTCATACTTGTACACATCCATATATATATATAGGGCTCCTTGTACTATTGTTTATTTTGAGTAAATAACCAAATTGGCCATTGAACTTTACACCGAGTTTTAATTTGCCCATTCATATTTTTTTTCTCAATTTACCGCTTCAACTTTAGACCACGTTCCAATCTCACCATTCCGTCCATTTTAAGCCGTTAACTCCACAATAATGAACACGTGCAAGGCATGTGATCTCAAATAAAGGGCAAAAAAGTCAATTAATTTAACCCTCAACCTTTTTCTTCATTTTACTCTAATAAATTTTCCGGCCGGAAAATTTAACCCTTCAACCAGCAGTTTAGCACAGGAAAATCCATACCCCCATCATACAAGAAAATATATGCACTGTTTATCCAGCTTTTTTTTTAACTTTATCTTTCTCTCTCCCTCTCTTATCTCTATTCATTATTATTCCAAAACCCCACCATAGAAGAAAACCAATTTATCTTCTTCCTCTATGAAGCTCTCTTCTGACCCAATTATTTTCCAGCAATAGTGACTTGTTTTCAATTTCAATTTGTAATTGTTTTTCGGCAATGGCGGTGACTTATTTACAGAGGAAGAAACAAGCTAGCTAGTGTTAGGATATATTTAGAGAAAGAGAGTTACGGATGGGAGTTGAAAGAATAAAATTAGTTTTTAAGAACCACCATCCACATCCACATCCAACCCCTAAACCCCATCTCCAAACCACCTCCTCCACAATCAACCATCTTCATGCGTCATAGTCACTGCTATGCAGGCCACTGCTACCATCGCAAAGGTCTCAAAAGCCTTCACATATAACACTCCACACCTTTTATCTTCAGCCCACAATTTCTCTCTCTAAAACTCCACTCACTCACTCACTCACTCACTCACTCACTCTCTCTACTTTCGCTAACAGCACTCTCTTTCTCTCTCTTTGTGTGTGTGGTCAGAAACCATAGCCACATTAAGACTTCGTCTCCCACTCTATTCTTTGATGGTGGTAAACCGATAGAGGAATATTGAGATGGTTCTGCTGATGAAGAAAATATTGGGGAAAAATTATGATTTAAATTAATTGACTTTTTTGCCCTTCATTTGAGGTCGCGTGCCTTGCACTTGTTCATTTTTGTGGAGATAACGGCTTAAAATGGACGGAATGGTGAGATTGGAACGCGCTCTAAAGTTCAAGCGGTAAATTGAAAAAAAAAAACCAGATGAATGAGCAAATTAAAACTCGACGTAAAGTTCAATGACCAATTTAATTATTCACTCGTTTATTTTCATTTAATTCAATGCAATACATATTTCTCTCTCCATTTTCAATTTTATAACAACCCTAAACACTTCCCCTAAGCTAGTGCTGTTTTTTATTTATTTATATATTTATTTTTTCAGTTTGATAGAGTGAATTTGCCTAGTTGGGTTCTTTTGATCATTTCAAGTGAATTTTTGTGGGTTGATTTTGTTGGGTTTTCCTACTTTGTGCGTGGTCTAGATTGTTCTGTCTTATCTTGTGGACATGGTGGGGTGTTTCTTTTAGGGGTTTATGGTGTTGAGGAAGAAATTTACTAATTTAGATTAGTGGGTCTGTTTCGAAATTTGTGTCCCTTATTGAAATGTAGCACTAATATTTATTTTTCTACATTTTAATATTAGTTATAATTAAATTTAACATACTATATTAAGAAACAAGTTTTCAACTGAATGCTTATGGTTTTTAATGATATTTAATATAGTAGTTGCCCTTATATTTTTGTTCATGAGATATAAATGCTAATATAGTAATAAGGGTAAACTTCCAAATGACAAATCAACATTGGAGTGTAAATAATCATATATTCATACACATTAATTCAGATAAGAAAAAAAAATATTTAGGAATTTTATTTAACATTATGCATTAAGAAACTAAAAAAGCACCACCTAAGAACTAAAATGAAATTGTACCTTATTCTTTTCCTCATGAGAATTTAACTTTTTTGATAAACTCAATGAGATAAGAGCGAGGATGCTATTCATTTCCCTCTCGTCCTGTAATTAAGAATAGAACATAAAATTTCAATAAGTAAAAGTTCAGATGTAAAATTTAAATAATTTCTGAAATTAAGAACAGCACTTAAACGTCCTTGTGTAACTTCTAAAAAACATATTAGTTTTAACATAATTAATTACGAAGGCCTACTTTTAACTTTTATATAAGAGTATATATGTATATATATTGTAGGTTCTTTTTTATTTTGTGGATCTACAACATAGAATATGCGATATGATGGAACCCTTATTTTTATACGATAATTATATTTTGTGAGGGATCAATCCATTTAATAGAATATTTTGTATTAGAATCCTTTGGGTATAAATTTTCTTGGGTCACCAGCATGCTTAGTTCCGCAAGCGAGAATTAATCTCACAATATCTATTATATATATATATATATATATATAGTGTGAGAAAATGTGGCGCAAAGATCTTTTTGATGCAATAATTTAGAAGAACTTATTGAATAATTTTTTATTAGTGCGTGATACTACTTTATCGTTTACACTTAATATTGACTCTTCTGTAATCTAGGTAAGAATAATATTTATGCGTGTATATTGATGTAATGCACGTACGTGAATGGTCATTGCTGCAAAATTAAGACGTACCTCAAATTTATTTTCAAGGCCTAATTTTGATTTCTCAATTGAAGTCATCAATGAGAGTAAATTTAGAATTCTTCCGGTATCCTTCTGCTCATGTATATATATATGGCAATAATAAGAATGCAATTTAAACCAAAAAACTTATAATTGAGATACAATACATATATGAAAATTGTAGATAATCAAGGTAAGATATTGAAACTATTTTAAGTTGCACATGAACGATCCTTTGAAAAAGTAGCCACTTTTTCTCTATCAATAGTTCAATACGGGGGAGTTCTTAAGAATTTTTCTAAATGAGGAGTTTATAATTTGTTTATGTCTTATTCTTTTTTATGTTTTTAACTAAATCAAATTTAGTATAATATTCTATCAAAAAAAAAGTTGAGCATATTGTAAATAATACATATATAGCATACACGTGCAACACCCTTTTTTAATTACATTAATTAATAATAATTAAACCTAATTTTGGGTGGTGATATTGACACCCTCAATATCTCTTGAAAACACTCTCACTTTTTATTCGGTTCTTAACAGCCGAGTAATGTGTATGTTACTCGGCTGTAAAGAACCGAGTATAAACTTGATAATGCCTTACTCGGTTGTCAAAGACCAAGTATATAGGATTATACTCGACCCACAAGAATCGAGTAACAGATACCTTACTCGATTGTCAAGAACCGAATGAAAGGGGGAATGTTACCAAGTGTTTTTGAGGTACCAATATCACCACCCCTAATTTTCTCCCCTTTCAAACTTAATGTCTATCCGTGCAACAGAACAGTTCATCAAGGATTAGAATAGGCAAATATCATGAGTTTTAAATATGACAACATATCTTATATTGAAGGGGAAAATTGACGGCTGATTGATTTATCATTAACAAATTGATTAAGACTCAAAATGAAAACTTTGTGATTCGACATAATTAAGAGAGGGTTGTCTCTAATCTGAATCGAAACAGCGCACAAAAATGTTGTGCATGGACCATTAATTATTTAATTAAAATGTTGTGCGAAAATCTTTTTATAATACAACAATTTGTATAAGTGTTCAATGATACTTTGTTTCTTTACAAAAAAATAAAAAATAAAATAACTTGTCAAAGTTATTCTTTATTGATTTGTGATGCCACTTCGTCGTTTACACTTAATATTATCTCTTATTTATGAAATAGTCTTAATCTAGTTAGTGATCGAAGCCAAGCATATATAGTGTGCGTAGATTATAATGCATGTACATAAAGCCGCAAATTAACACGTACCTCAATTTTCTCTTGAAGGCTAAACTTTGATTTCCCAAACGAACTCATCGAAGAGAGTAAATTTAGTGTTCTTTCCATATCCTTATTCTCCTGTATAATATATATATACCAAATAATAAAAATGCAATTTAAGCCAATAAATATATAATTGGGATAAAATACATTTATGGAATTTGGAGATAATCAAGGTAATACACATGCACTGCACGTGCTACAATTTTTCTTTAAATACATCAATATTGATAAATAAATTGATAACTGAACCTTTGTCCCTTTCGCTTTCAAATTTAATGTCAATCAGTACTAAAACGTGCAAAAATTCTAGCATTATAAAAGGCAAACACCATTTAAATATGAATATATGATATAAGATAGTTAACATGTGGACTACTTAATTTCTTATATACAATTGAAGTTTAAGCTGAACATGTATATTTTTTTTCCCCTTTTGGATGGAATAAGTATGTTTATCATTGGCCAATCAAATGTTGATTTAAAAAAAAAATTATATTTTGCACAGTGTTGCTTGATGTAAAAGTAAGAGTTAATTCTCAACATAAATCTTTTTTTTTTTTTTGTAACAAAAAAAGGCCTGCAAAGCTTGGCAAACAAACAAATACAAAGCCAATATTATCATAGACAATCAAAGACATAAGATGACGCGGAATGTATTGCGACATAGAAGCAAAACTAGCACCTCGAGGAACAGATTGTGCAACCAGATTCGCAACATGAATCACATAAATGAAATTGTGTTTTTCAATATGGAAAAGAACTTGCCTTTATTTAAAGAAAATCGGGAACTTTAGTTATTAGGCTTTTGACATAGGGACAATTGTTATATCGTGCTACTGGGTTTTTCACCTAGACGCAAACCTTATACTAAAAAGAAGTTAAGTGTTACAATTCCTACAAAGAAAATGATTATAACCATGATAAAAAAAAATGTAAAATTTTTAAAACTCAAATGGTGTTTATTTTCTTTAGTTAAAGAGTTGATTGACTTACCACCAATAGATTGATTAAGACTAGAAATGAAAACTTTGTTTTTCAACACAGGAGATTGTTGCCTCTAATTTGAACGCACAAAAAAATCAACCTAATTAATTTGATTAACTCAATGAGTCTTATATAGGTGAAATGAAAAAGATATTAAGGCTTCGATAGAGTGATAAGCTTGTGACACATTATTTTAAATGCTTGAAGTGGTGAAAAGTGATATTTTTAGACAATTAGGTGGTGAAAAGTAATATATGCATGGTTGAATTTAAACTAAGGTACTTATGTTTTGAGAAATTAAATTGGGTCATTTAAATTTAAGTACCTCACTAATGGTTGAATTTAGACTGAGGTACTTAAAGTTTTGAGAAATTACAATTTAGTACCGTTAAGTACATGAAAACTAATGAGCACGTTCTATGCACGTGATGTCTCAAGTCTCAATTATGCAACCGCTACTAATCTTTCTTTCTTTTTTAATTTTTTTGAGATACAACCACTAATAATCTTGTTTGTTTTCATTTTCATTTCAAATTGAAAATTAAATATTTATAGAAGATATTTGTTTTGTTTTCTAAATTCATTTACTCGTTTGTATTTATCAAGATTTAATATTTTTAAAACAAATACAAAAATAGTGTGCTTTATTTGTGAACAATATAATAAATGAAAAATAATATGCTTTCAATGAGCACCTTCTATAACGAGTTATTTGGCTACAATACTAGATTTTCAATGTTTTCACTTCCTATTACTATTAGAATTTGCGGAATATTGAAAAATAGATTTTTTTATGAAAAAGTTTACTGCAAAAGAACTAGGTGAAAAATATTTTTTTTAAATTAAGGGTCTATATTTGACCAAATTCCAAAAGGATTGCAAAGTTAAGTTTGCAGTAAATTTTTATATACAATCATGCAAAATCAAGTTTGCACTATATGTTTTTTATCATATTATTATAAATAAATGTTTAATTAATAATGCTTTAGAATAATTTTAATAAATTACATATTCAAAACATATTTATTAATAAAATGCACATAATAATTTTTTCGGAGTTATGCAAAGTTAAGTTTGCACTATTTATTTTATAAAACATTACTATGTATATATGTTTATTTGACGTTAAAGTTTTATGAATGAAATATAAGAATACACTTGTTAAAAAAATATAAACACATCATGCAAAACAAATTTGCACTATTTTTTTTATTACAGAGTTAAGTTTGCACAAAACACAATTTTGTGCAAAGTTAAGTTTGCACTCAATACAATTTAGTGCAAAGTAAAGTTTGCACTCGGTCAAAAAGCCCTTATTTTAAAACACAATTAATAAATAAGCTCTTTATCTCATAATGATAATGATTTTTAGGCTCTTATTTTTAAAAAATATTATTCATTGGTTTTTTTGCGAAAAATGTTATCACACAAACTCTTTTACCTTATTTCCAGTAGAATTTATTATTTTATATTATCCATATTATAGAGGGGTATGTGTAGATAATGAGAGGAGTACGTACATGCTACGTACATCTATAAATAGTGTCTCAAATTAATCTAGTACCGTTAAATTTGAAGAAATATTCATCACAAGGACATAATCACCCACTCGTTTCCAAAATATTAGAAACGTGTTTTAGAGATGTGTTTTGAAGATATTATAATATGTATTTGTGCTAACAATAAACTTTTAGAATATTTTAGTGAAGATGAACTCCATTAACTTGATGAATATATTGGTAATTCCTAAGGATAGCAACATGTTCGGTTTGAGTAAGATTTGACCAAAAAATTGAACCCCTTCTTTTGTAAACTAGAGCAATTCGAACATAACACGGTGCATGTTTTATTTTTAAAACATTGGGCCCAACCCAATAAATCAAACCCACCCAACCCATTATATTATAAGGATATTTAAAGAGAAAATGCTATATTCATATCAGGTTAAAGGGGTTAAATTTGGGCAAATCTGAACCTAACTTGAACCCGCACCAATTATTTATTCTAAAACTCGAGCTTGCCTACTTGAATTGGGTTGGGTTCAAAAATCTGTCGGGTTAAATTTTATTACCATCCCTAGTAATCCCTTGAATGATGTGTCTCTTGAAGGGCTTTCCTTGGTCCGATGGATAAAAGTACCGGATATAATATAAAACACCACATTAAACATCTCTTCAAGGTGTGATTATTTAATTTGGTATTTTATGAGATAAGCGGGATAATTCATTTGGTACTTTATTTCATATAGAGTTGCAACAAATATAAAATATAAATATTTAATTATATCCCATATCTTAATTTAGCATACCAAACATATCTTAGAAGTATTATTATATTTTATTATAAATAATTTAATTTTTACTTTAACGCACACGCAAAAAATAAGGTGTATTATTTACTCCACCAAATTACTTAATTTAATCCACCTAAAATACTGGGAGCATTATGTGCCGGAATTGAACCCAAAACCCTTGAAATGAAATGAGAGGTGAAATCCAATCCAATTGAGTTAAAAATTTTGGGCATCTACAAACGTCTAATAAGCATGTGCACTCGATTGAATTATTATTTTAATTATTTTGTTTCAGCGTGCACAGGCTCGTAAAAATTGTAACTCAATTGGATTGGGCCTCACCTCTGATTTCAAAAGTTTAGGGTTCCATTTCCGGCCCGTAACATCCCTCATAAGATCTTCATTCCTTTCTTTTGAAATTAGAAAGGAAAAACAAGACTTCTCTTTGATAAGATGATATTATGCATATAAGATAGGAAACTGTTAAAATTTGTATATCATCATCTATAGTATACTGCGTATGGTGATGAAGATGATGATGAAGAAAGAAAGATATTGGTATACCTACGGCTAAAAGTACCTAATTGAACTGCTTTGTATACAAAAACCAGGTCACGGACGATTGCCGAAGCTGCAAAACCTTTGAAGCTTTTGCATCACTAATGGGGAAGGGCACTCCACCCTCAAAGGTCTATCTGTTTTCATAATCTTATTATTTCTTTTTTATAATCTTAGGGTTTTCATATTGAAACATTATTATTCCTGTATATATATACTTCTGTATGTGCATTAAATATATATATATATATATATATAGGCTCTTTGATGATGAATGGATTTTGAGTAAGTGTTTTCTGTGAGTGGGTGTATGTTGATGATTAGGTTTAATTTAACTTAACAAATATATCCATCAATCTATCTATATAATAAGGAAACATGGTTCAATTCTTGAATCCAAAACACGTATAAGGGGTAAAAGATTGTATTCTAAGGATTGAGATGAATGTATAAAGGTTGAAAAGTTGACACAAAAGGTATATAAAAGGTAGAATAGACTCGCAGTGCGTGCCTTTTGCATAGTTTAATGCAAGTTAACAATTAATTGAGATGAGATGAGAGATGCATGCCAAGTGTAAAATCAGTGTCTTAAACACTTCTGCTATGGTCGTTTTGCTCTCTCTAAAAACTTCTTGTGTTTCTTTCTATCTTGAGATAATCCATAAAAAGGATGACTGGATAGTTTTTGCATGCCCGATTTCCTTCAACTTTTTTATGACGTGCAATGCTACTGGTCCTTTCTTTTCTCTCTCTAAAAGATAAGCTCAGACATATCAAAATTGCACTTCTTCCTAGAAATTTGGGATGAAAGATGCATTAAGTTTACTTTTAGGATTTTACTATTTGACAAAACGTATGGGACAACTATCCTTGTGGACAAGGACTTACTGATGAATAGCTCTTTTGCTGAAGTACAAATTACTCGATATATACGAAGCAAGCCAAGCACGAAACCTTATAACACATTTACCGGTGACGAAACAAATGATTTACACACTTCCTTTTCTTTTGCACCCTTAAGCTATAAATAAAGTGTCTTGCCAAGGGTAAAAAATTAAGTCCATCTCCCAATCACAAAAACTCTATTTAAATATAGGATTCTGAGATACTCCAGTCCCTTTCTTTAAGAGGGGTATGGAAGCTCCCTTTGTCCCTAAGATCCTAAAAAGGGGCGAAAGGCTCGTTAAGCTTTAAACTTTGCACCATATCAAGCCAAATCCGACCTATCAGTCTGAATAGCGAATCTAAAGCCTTTGGCAGACAAAACACAACCCACAAATAACTTTTCATAGGATTAAACCCTAAATATAGAAACATATTCGTAGGTCCACGGTCTTCCACCTACTTATTGTTGTAATATATACATTTTTGGCCTACAACCTAAGAGGTTAAGCTTTTGGATGAGATGGTAACTTAACATGGTATTGAAAAAGTGGTATATAGAAGGTCCTCGGCTCAAGTCGTATTATATCCTTCCCCATCATTAAGTCTTTCTCTCTTCGTGTGGGAATGGGACCATTCGTGAGAAAGGCTGTTAACTTTATTCAATAATTCACTTGATGCTTGTTGGTCCACTACCTAATAACTTAAGCTTTCAGGTGAAAAGGTAGCGTAACAATTCTTAAACACGATCTCTAACGACCCCCATTCCCCTCCATATACCTTTACAACCCCTTGCTAGGTTGAACTTCACCAAATATTTATCCCCAAGGACCCTTTCCTTAGTCAAGGTCACTTCACCTTTCGGTCAACTAGATGAAATGTCCTTACCTCCTCTGAACCTTATCACATAAAATCCCTCTTCATTTCCTTTGGTCTTTTTTCGGACAAATAACGGTATAAAATAAGTAGCATTCTAGACAAGGCAATACTAACTAACTTGAACACATCCCGAACAAGGTGCATTTGTGAGCAATTAATTGAAATAACGCAATCCCTTAACCCGAAATTTCAAATTCTATTTTGAAGAATAAATCTCTACAAAGTAGAAGCAAGAATTACTAGTATATAATTTATCTATATATAGAAGCAATAATTTATACTATATACTATATGTCTGTTATAAATCTAGGCTATAAAGAGGATTATCTCTTTAATAAAAAAAAAGGGATATCCATTTGAAGGGGTAAATGGATACATTTTTCTATGAAAATTTGCAAAGTTGAACTGTATGATGAGTAATTTTTTTTAATATAAAAAGTAAGGTCTAATTCTCTTCCTTTTACAATGAATAGCAAAGAAACCCTCCCTGCCTTGGGTGAGACTCGATCCCAGATTCGGGTGGAGATCATCTTCAATCTAGAAGTAGGTGAGATGACCATCAAAAATTTAAATGGCCAAAAGTTCACACACAATATATATATATCAAGTTTTCATTACACCCACTTCTAGATTGAATTTTTAGATGAAATTTTGGCGGAGGTGACATACGCATCATATAGATCATCTTTACAAATTTTCATATAACTCATCTATGTACCCCTCGAAATGGACATCCCTTCTTTTTGTTAAAGAGAGAGAATCCGTCTTTATATAAATATAGATGAATGAATGTACGTACATATGTATGTATGAGAGAGGGTGGAAGGAACTTACCTCCCCTGGATCTTCTCGCAGATGATCCCTCTTCAGTTCCTCTGGTCTTTTTGTTAATGAACCTGGATGGACAAATATCTGTATAAAACAGGTAGCAATCTGGACAAGGCGATGTTACTAGTTTGAATACATCCCAAACAAGGCCCATTTGTGAGTAATTAATTTAAACAAAGCGACCCCATCATCCAAACAATTTCAAGTGGAAGCAAGAATTTCTACTCTATAATTTATCTACATATAAAAGAAAGAATTTATACTAATATATATATATATATATACATGTATATATGATGTGTGTATAAGAAATTAAAGATCTGAGAAGGTGGAAGGAACTTGCCTCCCCTGGACCTTCTCACAGATGATCCCTCTTCAATTCCTCTGGTATTTTTGTAATAGAAACTGGGATGGACAAATAACGTTATAAAATAGGTAGCAATCTGGACAAGGCAACGTTACCTAGTTTGAACGCATCCCAAACAAGGTGCATTTGTGAGTAATTAATTCAAACAAAGCAACTCCATAACCTTAACAATTTCAAATTCTATTTGGAAGATTAAACCTCTACAATGTAGAAGCAATAATTTCTACTTTATAGCTTAGAAGATATCTATATCTATATCTATATATCTAGATTTATATATCTAGATCTATATATCTAAATCTATATATCTAGATTTATATATCTTTCTGTATATATATACACGAATCTATGTATTATAAATTACAGAGCTGAGCGGGTGGAATGAACTTGCCGGTCTTCACATCCTAGCAATTACCTTCTCTGCCTAGTTCCTCTTTGCTGTTGAATCTCCGATACTCCTTTTTTCACTGTGCACATGGTATTTAAAGAGGTTTGGTGGAAAAGTAGGGTTTGCGTATTGATTACTTTTTGCCGAAATTGGAAGTATGTAGACTGTTCTAGAATCGGTGGGACCCATCCATTGGCGTGTGTGTGAGAGGTCGATTGTTCTAGAATATGTTAAAAATGTAAATATTGAGGTTAAATGGGGTGAAGTGTGAGATTCTTTAGGTATCCTTGTTTGAATTGGTAAACTGCAAAAAACGGGCAACATCAAAACTGATGGAGTTTCATGAGAAATATGTTCTCATTTCTTAATAAGGTGCATGAAGCGGCAGGGGAAATTAATACACCGAGTAATATTTTCTTTTTACTTGTATCACCTTATAATCTAGTGCTTTGAGCTTAAAATATTTAAATGACTCTACATGTTGAGGTATGCGAGAAGTACAAATGCATCAAATAGCTTCAAACAAAGAATTTGATTCCCTAGCCAGGTCTCCGTATCAAAGTTATAATCCTCAATTTTTATACAATTTAGTGCAGTAGATTCGTTTAAAATTAGAGTAATTCCCAAATTAATGAAATTAGCATCCGCAACTGTGAAATTATTTGGAGTTTCTATGTAAAAATTCCAATTTTATGTGGAATGATTTTATTCCGTATAAACTTGGTGATACGGAGTTGAGGGCCTGAAGCTTTCAAGATTTTGTATTGGTTCTCCATTTGGTAATTTCAGACATTACGATGTTCTTCTCTAATTAATATAACAAGGATGCTATTGTAAACAGTGTATCAATTCAAGCTTGTTATAGATTTTTGAGATTTTCCCTTCCGTTTAAGAGGGCTTTCTTCCTTGTGGAATCAAGGGTTAGGGTTTTATCCCACTCATCTCATTCCACTATGTAGGTTGAATGACAAGAAAGGTTTAACTGCAGATAGATAACTCCCAAACTTGCAGATTGATGATAATTATCAAAAATAGAAAATTGAGATGACTTTTCACCATCATCCCAACACGAATGTTTACACACTGTAATATATCTTTGTTTGTTAATTTAATGCTTGTAAAGTTTCTCTAGATTACGTTGTAATTTTGACATGCCTCAACATGTACTGTTATTTAAATATTACAAGTTTTAAGCTCAAAGCACTATATTTTAAGGTTTCATACGAGTAAAAAGAAAAATGCAAATTAAAAATACATTTTTTTTCCAAAGTTCAACAAACTTGTTAAGTTTGGTTTTTATTGAGATTTTCTTTATTCGGTTTAGCATTTGTTTTCGAAGCACTAGAAGAATCACAGATCTAAATTTTGAAGATATACAAAATTGGGAAGAATTAAAACAAACTTCTTCTTCTTTTCTTTTCTTTTTTCTTTTTTCTTTTTTGTCCTTTAAACAAGTAAATACTGCTATATATGAACCTCAACTAATTTTGAAGTTGCCAATTTACCAATTCAAACAATAATACCTAAATAATCTCACACTTCAACCCTTTTAACCTCAACATTTACGTTTTTAACACATTCTAGAATAGTCTTCCTCTCACGCAACCATCAATGGTCCCATCGATTTGTTAAGGGATAGAAACAATTCATTACTAATTACTATATTATGATTTCGGCAAAAAGAATTAATACAAGAACCCTTTTTTTTTGCCAAACCTTTTTAAATACCATTTGTGCAGTAGAAAAAGGAGGAGAAAGGTATATCAACGATGCGGGTTAGACTAATGGTAAAGGCGTCCACCCGAAACAATTGCTTGGTATACAGATGTCTTCTCCTTGTGCGAGTGGGTTAGACTAATGGTAAAGGCGTCCACCTGACACCAGGCGATCTCAGGTTCAAGTCACTGGGTTCAGGGGTTTTTCTTTGTTATTGTAGTAAAAGGAAGAGACTTGGACCTTCATTTTTTTTAAAAAGGGTTGTTTCGGTTTTGGCCCCCATTTGGGACAGGTTTCCGTCAAAAAGTCGGCCAAACCTTTTGTTGACCTTAACTTTTGGTCAAAAACTCCAAAATGCCCTTTTGTTTAACCCTTCCTAGTATTATACTTTATATATATACATGTATAATGAGGACCCTTTTCTTAAGGACCGTCCACTTTTTTGACGGGGTAAACAGATGAATTTTTTCATGAAACTTGGTGGAGATAATCTCTATAAGGAATAGATCATCTTCACCAAATTTCATCAAAAAACTCATCCGGGAAGTGGGTTTACTACACAATTGATATATATGCGCATTTCTAGAAATTTCAATGTCTAGAAATGCTCATATATATATATGAATTGGGTTAACTACACAATTGATATATGTGCACATTTCTAGTTGTTGAAATTTTAGATATTTAGTCAACCCACTTCCCGTTTGAGTTTTATGATGAAATTCGGTCGAGATTGTTTATTTATTAATTATTATAGAGATCATCTCCACCAAATTTCATAAAAATATTCTTCCCTCTCGAAATGGATAGTCCTTAAAATAGTAAACTTAGGAACGGTCCTTAAGAGAAGGGAACCATATATATAATAGCATAAATATAATACATATACATGTGTATAACAAGTCATATTAATGGTCTGAGCCAAAAGAATCTTATATGCTTGTTACAAATTGTTGCATAACTTTTGGATTCACTTCAATTGTTGTTGATGAGAAGGATCATGTCATGTAAGAAATTCATCAAATGAATGTAAAAACCACACAATGTTGATGTGGATACATTTTCAGGGAAAGTAGTTAACTTTACAGGAATTTGATCCATTTTCCAGGAAAATGCATTAACATTTCAGGAAAAAGTTGACCATTTTCCTGGAAAAATAATTCATATTTCTGCAAAATTTCTCAATTCTTCTTAATACATAAATACATTATATACATCATTCTAATCAGTAACGGATTTAGGATAATGACCATAAGAATCCAATAATGAGCAAACTGAACCTTTGCACCAAAAGGATGCAAAACAAAATTACTCCCAATTACACAGCAAAAAAGATGTGCAGCAAAATTACTCCCAATTACAAGAAGGAAGTATAATTCAAATATTAAAATTTTCAAAACCCAAAAAATAAACAAGATCTCAGTTGGAGCTCAGCTTGAAGCTCCTCATGCTCCTCACAAAACCCAATTAAAAAATTAGGATTTGCAATGAGGAAGGGAGATGTTACCAGTTTTGGAAGAGAAGTGGGGAGAAAAGAGTGTGAGACTTTGGCCAGAATTGCGAGGAAGAAGAAGGTACGTTGCCGGCGGTTTTATCAATTGTGTTTGATGTTTTGTCATGTGGTGGTGGATTTGCAAGGGTTGTAACTGAAGGAAAGGGGAGAGAGAGAGAGAGAGAGAGAGGTTTTTTTTGTTTGGGGGGGAGGGGGGGGGGGCATTGTGCAGCTAAATAGAGGGTATTTTTGGGCTTTTCTCCTAAACTTAAGTCCAACAAACGGTTTGACCTCGCATTGGACAGAAACTGTCCAGCATGGGTGTCAAACCTATAATATGGTAAAATTTGGCACCAAAAGCTAGTTATACCGTAAATACCCAAATAACTATTTTTTTCCTTTTTAAAGGCTTCATTTTCCTTTATTAACATCCGGTTCAATGTTATACCACTCTAGAGTCTAGACGTATCAACATTTGTAGTTATTCAGTCTTATTTTCTGTAAGAGTTTTCAAATATGGTTTTGTATTGCTTTCCAATTTCTATTGACAGAATCAACGGGCGGTCCCAAGCGCAATATATTTGTATGCTGTACAATGTGGAAAGTGCTTCAAGTGGAGACTAATGCCCACTCAAGAAGAGTTTGAGGAAATCAGAGGCACATTTCTTGAGGATCCATTCTTCTGCGAGAAGAAACCCAATGTAACTTGTGAGGACGCTGCTGATATCGAGTATGATTCCACACGAACCTGGGTAGCTGACAAGCCAAACATCCCAAAAACCCCACCAGGTTTTCAAAGAGGATTAGTTTTGAGAAAAGATTTCTCTAGACTGGATGTGCATTATGTTACTCCCACAGGGAAGAAAGTAAGGGCGCCTTCTGAATTGGCATCATACCTTCAACAGAATCCCGAATACAATGGTGCATCAGTTTCGGAGTTCAATTTTACGACTCCTAAGGTATTGGATGACACTCTTCCCGAGAATGTTGACAGAAAGGGGTTGGCTAGCACTAGCAAAAGAATTAAAATAATGAAGGAGAATGATGTTTGAGAACTCTAGGCTGAGAAGTCTTGTGAGATATATACATATATATATATATATATATTTTTATATAACTACTAAAGACTGAAATTTGAATGTTAATGATACACGAAGTCTTTGAAAAACATGCTTGTATTTATCATAATGAATATATGTTTATTAAACCTCTCGATGTTGTTTGGAAGTTTTTGGTATATCCAGATTTACTGGTTTGGTAGCTCCGTTACTAAGTTTTACTTCTGTGCAAGTTTTCTGTATATTGTGTTGAACTACTAACCTACAACTTGTTTGTATGAAGAAGATGTGATGGAAAACCTCTAGATATCACAGAATAAAAACACTTGACCTGTAATAGTGCAACTTGGCAATTGGAAAATAATAGTAAAGCTTGCTAGTTTCTTGAGCTATTAGCATCGGAACAAACAAGTCATTGACTGTACCATATGTGTTAAAATCAAATCTCTAGCTTGAGGTTTTAGTTTCTTCAGGGAGTTGAGCTTTACTAATGATTAAATTTGCTTTGTTCGCATCACTCTGCCAGAATCCAAGTGTGGCATTAGTCCCTTATATATAGGTGCAACCTTTTTTGAGTGCCAAGGAAAGAAGTACAATAATTGTTCACAGAAATAACCAAACACGAGTGCAATATACTACGCTAAGAAACGTAGGATTGTATGCCGAGATTAAATCCCATTCCATTCTGACTTAAGATATATCCAATTAACAAGGACATCAGGGGGATGTAGCTCAAATGGTAGAGCGCCCGCTTTGCATGCGGGAGGTACAGGGTTCGATACCCTGCATCTCCACTCTTTTTTTACAGCTCCACTGAAGCAATTCCAGTTTCTAGGGTTTTTTCACTAGATTCCCCCCCCCCCCCCCCCCCTTCGATTGGGGTTGATTTATTATTATTACTCCTTATATTTTTTGTTCATTCTTATTCCCTATGTTCACTAAATATGTGTGTGCATTGCAACATTTCATTGCACACAAAAGTTAAAACCTCAAAGTTTTGTATGAGCTAAATAAAATCTATTTTTGTGCTGTCTTTACTGCAAATTGATGTAGCACCAATAAAATAAAAGGAAAGAGCCCTTTAGCTAGCTGAAAGATAAAATAGGTTAAAATGCTTTTCATCAATTTCTTAAGGAGCTGTTTGTTTATCAATCTGAAATCTGAATTTTAGCACGTTCAAATTTCAGAATATCCAAACTTTTGTTTGTTTTGTAAAAAATTCAGAGGCTATATTATAGGATTAAATTGCCACTGAATTATTCAGAGGCTTCATTCCCTCTGAATATGATTAAACATCTGAACGAAAATATATTTCCAAATTTGTCCCTCAACTTGACTCCCTATTTTAAGAAGTTTTTACCCAAACTAAAGAGACGAACAAGAATGGATTGGGGACGAACCTGCTTTAGGAAAAAAATCAATGAAAAAGAAGAATGAACTGATCGCTATGATGTGACAACCACGGAATAGAGGCAGAGCTACAATGGAGTCTTTGAATTTTTATCTTTATTTTATATTGAGTCATATGCTTTGTTATTATTTTTTTCCGTGTAACACAAGAAAGCATACAATTCTTGAAACTATAATATCCAGGTTGATGGTAAATGAACGGAGGCAAAATGTGCTTGCACCAAAATGTAAATATCATGTCTATACAATTCTTGGAACTATCTTTTTACGTGAAAAAAATCCAGGAGGCTCTGTGAGCTACTACTATTCACACATTCCAAATAATATCAAATGCCAATCTATTATTCAAAAAAAAAAAAATTGAGGAGCCAAGTCTATAGGGAAATCAGTATATTACATATGCAGAGCGCTCTGCATTCGCACTCTCCCCCATCACTGAAAATGAATAAACCAAAACAATAAAAACATTTGGTTAGGTTGGGTACGCTGTGGGAGAGCTTTTTCTTGTAACCAAGTGCTTCAAACTTCCCTATTTGGTTAGTAACTTCTGGTATTTTATCCCTTTGAACTGCATGTTAGTGGAACCTCCTAATGTCACCTATAATTGCTGCACGCCCCAAGATTTGGGACCCACCCGAGTGCATTTCGCAGGGGTACCCTGGTCTAAATTACTCTTTTCCGGGGTCTTAGTCGGGGTTGGTGTACTCGAGCAACATGTGTGGTGACCTGTAAATCTTGACCAGGGTCCAGTATAGGACCTCCTCAACTCCAAGCTCACCCTCTGCTCTTGCAGCATATATATCTTCACATATGGCTATCAACCTGCACAAAAATATAATGAAGCATCATTCATTATCCATGCAGCAGAGTGGATTAATTCTGATCAGTCCCAAATGTTATTGAGAAAATAGACAAAATCCCATCAAACAACTAAAAATTATTTTGATTTCTTACGATATTGTGTTGCAAAAATAAAAATCAAGAGTAAGGAACAATGAGCTACCTGTCACAAGAAGGAAGATTCTCGAATGGGATTCTCATTCTTAAATCAGAGCACTGAAGTCTGATAAATCGACCGACTGCCAGCACAAATGTAATGTAGAGGCCCCAAATACTGAATTTACTGAGAGTTTCCCCAAGAAAGCCCTCTGACATGGATTAGAAGCATTATTAAAAATAAATCTATAATAGAAACCCCGTGTTACAATTCCATCATTGTTTAGCTATGAATAATAAAAATGTCTTCGACTTACGTGGTGTTTCCTCTGATACAACGATGGCCATGGGCCCCGTCAGACCTCTGCATTCACTTATATTTTTTGACCTAATATCCTGGAAGGACCACCACTCGGAGCTTTCGCGATTTAGAACAAGATCGGCACTGACATCGTTTGCCTGCAAAATAAGATGGATAATGGTCAATAGTATTGTTTGACTAGTTATCCCTTCTTGAAAAATATAGTAAAAACGGTTACATATATATATGTATATATGAATCAGTCTCTGGTGTAGACCGTTTGCATAGGAGACTGGTGTATATATATATATCAAAGATATAAAGTATCAACAGGTGTTCTAGTTGTTAACATCCTTAAGAAGAGGTTAAAGGTTCGAAACACTTCGCAGTTTGAAATATAGGAGTTTAGAAACCCCTATGAGGCAGACTCTTCAAATAATATCAGGGACAAAATTTGCCAATGTGTTAAGCTCAAGGACGTGATTGGTTGGGTAGTGGGACCCACGTGCAAATAGTGCATCCTACCAAAGTACTTACCAATCAAGTGTTTGATAATTGATACACCATTTAGGCACCAACCATTTTTTTCCACAATTTTTCGTATCACTAGCATTCCTCATTTTACTCATCCATCACATGGAAACGTATTTTTATGTTATGGCGTGTTTTTGATAAAAAAGTTGGAAAACACTAATAAATTTATGAGAAGTTGGAAAAGGGATGAGAAATTTGGTGAAATGTTCTATTATTTTTTCGGTTTTCCAATGGAATCCAATTCTTTGAGCATGGAAAAAAGAGAAAAAAATTGAGAACATCTCACCAAAGCAGTCGTATCTTTTTCCAACTTCTCACAAAACTTAGTTGTTTTCGTGTAATCATTTTTCAAATTTGTTATCAAATGCACCCTTTTAGAGGGGGTGGGGGGGGTTAGATAATGAGATAGTAGCATACCTCCTGTTCGAAAGGTCTGACATCACCGGAACCAGTAACCCTGAAGTATCTCGGGTAAAGATTATAAACCCTAAAGCTGTTGGCGGAACCATTGAGAACTTGCGCGACCTCGTACGTTTCTGGAAGATCTGAAGGTTCGACACTTTTTTCGTATTTCACAGCTTCCTTGTCTTTGGGTCTGTCCCTGGTCAGTACCCAAGAGAATCTAATATCAATACTGCTGTTAAGGGATAGGGATTGGATATATTCTCTCTGAACCACATCAGGTACAAGCCACAAGGTACTTGCATCGCCTTGGCAGCATATAAGTTGGATATCAACTTCGTTATATGAATCGAGATAATTATCAGGATCAAGATCGGCAACAGAACTGAGCTGATCCCATGGTACTCTTTTGCACAGTGTTGTCTCATACAAAGTCAACCTTCCACCATCTGTTTTAATATCAAATTTTACGCTGGCATCGTTGATGGGGTTTGCTATGTTTGTTGGGTTGCCACTGCTGTAAATCTGTAAGAAGAATCTTCAGATAAAAATGTGCCAATATTTGTGTGATACAATAAATATATTTTGTGTATTAGGTTTATTACCAGCATAGGAGCCCAGATGACAATCATTAATATGAAGAACAAACATATCCCATTGCAAAATTTAGTCATTTTTGTCTGCTTATCTCCTGGTTTGTGCCCGGCTCTATTCAAAACTGCATCACATTTGACAAGGTACAAGCTTGCATTTATGTCTTCCAACTGAAGAGACAGCCAAATGTCAGTCTTGAAATTTCAAAAGTTAATTGTCTAACCGAAGTACCAAACTGCTATAAGTAACAATAAGAAACCAAATATAAAGTTGAATACTTGCTATAAGATAATATATTCAAACAAATAATCACGGGCGGAGCTAGGTATAATGATTTTGGGGGTGCCAAAAAATATTATTTGCTATTATCATGCGTCTAACTTTTTTGGAACTTTATTTATGTAGGGAGGACTAACCTTGAGCCAGTCATACATGGTCAGAGATGTTGTAGTGCATGACCAGTCAAGCACACATCGTAATTCGTACAGGAATGGCAGAGCACGATAAAGTCGGTATCCTAGAAAATTAACTCTTGCAACCTTGCTGGTCAAAAACTGTCGATACAAAGTGCTTTTATGAGGAACCCCATATCGAATTTGTATGGCTTGCAGTGCCAGGGAAATGGCTTTTGTCAGAAATATAGCACGAAGTGCTAATCCTGCAGTATGTTGTTGTGAAGGTACTACATGCCAAGCATACTGTGTGACAGAATATGTAAAAAGGACGAGGTTGAAAAGGTAGAAAATCACTTTCCCCGTAGCGAACGAACATAGGTATATAATCCGGTCAAGCACAATCAAGAAGAAGATTATCTGCATGAAGAGAAAATTTAAAACCTGATTTAAGTCACAAAACCCCATCGATGAATTTAAAAAGAGAAAAAAGCACAAAAGATTAAAGGCTTACCATTAAGATGAAGACAAACTCTTTAGGAATTTGATCTTCAAGCTGATAAACCTCTAGAAATTCACTTTTGTTCTTTATAACAGATTGGTAGAAAATGGCAACCAAAAAGAAAACGAACAAGTCTGCACCAAATACATACGCGTAAAGATCGATTTCTCTTTTGCCTCCCCCAATAACTGAGAGAATGGGGTACGGAAACCCAACTTTTTCAACAACACCATCACGTTGTGCTTGAAGAATCTCCTTCGCCACATCAGCAGCTGGAGTAAGTGACTTGTACCTTTCTGTCGGTGTACATTCCATCCATGAGGAGGCATATACCACCTCAAAAACAGCCAAGGCCACATTCGAACTTTCTGTACTTTTCTCAATGCTTTGAACTTGTACCCTACTAGCACAAGGGCAAGATTTAGGGTTTTCTTCTTTACATCTCTCATCATGCACAATCCTCAGGAGGCTGTTAATCCCAGATTCAATTCTCTCGGGTTGAATTCCATCCTCAGGCCACAAGTGTACGTCCACGGATAATTGCACAAAGTACGGTGGAGATTCGGCCTCTTGGGTAAGAGATTTCCAGTACCTACAGCAGTTCTTTATCACCATTTTTGTCAAATTTTTTACGGGTTGAAGCAGCTTTTTCACCATCTCACTCCAACTAGAACTTGCAAGAACTTCTTTCCGATTGACAACTCTACCCTTGAAAGTATTAAATTCTGTCCAGGATATCCATTCGCCATCTTTTGCGGTTATCGAGCTTTGTATGAGCGTAAACAAGTAGACTAGAAAAAGAGGCAACAGACTGATAACAAAAGGCGATGTTATTTTTCTTTTAGGAAAACCAAATTCAGTAAGTAGAGTCCACTGGAAACTCAAGCCACAATGTTGGATGGAGATCTGGTAAATGTACTGAAGCAAAATATAAATTTCTGTGTATATTAGCATAATAACCCAGAAAATGTAACTCGGCCCAGTATTTATGCACAGTGCATACAAGAACAGTGCTCCCAAATACACCATAGAAAGCAAACTAAAATTCCAAAGGAACACGAGAATAAAGCAACAATAGCAAACGACATCATTATTAGATCGCATTTGGGACCATATATGATTGAAGATTCTTCCGATTTGTAGACTTGCACTATCTGACATTCTACTCTGGTCTGACTGAAGCGACGCTGAACGATTAAAACTTGTGTCTCTCACATTCTGCTTTTCTATTTTGTTACATATTCTGTCCTCGGCAAATGAGGGCTCGTTTGCATCTGAATCTTCCTGAGAAATGTTCAAGAAGCTCACAAGGTTGTTAACCGCCTGATTTCCCATTGACTGTACTTGGGAGACACCATCACCTATCAACTGTACAGCAGATTTTAATGGGTTTTCCTTTGCTTGGGATTTCAATTTCTTATCTTTTTCGGGATCCATCATTTTACTATCTGCGGAATCCATCATTTTACTATCTGTGGAATCCATTTCGAGTTCAGTGATTTCCCAGAGTGTTGATTCCATTGGTTGCATTATCGGATCTATTGCCGAGGGACTTTCTGTTCTTACGCTAGTAGGAGATCCATGCAAATCAAAAGGGAAAACTGTTTCTGTGTTGATACTCATATCTTGTTTCATTAGAACACTTTCTTCTTTATCCGAATGAAGAGAAACGGTCCTCCTCCTTCTTAAGCCTTCATTAACAGGAGAAGCGTCAGCACGAGGAACAGATGGGTTCGTACCGTGAAGCTGTATTTGTAGGTTGAGCATCTCTGATTTCATTTTCTCCACTTGTAGATTACGTTGGCGTTTCTTTTCCTCAGATTCACGAATATGCTGCAACTGCGCGGTTTTCCACGCAGCTTTCTTTTCTTGCTCGCGTACAATGGCACCAATTTGCTCCGCTTCGAGATACCGAAACACATAATCGAAGTCCTTAGACGCAAACATGTGCGACTGAAGTGAGACCAGAACAAAAATGACAATCTCAACCAAAGCAGATCTTGAGGTAATCCGAAACCCATAATCATACTTATAAAAACCAATCACCTCGTAAAAATAATCTACCGTTTCACATTTCCCCGCACTGAAATCACCCACAAAAGGAGATTGATACGCAAGAGATAGAACTATAACTGCAAAGTTGTATATGCGCAAGAACCTGAATAACTTGTTCTTTTTCTTCAGTATTGTAAGTCTCATACGAAAGAAAATTAGGGCAAATGCAAGATACCCAAGGTGAAGAATGTCATATTCCAGTGTGCCCGTAATCAATATCAATGCAAGCACAAGATCCAGCAGATGACAGTAGCAGTAAATCCTTAGGTAGTCAAGAAAAGTCCACATGCTTTTGGTTTCAAATGAAAGGTCTCTCCAAATAAATGCGTAATTCCGATGAGAAATCATTTGGCGATATGTAAAGGACCCGGATATATGGGAAACGCGATCAGCACGAAGTTTGAAGCAAGCAATCATGAATACCACAAAATAGCCTATCAACATTCGAGGATCATCAACCCTAAGCCCTGCAAAACATATGAAAACTGTGTAAGTTTCCTTGGGTACTGCTTATATTACAACAATAACGCTAGTATTTATCATGGAGTAGGTATAATCTAAGATTATTAAAAGCGTACCAAGCCAACAATCTTTGCAATAATTGAAATACGTATTTGAGATTCTCCAGCAATCATGGCAACTAACGTCGGTCTCACTTGGTTGATTTGAAGGCGTCACATTGTTCCATATGGCAAAGTATTCTACAACAAGAAAAGAAGCAAACAAGAATACAAATACGGGCCACAATTTACGTATTACGCGCCGATCTAAAAGAACACAAGCAGCAAGAGAAGCAATATACAGCATAGAAATGGCATTCAGCACGGCAAAACTGGTGAGAAGCAATGCAATCATGTTGATCTCAAGGCCAAAGAGGTTGAACATGTTTTCCATCCAAAACTTCATATATATTTTTAAGGTAGTTTTCTGTATTTCGAATCTCTCCTTTCGCAAGGAAATAATTGTTTTCCTGTTCCACTTATGACTCTCCTTAATGCTTCCCCATAGATGCCCAAATGAAAATTTTCTCGTGCTACTGGTACTACTCTCCGAGTCTCTGGTTTTTGTGATTAAATCATGAGACGATTGGCCCAAACCAGGGTTGAAAGTTGGCTTGTTTTCCCCATTGGAATTGGAAACAACCAGTAAACCATTTTCTGCAGAAACAAACAATGGACATGGTTCTTCCCATTTATCAGCTTCTAAAAGAGACACGGGTGTACTTTCCAACCAATGGAAGGCGTTGTACTGCAGGGTACAAGCAGCAATAACCAAGACTTTCGGCCGTAAACCTGCTTCTAGACCCCAAAAACCAGGATTATATACCTGGAAACCCAAAAGAAGGGACAAATAATAGTGTTTTTGTCCTGGAAACATATCAGCGTGTTTACCCCACATTTGAAATAAATACTCGGTGGTCACAAGAAATCCTGTGTAAACAAGGAACGATTTGGATGGCACCCGCGAAGCTTTAGGTAACGTTGAACAGATGACAAGTCCAAGAAGATACAAAAACCCGAACGCACTTATTGGAGATAATGATGCATAGAAAACAGCGATTAACAAAATCTTTTGACTGTGCCAAATGAGAACTCGTCTGACAAACCCAAGAACTCCACAATCCAAAGGATTGGGATTTACTGGTCTTGTATTCTTGCTTTGTCTCCTCTCATAGCTATAAAGTTGCATCACAATTACAACCGCTAGAGACTCCCAAACATTATCCAACAGTGAAGCATCAGGATTGTACCCAAAGTTGAGATAAAGATCTAATTTCTGGGATACCCAGGCCTCAAAACTGGGAAAGATGCTCAAACTATAGACGGAGATAAACACCAGAACAGCATATGCTTTTAGTGGAAACCATAGGCGTCTTTTTGTCTTTTCAACAAGTTGTCTTCCGGTTATCCAAATGAGGAGAAGAAAAATGTACCCAAATGATACATAATTAGGCTTCACAAGGTATACTGCGACAAGAATAGTTATAAAAGCAATGTAGGTGCCAAATGATCGATAAATGGATAAAATCTTTCTTCCGATTGCACTGAGGTATGAAGCTATCTTTCTCTCTGAAAAAAGATCAAACACAATTATATTGCAACAAGTTTTTATTTTTAAAGGAAAAAACTCAACCAAGAATTTCATATCTTTTTAAAGTTATACCATGGGAAGGGTCATCACTGTTGGCTCTTGTAGCCCGAGAGGCATAAACAGAGAGCAGAACAGATTTGTTCAAACCAGCTTTCAAAATGCTAAATCCAATTGGAGGGCATGGTGTGTGCTGCACAATTGCTGAGAATGAAAATAACATTTCAAAACCATGGTTATGAATGGCACAAAAGCATGCAAGCAATGCTATTTCCAAGAAATCCCAGGCACTGTCGCAATCAAGAAGACCTGTAAGAAATTGAAGCAAATTTGTATTTACGACAGGCAAGAATAGACCAAAACTAGAGAATGTCTGACTATCGATAGAGAAAATAGATTATTTAAATTCGATCAGAGTTAAAAAGAAGCCATACCTAACTGAGATAGAATTTCCATACTTATCGAGCCATTTTGCTCCAAAGTTCTAGAAACCAAACTAAGCTGAAGAATGTACAACATTGCAAAATGAGCCTCGCATAGAAGAATTAGGAACTGGCGTATCCTTTTGCTGATGTGATGGCTCAAGAGATAAATAAAAAAGAATATAACTGATGCACAAAACAGAATTAAGCAAAATCAGAAGTTGCTTCAGAATGAATTGATCGATTAATGATTGTTTCTGACATAAGTTGCATATCATACTATATACAGCGTGGATGAAACCAGGTTTCATTGCAATGAGAAATATTAGCACCAGCATTATAGCACGAGAGCATTTCCGCAGTCCCCAAGCAATAGTAGCCACAATCAACACCTTGGTCTCTTCTTTTACTGCGATCCAAGCATAACAAAAGATATCGGATGAACAAAAGAGAAAAATAAATGATCGTCATAAAGGCAAAAGAGAAAATATATATGGAGAACATCACTTAAGAAGAGAAAGAACTGTCCGTAGAAGGTGCAATATAAGTGAAGGGAAGAAAGATATGATCCGAACAAGTGAACCTCCTGTTTTTGAAAAAAAGAACTGTGCTGTAGTACCATAGTATTCATGATGCCAGAGTAGATTGATGATAATCTCATGTAGAAGTCCAACCCCCCCCCCCCCCCCCCCCCCCCCCAAAAAAAAAAAAAACAAAACCCCAACAACAAAAACTAAATTTTATAGTATATAAACAATTACCCCAACACTGATGACTTCCTGATCTAGTGGTATGAGTTTGGCCACGAGACACCTTCAGTTAATAGAGGTGAAATGGTACATAACATGGAATCGGGATCAAGGGGGTTAGCTATTTCTTGTATTACCAAACGAGAATAAAGAGTGAAATAGCATCTAATTACCTTCCTCTATTGAGTTGTCACTTGAAGATTGAATATCGCCACCAGAAACATATAGAAAAACAGAGTTGTTCACAAGATTACCAAGAGCAACCAGAATTCCTAGACAAAATTGTGCAAGCAAAAATAATCCAGGTATAGGATAATGCCACAGCCCTACCATCTCCCAAATATCCATATCCTGTTAAATGTTGAAGAAAAAATATTATCAACTGCCTTAAGTTTCCTTACAATAATAAATGGAAGAATTTGTGCCTACATAGGTAGAAGCTAACCTTGCCAATTTTCCTGTTCAGCAATGAAAATGCGACATTGAAGATATAAGTACTGACAGCCCAAAAAAGAATGAAGACCAAAAGCAGCCCATTTAAGCGGTGCAAATGGAACAGGGATGGGAAAGCATATATAATGTAGCCAACGTAAATGAGTAATCCAAATGCACATACACTTGCAAAGTGGAAACTCCAGAACGAAAGAGCTAACAAGGAGACCTGCCAATTTCACCAGTGAAAATTTAATGTATATGCCAAAGGTAATTGATACAATCAAATGAAAATGGAGTTGAATATAGGAACTACAAACAATCTCAATGGCAACTGCAAATTACATTGAACTGATAGCCACATAATTTGGGGTTCCCCCCAAAAAACAGCTGGGGGCAATTGAAAAGGTCAGTGTAGGGTAAGCACTGTGTTAAAATATAGAATTATCTAATATCTAGTCTTTAGTAAAAAACTATTTTTCATCTTATGTAATGTTGGAAAGCTTGATATTACAATGCTGGCCCCATTACCTAACAACTTGAGCTTTGAGTGAGATGGTGACTTCACATGGATTAACTACAAGAGAAAATCAAAACATACGAGGATGGAATTTGAACTCTAGCGATCGTGTGAATAATGAAGCTCTTGAATCCTACCTATTATGAAGTAACTTGAAAGAGTGCGACTCAAACTATAATATGCCTAACTCATATAACTTCTTTTTTTATTAGTACAGGAATCCTATCAATACAAAATATGCATGCAATAAATAATAATCACACAATAACAGATAAATGCATATAACTGTGCTTAACATTTGCATTTGTTAAATTAATTTTCCGTATCACTTAATGGACTGTAGCCTTCAATACAATTTCAAAGCAAAAGACACAACAAAAAAAAGACAAGCAAAATGTTGATCTTTTCTAGTCAAAATACATTCATTGTGATGCTGATGCTTATTAATCTACTATACAACCTCAATCACATTATTATATTTCACTGATACCTATTTTTGCATTAAGTTTTTACATATTCACCCTATGACCCCTATTCATATGCCTCTCCAAGTTGAAAGAAGTATATAAGCTCTTTTCATTGTTATGAAAGTGTTGACTTGTGAAGCAGTTTTTGGGTGATAATTGTAATGAAAAGTGTGGTCCCTAATTATTTTAGAAATTTAAACTTCATAAATTGATAGATCACTAACTCAGTTGTTTCAATAAGAACAAGACAAATACATATCCTCTTGATTTTTGCAAGTTGGTGCTGACATAAAGAATTTACAGTAACAGACACAACATTCAAACCCCTTGTCTGCCTACTCACAATTACAAAGTTGAGTTAAATATTACTGTGTTTCCATGAACATCCAAAAAAATATGCCATACAATAGTCAAGCCAAAAACAAGTGTTGTCATAAAAGAAAAAAGAAAAAGGAAAAACTAAGTTTCGTTTGGTGTTAATGAAATAAGAAACATCCAAAAAAATTGTTGATAATGTGTGCTATAGTTAAGGATATGTACCGGGAAACCGTATGTGAAAAAGTTGATACTAAACATCCGGAAAACTGCACCTCTAATTAAAACATTTGTGTGCCTTACACCTGACCTGAAAAATCACCAACAACTTATTAGCCAAAAAAAAAAACCTTTTTTAGCTAATTTGACGTCTTAATGCCTTGCTTTATACTCC
This sequence comes from Lonicera japonica, assembly GCA_021464415.1. NCBI lineage: Eukaryota > Viridiplantae > Streptophyta > Magnoliopsida > Dipsacales > Caprifoliaceae > Lonicera > Lonicera japonica. The sequence continues at coordinate 4,739,321 of CM038463.1, forward strand.
TCTTTCTAATAATTTTTTTTTTTTTTATCCAAAAAAAAAACCTTTTAAAGTGTTTCACAAGGCAGACTGGCAGAGGATGCAAAACATGTTTGGAATGACCAAGATAACTATGTTCCAATTCCCAAAAAGGCCTTAAAATAAAATGGAATAGTATGGATTGAATTGATTTTGTATTTGCAGTCACTTACCTCGATTCACGAATAAAAAAAGAATGCTTGACGGGAAGAAGCTGCTCGGTCAAGCCTTCTCTCCTAGACATAATGAAATCCATTTCCTCCAAATCATATTTGACACGGGACAGCTGCGCAAAATCATTAAGTAAGATTAAACGATTGTCCACAGTAAAAAACTGAAGATCACTTTATAACCTAAGCATCAAAAAGTTATCACCATTTGACTTTTTGACTTCTCCTACAGCAAGTTGAATAGGAACAGTGACAATTACCCACAGTTCATATCGGGAGAAAAAAAATAACCCAGATTCTTAAATTCACCAATTGAACAACCTAATCCAATATGTAACTACAGCATGAAGCTGCACAATTTTCTCAAACTAAAGCAATGATGGCTTCACTTCTAACAAGAATGAGTAATTGTAAGCATATACAAACTTATATGAATACATATGTGCCTGTTGAGGATATATCACCCCCCCCCCCCCAACCCCCAAATGGGGAAATCAAAGCCTAGAAACAAAATCCAACATATCCTGGGGCCTTTCCACCCACTGGGTTGGATGCTCCAACTATAATACGGTATTGAAGTAGGCTTTTCATCCATGTGTAAGGCCCAATGGCAACAAATTTCCATATATATTCCTTTCTACTAATGTCGTTGTTATTGTACATTATTAACAAGTTACAGTTTTACATTCGCCCTTGAGAAAAAAAGAATGGTTCTAATTTTATATAGAAAAAATATATTTATTACCGCATCCTGAACGTGTTAATATCCTAATTTTCAGCATTTTCATCATTAGCGTATCCATGACATGTAGTATCTGAGCCCAAGACGTGCAGTAGGCACCTTGTGACAATGAAGATATTTTATAGCAGAGAATAGGTAACGATGGCACGTATTCATGGAAAAAGCAAAATGAAATGTGTCCCTCAATAAATAAATAAATAAAAATGTACAGTATAACGTACACCGGTCCAATGCTAATAGTAAATGTTTAGAAGTCAAAAAAGATAAATACCATTATGTAGAAAACCATCAGAGAAAGGCAAGAACAAATTTTCAGCCACTCAGAGTCTGATGATATTTTATACAAGCCGATGATATCAGCTATCACGTCGAACATCTTTGGGAACCCTATTGGGAGCTGATACACATAAAGTAGGCAAATGTTGAAACCTGCATACACCCAAAGAGGCTTCCACCACCTTCAAAATCCATATACACAAGACATAAGCATACTAAAGGTATAAGCAACTCACTTGCACAAATTTAGGCATGTTGAATACAAAACTTCAAGAGAAAAACGAAAAATGAGAACTGCAATGTAGTCACCTGAAAAGGCCTAGAAAATTGCTTGTTAAAGACCAATCGACAAGACCAACACAGCTACAAATAAAAAAGGGTAAAGAAACCCAAGAAGGATTGCTAATTCCCACAACAAGCTGAACAGCGGGCAACAACAAGCAGGATGCAACCCTAACATGAGAACCTTTATATGGCCAACAGAAAAGACATCACAGTTAGATTTATGAAATAGAAAATTGGAACCCGGTAAAACATTTTTTATATAAACAGTTTATTCTCACTGCAGAAACTAAATTATTGATATAAACATGGCGCATACAGTTCCTATTGATATGCAAAAGATTTGTAGCTTGTGTACAGATTAAGTATCGGTTGAAATAGAAGGATTAAAAAGTAAGGATAAAAGGTAAAGTATATGTTCGAAATCAGCTAGCTACAAACCTAGATGCTCAAAAGCAGGTGAGAGATGTCCCAAACATGAATCTCGCCATGGCACCAAATTAAATTTGTTTCTCTGGATTTCAATTGAAGCAACGAGAGCCACTAATAGTTGTACAACCAAAAAATATATTACTACAGGTGATCTCCAGGTCTGGAACCTGCAAAAACACCACAAGGGTGAAAACAAAGAAAAGGCGACAAAAATACAAAAGGCATATGTGAATACAAGATTAAAAAAGATTAGAGCGAGTTAAAGCCGATATCAAAGTCAAATCTTACTTCATCAATCCAACTAACTTTGCAACCCAAGAATCTGCTACCCTCCATTGGCCACCCTCAATGGCACATACAATAAGAAATATCACTTGTGATAGCATGACAAGAATTGAATAAACAACAATAGACCACAATGACAGAATCCCTCTCAAATGGAATCCTACAAAAAAACAAATGACACATAACCAATGTTAAGAAAAAAATAATCAATACAATGATTATACAGTTAGATGAATATTAACATGATATAAATATTTCAATACAGTGATTATGCAGTTACCTCTTTTAGGCGCACCGAATAGAATGAGGAGAGAAGCTACTAAATCAACAAGAGATATTAAACTCCAATTTAGTATAGCAGCTGCAATAGAAGATAGTAGTGTGGATCAGATTAAAATCCTAAAAAAAATGGTAGTACCAGTTATAAGAATGCTTGCACGCATATATGAAAGTATGAGTATGCATATATGCAATGCAATGAATACAACAGTAAAACTAAGATAAGATCGTATTACAAGATGTATAAATAACAGCATTAGGAATGTATGAAATCAGAATATTTTGAGCCATACACACACATATATTCAAGGCCAGCATCTGTACAACTAACGTCCAATAAGCCTGCATCGATACATTTTACCCTTACTGCTCTGTAACCCAAAAGAAAAGATCAAATTTTGAATAAAAGCTTGTTAAAAGTATCACATTTTTAGCATTTAGCATGTCTGCATTTACCTATAATGCTTCGAGAGACAAGAAAATAAACTACACAGCAAACACACAACATTAAACTATTTCGAGGATAAGAAGTGGAGAGACACTGACATGTTTCACACTCTCTTTAAGCATATACAAGCCTTGATGGTTCAATAAATTACCTTCTTTGTATTTTTTTTTTCCATTTTTCGCTTTTCAATTTTAGAGTATGAAAAGATCAAAACAAACATGAAGCAAACATAAAATCCCCTAAAAAAAAATTCCTAGGCACAGTACCTATATGGCTATATACACGAAAGACATCCTTCAATTATGCTGATTTTCCAATTCCATCCCTTGGATAATCTCATCAAAGCACTACAACAAAGAACTAAGAAAAGGGGAAACAATACAAAAAGCATAGAATGGCAATTCATACCTGTTAAAAGCAGCAAGGGCAGTACAAAACCACCAAGAAAACTCCCCATAGTCCACTCGTTGAGGGGAAAATAAAATCAATTCAAATCCGTCACTGTTGACCTTAATCCCAAGAATCCAGTAATGGGTTTTGAAGTTCCATAAAGATCGCGGTTACCCATTACACAAGAAAGTAAAATTTGAAGAGAAGCAAAACAACTATTAATTATGACAATGATAGAACCAGAACAAGTTCCTTTCTTTCAATTTCAGAGTTACAACTACTGCGGGTTAATATTGGGTGAGAATCAAGTATTATCTGTGTGAGTAACTACCAGTCAGAAGAGTCACGAAAGGTTTGTAATTTGGGCTGGATCTAGTGGGAACTTGTGTTAATAATAGTTTGGGGAATTATCGAAAATTTAGGGCCTTTCTATGTTAAAAAGTAAATGGTACGGGTGTTATGATCTGCCGTCTGAATTTTACTATTTTTCTTTATGACGGGTATTTGTAATTAGTAGGAATCTGTTGCACATGTTGTTTTAAGATGTTTTTAATTTATTGTGAAAATAATTATTTTTTTCAAAATATAGTATTATTTTCACAAGTGTTCTAAATATAGCGGGTGTTTTTTAACTATTAGAACAAATTCACATTGTCTTGTAAGATTTGAATTTCTTGATTACCATTAAGCTTCTAATATCTAAAAATATCTTATTTTTATTTTATACAAATCCAAAAATATCTTTATTAAGCTTAAATTATTATGAAAAAAAAAAATTTAGAGTATTTGTACCAAAAATGTAAAAGCATAAGTTATGCTGTTTCGACCAATGCCCATTTTGTCGGTTTCTCTGTTTCGGCCGGTAGCTCAGTTGTCGACTAATTTTCCAGTTTGGACCCACGAAGAGTTTGCTGTTGCTTACCTTCGTAGGTAAGGTGTTTGGCAGCTATAAATTTTAACAATCATCTAATAATATACTACTAAACAAAATTATCAACAAGTTTTATTTTTAGGAAAAAAAATTTATTCGATAATATCGTGTGTCTATCAAATTTTTTTACACAAAGTATCATTCTTAGCTTTAACGGACAATTAAAAAAAAAATTATTAGAGAAAGATTTTCACACTAAAATTAAGGAATAATTTTTTTGTAAATGAAGGGCTTATTTTTTATTTTATTGATAATATGACATGTGTCTTTTTTTTTTATTGTAAAATGACATCCCAACCCTTAAAATAAACTAAAAAAATGCTAATATGCATTAAAATATGAACTGCAATATGAACCTTGCAGTCCGTATTTCACTGCAATATGAACCTTGCAGTCCATATTTCACTGCAATATGAACTTTGCAGTCCATATTTTTGATACAAAGTTCATATTGCAGTCCATATTTTATTACAATATGAACTTTGTAGTCCATATTTTTTGTGCACATAAGAAGGAGGTAATTTAGGTAATATATAACATGTTTTTATTAATTAAATAATATTTAAATTTATTCAAATACATTCATTTAAAATATAAAACAAAATAGCATCTTACACTAATCACCAATTAAAAATACGCCCTTCATTCAAAAAAATATTATTCATTGGATTTTTGGTAAAAATCAATGTGTAATAAAACCTTATACTAAATTTCTAGTAGCTTTAATTTGTATCATTTGGTGTCAAAATTTGGATATATTATAGCATAGTATATAATATTGTGTACAAAATTCTAATAATAATCACGATACTAATGTTAGAAAATAGAAATTAACATATTTGATTGATACCTTATTATATACACCTTTTTAATTATCTCTACATTCCTTATTTCTCTATTTTACCTTATTATATAGTTTTTATCTTATTTATCTCTTGTGTAACATAAATGTTTTCGTATAATGTAGACAACACAATTATCAATAAAATATCATATTATGAAGTTCTACATAATTTCAAAAGGAGGTTAAAATCCTTTTTTCTTGAAGTCTTAATATAATTTCGCTGTTGTCGGTGGGTGATATATAATATAGTCTTAATGTTTTCGTCATTGTCATCGTCACTGTTATTATCTCAAATGCCGCCCTTTATCACATGTCGTCTCGTCGCAGTCACAGCCACCTTACATCTCCAGACCATCCTTTCAATCACTGCTGTTTCACTGCGCTACTTTCTCGAATATTCATTTACAGTTACTGGATCCCACTGCCGAACACAAAGTTCTCCCATCTAACTTCGTCAAAATAACATAAGACATAAATCCATAAAGTTCTCAAACCTGGCTTCGTCAGAGGGAACATGAAACCCTAGCCATCCACCACTGTGAGAATCCCAACGAGGGGCACATGCATTTATCGTGATGCTTTTTTTGATGATTAAAGTTGCTAGTATGTTTTCTGGAAAAACGGACAAAAAGTGTGTTTTGTACCATTTTGGGGTAGAACACTTTATACGTAACTAGAGTGAGATCGAGGACTATGTTACGATGTGGGAAGGTGTTAAGCACCTACATTGCCCTTTCGGTTTATAAATGAACATGCTCATTTTCATGTTTTACGCTATGTACTACTATTTACTATTGTTTTAAAGCCTAAATGTACATATTCATCAATATTATTAACATGCTAGAGCAATGGCACGATTTACGAGGCAAATTGGGGTGCAAGGTCAATTGGCCGATTGACATTCCATGAAAGACCGATCGGTCTCTAGTGACTATTTGTATGATTTTCATATTTTGGTGTCTGAGAAACATGTAAAAGTGAATTAAAACCAAATTAAGGATATATCAATGTATTAAATATAAAAGAAGAAAGATGTTAACGAATTGAAATGGCTTCTATCTTACCTTGTATTACCAGTCCAGAGCAAAGTGGTTTTATTAAAGAGCGCAATATTACTGAGAACATTCTTCTTGCTCAAGAGTTTCTTCAAAAACTTGATTCTAAGGTGAAAGGTGACAATGTGGTGCTCAAGCTTAATATGGCCAAGGCTTATGATCATATGTTATGCTGTTTCTTCTGAAGACTCTACAACAATTTGGCTTTGACGAGAGATTTATTAATATGCATGGTTTAGCACATTTTGTCAAACAATTGTTATTCTTTACTTATTAATGGTAGAGTAGAAGGTTTTTTTCATTCTTCTCGAGGTGTGAAACAAGGGGATCCTCTCTATCCTTGTTTATTTATCATTGGACCCGAGGATTTGAGTAGATGTTAAAATGATTTATTGTTGGCTTGTAAAACTGTCATTTTTTCGAAAACTATGCATTGTACTGCTATCTCGCACCTTGCTTTTGCAGACGACGTGGTAATTTTTACTAATGGCTATAAGTAATCATTGCAGAATTTGATGGGTTTATTAACTCAATATGAGCAAGAATATGGGTAGGTTATTAATAAGGAGAAGAGTTGTTATATTGTTGGTTGTTGGTCGGATAATGACCCTAAAGGGGGGTGAATAGGATTTTTGAAATTAAATGTGGAATTAAAAATGTTTTTGAAAATGTCTAAGCAATAAAACTTAGCTAAACAAATTTATCAAGTAAATCTCAATTTAATCAAGCAATCTCAACACATAAGCAATATTAGAGCAATTATAAATGTAAGTAAATAAAGAGCTTGAGTTAGAAATATTAAACCGATTGAAACCCAAGACATTTTGTTCACGCGGTTTGGTTTGTTAGACCATATATCCGCGCTCGGATAGTTCCTCGAGAATTTTCACTATTCAATCTTCTTCGGGTGAAAATTAAATCTCAATACAAATGTTGTTATGCACACAACTTTCACAATGTAACTATACTCACTACACTTCTCACAAGATATATTTTCTTGCTTTACAAAGAGACAAACTCTCTTTTGAAATGAAGAATGATTTGTTTGTGGTGATACACACCAATACAATAACTCTCAAGTGTTTACAAGATATGAAAATTAGCTCACACTAGAAGTTATCAAGTTTTGATTAAAAATATATAGCTCAAAAGATGAAAGATTGATCAAAATATGTTCTTGAATCTTTGTATATTTGAATATATGAATAATAGAGTATTAAAATGATTCAAGGTGTGTTAAAAGATGTCTAGGACTTCATATATATAACTTGCAAAAACATATGGCCGTTGGAGGTGATTAAGAAAGGTTTTGGGTCAAAACTAGATATTTTCAAACTTTTCAACGGCTAGTTTTGTTGACTAAAAATTCAAATTTTATCCTATTTATTTTGATCATATCTTCTAATCCGACCATTAGATCATGCTCAAATTTTGGTCATAAGTGCTAAGAGATGTTGTCTAACTACTGTAAAAAATTCAAAGTGATCGGAGTTCGAAAAGGCCTCCGTCAGACCGTTAGATCAAAACTCTGCCAAAACTGAATGAATCTTAAATGTAAGATAAAAATATTTTTGCAATTTAGCAATTTAGTTCCAAATACTATTTTAATGATTTTTGAACCTCAAAGATATATTTCTAAGATACTTATTTTTATGAGAGCTTAAAATATGATCATTTAAAATTAATATGAATTTATTTTGAAACTCGGTTTTTGTAAAATAATATTTTTCAAGAAAATTAAATTTCAAGCTTATTTGAATCAATCTTTAAAAGATGTATAAACATGTTTGAGCTATAATTATTTAATCAATAAAGTAACTTTACATAAATCTTAAGCACCCACTCAATTACTGAAATAACGAGTTTTCGAATGCTTTGATTTGTTTCTTCAAATTGATCTTCACATGAAACTTTTTTCTATAAGCTTTTTATATAGTCTTTTGATCATTTGTACTTCATGATTTGCATTGAGGGATTTGATCTTCCTTGTCTTATCCAATGATCGAATAGTGAAAGAGTGATCATTGTCATATTTTTCTTGAATATTCCAAGTAAATAAACTATATACTTATATCAAGAAACATGTTAAATTACACGTGATTAATTTATTGTTATTATCAAAATAAGATTAAGACCTTAAGTCAACAATCTCCCCATTTTTGATGATGACAATAAATTAATGTGTGTTAACAATAACAAGCATAAATAGCATATAAATGTAAATAAATAATATGCTCCCCCTCAATTTATGTAAAGATGATAGTTAAAGCATTTGAAGAAACAAATTAAAGCATTCAAAAACTCGTTAATTCAGTAATTGAGTGGGTACTTAAGATTTATGTAAAGTTACTTTATTGATCAAATCCTTATAGCTCAAACATATTTATACATCTTTTAAAGATTGATTCAAACAAGCTTGAAATTTAATTTCCTTGAAAAACATCATTTTACAAAGACCGGGTTTCAAAATAAATTCATATTAATTTTAAATGATCATATTTTAAGCTCTCATAAAAATAAGTATCTTAGAAATATATCTTCGAGGTTCACAAATTATTAGAATTTTATTTGGAACTAAATTGCTAAATTGGCATTCGAAGACTCGTTAATTCAGTAATTGAGTGAGTGCTTAAGATTTATGTAAAGTTATTTTATTAATCAAATCCTTATACCTCAAACATATTCATATATCTTTTAAAGATTGATTCAAACAAACTTGAAATTTAATTTCCTTGAAAAACATCATTTTACAAAGATCAAGTTTCAAAATAAATTCATATTAATTTTAAATGATCATATTTTAAGCTCTCATAAAAATAAGTATCTTGGAAATATATCTTTGAGGTTCACAAATCATTAGAATTGTATTTGAAACTAAATTGCTAAATTGCAAAAATATTTTTATCTTACATTTAAGATTCGCCCAGTTTTGGCATAGTTTTGATCTAACGGTCTGATGGAGGCCTTTCCGAAATTCGATCACTTTAAATTTTTTACAATAGTTAAACAACATCTCTTAACACTTATGACCAAAATGTGAGTATGATCCAACGGTCAGATTAAGAGATATGATCAAAACAAATCGGACAAAATTTGAATTTTTGGTCAACAAAACTAGTCGTAGGAAAGTTTAAAAATGTCTACTTTTGACCCAAAACTTTTTTTAATCACCCCCAACGGCCATATTTTTTTGCAAGCTATATATATGAGGTCCTAAACATCTTTTAACACACCTTGAATAATTCTAAGTAAATGAACTATATACTTATATCAAGAAACATGTTAAATTACACATGATTAATTTATTGTTATTATCAAAATAAGATTAAGACTTTAAGTCAACATTGGCAATAATATTTCTAATTTTAAATGTTAAATTGTTGAAGAAGCTACGCATTATCAATGCAAGAGGCTGCCAATTAAATACCTCGGTTGTGTTATTTATACTAGTAGAAAGAAGCTTTCTTATTTTAATGATCTATTGCAAAGATTTGAGAAAAAGTTAGCTGGTTGAAAATCAAAAATTCTTTCACATGGTGGTAAAATTATTTTGATAAAACACATTTTGCAAAGCCTTCCTATGTTCATTCTGGCTACCATTAATCCTCCTAAAGCCATGGTGAATAGAACGGAATCTATTTATGCTAATTTTTTATGGGGTGAGAGTGAGCACAGATTCAAACATCATTGGGTTTCTTAGAAGAAATGTCGTCGTCCTATCAATAAAGGTAGCTTTGGCATTCGAAGTATTCATGATATTGTCAACTCTTTTTCAATAAAACTTTGGTGGCAGCTTAGGACTACCTTTTCTTCGTGGGCTCAGTTTATGAAGAATAAATATAGTTGTAATGGTCACCTTTCTGATTGTATTAAGAAGCTTGGAACGTCTCTATTGTGGCAGAGAATGAAAAATATTAAATTAATTGTTGAGGACTATATGAGATGGATTTTAGGTGAAGGCTCTATTGATTTTTCGAAAGACATGTGATGGGGATAGGACAAAATTGGAGATCTGATCTTAAACGATATTTCTCTTATTCCTGTTAAATCTGCTTTAAGTGGGTATTCTTAGCAGGAATTATGTAGGAGTAGTTTGTCTTCTAATGATATTAATAGTATTCAAGAAATGGGGCAGCTGTTGAATCAAGAGGCGGATAAATGTGTGTAGGTTCACTCTTCAAATGGTCAGTTTACAATCAAATCTGCCTGGGAGCTATGCAAGACTAAGAATACTATTTTAGGCGTGTTTAAGCATATTTGACATCAATGTGTTCTTGTGAAGTGGTCTTTCCTCTTGTGGCGAGCTTTACAAAATTGCTTGTCAATTGATGAAAAAATTTTGAATTTTGGTTTCCAGTTAACTTCTAAATGTGGTTGTTGTATTGATTCATATTTTGAGTATAATTCTTATGTCTTTGTTACTAGTGATGTTGCTAAGGAAGTTTGGGCTTATTTTAAAAATGCTTGTAATATCCATTGTGTGGGGATGGTGCTCTAACAAAAACTAAATGCTTGGTGGTTACAAAAAGTGAGGTCCCCATGTTACAAACCTATTTTATCCTTAATTCCAAGCTATTTGTTGGGAGCTTTAGTTGAACAGGAATAGGGGTAAATTTGATGGTGTTGTTAAAGATGCAGAGCAGGTAACTTTTTGTGTTAAGAACAATTTAAAAGCCATTTTAGTGGGTCATCAATTACTGCAGAAAATAACTTTTGCTGATCTTGCTATTTTACGAAGTTGAATATCAATGCGTCTGTTGATCATGGTCGAGCGTGTGTTCTCATTAGGTGGACTGTTCCTTTCGGTGACAAGTTTAAATTAAACTCATATGGCGATTATAAGGGCAATCTAGGTATTGGAGGTGGTGGGTGTGTTCTTCGTGGTAGTTATGAGTATGTGGTGTTTGCTCTGGCATATTTTTATGGTGAAACTACTTACACTAGAGCGGAGGCTAAAGCTTTTCTTCAAGGTTTACAACAATGTCAGAGTAGATGACCTCCAATGTGGATATAGAGCTTGATTCAATGGTGATTATGTAAGTAATTAAAGGCTCTATGGTGGCCCCTTGGTCGGTTGCTTATGACATCAGGAGAATTAAAGTGTTACTGCAATATTTTAATTTTTCTATTTGTCATATTTATAGGGAAGCAAATCGCTTTGCTGATTTCCTTACTAATCTAAGTGTTAAGAAACAAATGACTATGATGTTTTTGTAAGAATACTATGCCCCGTAAACTTATAGGAATTTATAAAGTTGATAGGGCTAGTATATTTGACATTAGAATGTCTTCCTTGTAATTCTCCTTTTATTAAAATAATTTTAAAGGATGTGCCACCTTTGCTTAAAAAAGAAAAAGGAAAGTAAAGAAAAACTAAAGAATAATGAATATGATTCACAAAATAAACACAATAAGTACTTTTAACAACTATACAAAAATGGCTTTAATCTTGGAGACAAAAAAAAAGCATAATTGATTACAACAGGCAGATTGGTCAGCAATAGAGACCAATCGGTCTTTCCTCATTCTACTTGCACAGCCTAGAATCATAGAGAGCAAATTTTGTACAATGAATGCAAGGATTAATGCCTAAACTGATTTAACATAATACATTTTACGAAGACAAGTTTTTGTTTCGATTGATATTGAAATAGTATTACAATTTTCAATTAATGTAATAATTTCGAATATATCACTATAAATCTAGTACGGAGCCTTTACTTGTGTATCTATGATGTTACAATGTATTCCTATCTTTAGATCTAGGATATATGTGTGTCTTCTAGGTGATTTTGAGCTTTTTCTGTTTCTGCACCCTGCAGTTTTTCTGACCCTTTAACCTTTCTTTTGAGCTCCCTCCTCTCCTCTCTTGATTTTTTTCTAGCCTTTTTTGGCCTCTTCCTGGTTGATATAAAGAGAGAATAAGCTTCTCCCATCGAGTGCCTATCCAGAAGGCTTGAAAACCTAATCGTGGGCACTAAAGACAGATCAATTTAGGCGGAAAACCCATTGGCTTTTGATGAAGACCGATCAGGCTATTGTACCCCCAACCGGCATTGTGATTTCTTAACTCATTTTCTTGGATTTTGAGCTAAGAACTCACGGTGACTTCTTGGTAAGGATGGCAAAAAAAACCAACCGGGCGAATTTTCAACATGACCCAACCCGAATGAGGCGGGTTTTTTTAAGTCCAGGTTGAGTTTGGTAATTTTTTAAAAAACCCAAACCGGGTTCGGGTTCGGGTTCTACATTCTTAAAACCTGACCTGACCCAACCTGCTTAGATATATATATATAAAATTATTTATCTTTTGTTAAAATTAATTGTTTCAAAGTAAACGGTTAATTTCAAGTTGTAATCTGTATCGTTTCAAAGTAAACGATTGATTTTTATTATAAATTTGAATTATTTGTTTATATATCCACGCACTCTCTATATTTTCATATTTACCTTTTTTTCCTTGATCTGCTTCCCTTTTGGTATCAAAGGTTGATTTTGATCTTCGATCTATTGAAAAATATAATCTTAATTCTCTACTTGTCAAGATTATATCATTATGTTCTAATCTTTTGTTGAAAGTTACGTATCCTCAAGTCACTTTGGTTTCTGCAAACCACCTATATCAAGAAATCTTAGGCTAGTGTAAGTCTCAAGTGTGTGAGCAGTGAAGAGCCAAGGTATGATAATAGGTATGTGTCTGCTTAAGGAAACTAGAGTATGTACCCATAGGGTCAGCCGTAAGCAAGAGTGAAGTTTAGAATAAATAATCAAAATGAGTAGATTATTTAGATCTTATTCTTCAGTTAGCTCGAGGTCAAATATGTCCTCAATCCCAGATATAGTTAATCAAGAAGAACAAAGTTTCGAAAATATAAGCCAAAGTTTTAGTGATTGGAATATCCCAAAAATCTCACCTAAAGAAATTTATAAATCTACCTTCTTTGGAAATTTTAAATCAGATTATAATGTTAAAACTGTAGAAAAAGTCTACACAATTAATAAAGAACATGAAAATTGTAGTTTATTAACTCCAGAAATTATTAGTAAACAGAGATCTAATGGATATAATTTTATTCATATAGGACTTATTCAAGTAGCCATAAATCCACTCATAGTCAAAGGAGTAGACTCATCAATACTATTATGTCTTAGAGATGCTAGGTATTTAAATTATGTACCAAGTATATTAGGAATAATGGAATCTAGTCTACATAACGGACCAGTCCATTTTAATTGTTTCCCAGACTTTACTTTAAGTCTTAGCGATCCAAATTTATTGAAAGCATTAACATTAAATATTAAAACTGCTGGTGAAATCACCAAAATGTTAGAAGGATCCCAAGCAATTGCCTTAATATATAGAATATATTATAAGGCAATGAGAACAAATTTAAATGTTAAAGCACTTAATAAATCTCCTAAAGATAAAACAGTATTAATACAAAGTAGCACTAATAACGCCAATATACAAGTCCCAAAAACAATATTATGGAAAGATATTAATCTCCCAAGCCAATGGATTTTACAAAATGAAATCCTAGAAAGGCCAGTAATAAGTAATTTCATGAATCTAGACAACATAAGACAATATCGAGATGGAACAATTAGGATAAGTTTTGATGAATCAAGATTCAGAAAACCACCCCTAATTTTAGAAACATCTGCAAGTTCATCCACAAATATACCTTCCAGAATTGACAATATATCCCGAAGAGATAATGATCTAATGAGTAACATATCTCTCCCTGAAACAAAGATATCAGGAACTACAAATTTAGGACAAGTCACTCATCCAATATATAGAAATAAGGAAAAAGAAAAAGAATCAGTAAGTGATGAACAAGATATAGGAGATAACGAATCTATATCACAAACTGATTTTCAAGCACCATTCCACCAGTTAAGAGTAATAAATAAGAAATTTAAAATTAATTGGGACACATTAACCAATAACTTCAACTCTAAAGAAAATAAAAAGTTAAGACATGAATTTAGAGCAGAAAACCCTGAATCTGAAAGAGAAAAGATAATACATAAATGGAAAAAATGGATAAAGAAAGAAAAAATAAATATGGATTTCTTTCCATGGTACAAAAAGTATTATAATAAATGCAATGAAATAACAAAAACTCAATGGACCAAAGAAGATGATACAAAAATCACATCTAGTCATCCTCCACTTGAAACTCTGAATATACAAGTAAAAAATACTTCAGTGAAAGCTTCTCCATTAAAATACCTGAAACAGACAGTAAAATTGACAATAAAAAGATAATCGAAGAAAATAATTATACTAATCAATATCTAGTTTCACTAGGAAAACAATTAGACAAAATTGAAGATAAAATTGAAACAAAAATTGAAGGAACTATAATTAAAAGAAAATCTGAAAAACCAATTTTACACTTACCTGAACAAAGAGAAGGTTTAGGTCTGCCAAATAAAGACAGAGAATTAGCAAGAAAAATTGATCAATTACTAAAACACGTATCCTCAGCAAGTGGAACAAAAAATGTAACCACCTTAAAAAAGCATAATGAACAAAGTGATCAAAATAAATCTGATGATGAATCTGATGATGAATCCATTGTTCATGAAATTGAGAATCAATTTAATAAATTAACATTTAACAAACCAAATCCCACTAGTAATACAAAAAATTGGTACTCTAGACCAACACCTCCAGATCTTCAATATGAAGAAAGAAATTTAAATAATCAATTTGCGGTTTCGTCAAATAAAATGTATGAATGAAACATAGATGGACTAAGTGAACAAGAATTAATTAATAAGTGAAGTCATATGTCTATGGTTGCTAATAGTTACCTAAATGCTTATCATGATCTTACTCAACCAGAAATAGTTGAACTCTTAGCATCAGGATTTACAGGAACCCTTAGGTCTTGGTGGGAAAAACATCTCACTGAAGATGCTCGAGAAGCAATAATTCATGCCGTACAATTAGATGATGAAGGAAATCCCATTTATGATGAAGAAATCAATTATGGGCCTCCAAATGGAGTCAACGCCTTAGTTTATACCATAATTAAACATTTCATAGGAACCCCCCAGCAATATAACTGAAAGACTTCACGATCAACTTAGTAATCTTACTTGCCCAACTCTTAGTGATTTTAGATGGTATAAAGATGTATTCACCTCTAGAGTCATGGTGAGAGATGACAGTAACAAACCATTTTGGAAAGAGAAATTTGTGAATGGTTTACCCAGCCTATTTGCCCATAAAATTCGAGAAGAATTAAGTAAAAATTTAGGTTATATAGACTATGATAACCAAACTTATGGAGATATAATAAGTCAAATCCAAAAAACAGGTCTAAAAATGTGCATAGACTTTAAATTAAGTAAGCAAGCAGGCAAAGATAAAAATAAAGCTAAATATGAATTAGGAACATTCTGTGAGCAATATGGCTTACCCCCGGTTGCACCTTCTAGGAGAAAAACCCACATTAAAAAAGACAAAAAATATAAGTCTCATAAAAAGAAAAGTAAGAAAAATAATTCAGAAGATTATTATAAAAAAACCCTCATTTAATAAAAAGAAAAAAACAAATAAGAAATTTGACAAAAGTAAGATAATCTGCCATAATTGTGGAAAGAAAGGGCATTACAAAAATGAATGTAGAGTTAAAGAAAAGTTAAGTCAATTAAATGTACCTGAAGAAGAAGTAGAATAAATTCTTGAACTCATGAGGATAGAAAATCAATCTGAAGGTGAATCATTGGGATCTAGTTTACCTTCACATAGTTCAGAAGAATCCACTACTTATTCTAGTCATTCTGATGAAGAACCACCACAATTAGGTTGTAGTAACAATTGTACTAAAACCTGTTGTAATAAACAAATAAATGTATTAACAAAAATCCAAGAGGAAAAGAATTTGTTAATAGACTTAATAAGTAAAATATCAGACCCTCAATTAAAAACCCAATATATGAATCAATTAGAAAACTTATTAACAACTAAATCTAAAGCACAAAAATTACTCAAAAATAAAGAAAAACCCATCTTTAGTATTAATAAAACTTTAGAAAGATTTAAAAATCCAATTAAAGAAGTAACACTTCCAGAATTAAATTTAGAAGTTAACAATCTAAAGAAAGAAATTTCTAAATTAAAGAAAGAAATTCCTGAACTTAAACAAGAGATGATTACTAAAATAGAAGAAATTAGCAAATCAAACTTAAAAATTAATAGCTCCTATGAAGGAGAAAGTGAAGAAGAATCAGTTAATGAAAATACTGAAAAAGAAGAATCAGATAAAGAAGATCTTAATGTAGAAGTACAAAATCATTCTCTAAATAGATTAAAGGATATAACTATCCAAAAATGGCATATAAATGTCACTATAGTCATAAATAAAACATTTGTATTAAAACTACCCGCTCTTTTAGATACTGGTGCAGACTTAAGCTGTATCCAAGAAGGATTGGTGCCAACAATATATTATAAAAAAACAAGTGAAAGGCTAAGTTCTGCCAATGGAAGTAAAATGGAAATGAAATATAAATTACCTAATGCACATATCTGCCAAGATGGAGTGTGCTATAAAACATCCTTTGTTTTGATCAGAAACATGACAGATAAAGTAATTTTAGGGTTACCATTCATATATTTATTATACCCATTTAATACTTCAAGTAAAGGACTAGTAACTAAATATTTAGGACACAAAGTCACGTTTAATTTCACTACACAACCAAAAGAAAGAAACTTGAGATTGATAAAAGAACAATCAATCTCAAAAAGTTTAAACTTACTAAATAATAAATCAAATCATTTAAAACATCTAAAAGATGAAATTAAATACAAGAAAATTGAAGAACAATTACAAGATTCTAAACTACAAACTAAAATTAAAGAGTTTAATGAAAAACTTGTCAAAGAAGTTTGTTCTGATTTACCTCATGCTTTTTGGCACCGAAAAAGGCATATTGTAAGGCTTCCCTATGCTAAGGAATTTAAAGAACATTTAATTCATACTAAGGCTAGACCAATACAAATGAATCATGAACAAATGGAGTTTTGTAAAAAAGAAATAAATGATTTAATTCAAAAAAGGATTATAAGAAAAAGTAAATCTCCTTGGTCTTGCCCTGCTTTCTATGTTAACAAAAATGCTGAAATAGAAAGGGGATCCCCTAGACTTGTAATTAATTATAAGCCACTAAACAAAGTTTTAGAATGGATTAGATACCCATTACCTAACAAAAAAATATCTAATTAATAGGTTAGATCAGGCTTTAGTCTTCAGTAAATTCGATCTTAAGAGTGGTTTCTGGCAAATCCAAATCCATGAAGAAGATAGATATAAGACAGCCTTTACTACCCCTTTCGGCCATTATGAATGGAATGTTATGCCATTTGGCCTTAAAAATGTCCCTAATGAATTCCAGAATATCATGAATGATATTCTAAACCTTTATAGTCATTTTTCCATAGTCTATATAGACGATGTGCTCATCTTTTCAAAGTCAATAGAAGAGCATTGGAAACACTTAAATTCATTCTTTAAAACTATTAAATTAAATGGTTTAGTTTTATCCCCTACCAAATGTTGTTTATTCCAAACCAAAATAAGATTCTTAGGACACAACATTCAATATAACCAAATTAGACCAATTGATAGAGCTATTCAGTTTACAGATAAATTTCCTGATGAAATCCTAGATAAAAACCAACTCCAAAGATTCTTAGGATCCTTAAATTACATCAGTGATTTCTACAAAAATCTACATAAACAATGTAAGCCGTTATTTGAACGACTTCAAAATAATCCCCCTCCTTGGACTAAAATCCATAATTCCATAGTCCAAGACATCAAAAAACATGTTAAGACATTGCCCTGTCTTGGCATCTCAGCTCCTTCTGCTTTCAAAATTGTTGAAACTGATGCCTCTGAAATTGGATTCGGAGGAATCCTCGAGCATAAATTAACTTCCAGGCGCATGGGATAGTACACAAGTAAATTATTCTAATATTAAAAAAGAAATTTTATCTTTAGTACTATGTATTAATAAATTCCAAAGTGATTTATTAAATAAAAGATTTTTAATAAGAATTGATTGCAAATCTGCTAAATATGTTTTAGAAAAAGATGTTGAAAATATTGCTTCTAAACAAATTTTTGCTAGATGGCAATCTTTGCTAAGTATTTTTGATTTTGATATAGAATATATAAAAGGTAGCGAAAACTCTATACCAGATTTTCTCACAAGAGAATTTCTGTTAAATGCAGGGAAATTAGTGTAACAGGCGGCAGAGGCCGCGGAAGAGGGAGAGGGAATAAACCAGCCTCAGGGCCATGCATTCCCCCTTTTGATATCTGCGAATCATCATCTAGTAAACCAAGAGGAACTATGGTTCCTTTCCAAGTAAACCCAACTCATGTCTCAGTAAATCAGTACCAAGTTTTAGGCCAAATTCCCCAGCCTAAACAATATAACCAAGCCTTAGCTAGTAAACCCAGGTCTAATGATCCTTATGACATTGAGACTAAACCCATTCCAGTAAAACAAAGCCAACTAAGTTTGAGCCAAAATCCTAGCCCTTATATACCTAAATATACCCAAAAGTTGTTCCATATTGAACCCCATATGATAGAATTCAATAACCCAATCCAAATTGCCAACCATTTCTATCCTCCTGGATGGCATTTCACTCCGACTCATCCAAGTAAAACCCTCAAATATTACAACCGAATTTTAGTAACCACGGAATCCATTTTTGTTAAACCAATCTTTGACAGAAATGACCCGTCTATTGTTATTTATCATTCTTTGTATATTAAGAAAATATTACTTATGGAAGAATGGGGAAAGCACCCAGCTGAATTAGTTCCTTTAGAAGGAACTGATGAATTTTATTCTTATCATGATTACATTGAAGCCTGGATGAAAATACTCTTATTTCAAAATGAGTCTTTCACCCATTCTTGGTTTGTACAATTTGACCACAATTTTCAATGGTCATTCCCTTGCTGGTTCATTAGATGGTGGGAAATGTTCGGTCTTAATATGGATATTCTTCCCATGCTTATTAGTGAACATGTAAAATGGTTTGAAAAAGTAAGCCCAGAAATTGGTAATACTTACATGCCAATTTTAACCCTTTTTACTTCCAAATATAAAGTATCCTGGATAGTAAAATGGCAGTATCATTTAACAAAAAATCCTGTTAGTGAGCAATGGGTTCAAAGCTCAGGAACCTCCCAAGCATTAGTTAAACATCATGCCCCATTTGACATATTAACTAGACAAATTTTTGTTAAATGGTGGGATAAATTTTAGTTAGCCCGAATAGTAAACCAAGTTCAGAAAGAATTCCCAGAACACCCTAAAATCACCAGTATTCCTATTCCAATTCAAAGTAGCCCCCACAGTTCCGCTTCCAAGTAAAGCCAAAACCCCTCAGCCTAAACTCAAACAGAAGATAGAAAGCCCAATTGAACCCAAAGTAAACCCCAAACCAAAAAGGCCAAGTCCTACTCCTTCAATAAAATCCAATGAAACTTTAGACATTAATAAATGCTCAAGGGCCCAACTGAAATTATTGCTGGCTCAAGCTCTCAGTTCAAAGTTATCTGAAGCTGCAAGTGAATCTGATCCTGAAGAAGAGGAAGAGGTAATAAAGCCTGAACCATCAGACAACAGGACAATAACTGTTACCGAGAAAATAAAAAATTGGTATGATTCAACCTTATTTGAAGATGCTCAGAACCCTTATGATATATAGTGCTTTCACTCACTACTTGGACAATTTTGCCAAGAAAAGCTAGCACCTATATCTACATTGGATTCTCTTCTTTAAATAAAATACAATCATCTAATTATTTATGGGTATTGTTGCAAAGTCGACAAAACAGGTGGGCCCCATTAATAACACAAAGTTGCCAATTTGGCCCAAAAGTCAAAAGAAGAAAATAAAAGAAGATAAAGAGAGAATCTCCTCCCAGTAATTGGAGATCTATGTCTCCTCCGGATTTCTCTCCTCCTCCTCCATCTACAAAAGGGCAAAGAAGAAAGAGAAGAAGGCAGAGTTTTTATTTCCCTTAGAATTATTCTGTATAATTTCAAAAAATTGTAATTTGCGATTCTACGAATCTGTTCGGAGCATTTTCACTAAGTTGATCTTCCAAAGATTTGTAAGTTAATTATTTATATTTTGTTAAAATTAATTGTTTCAAAGTAAACGGTTAATTTCAAGTTGTAATCTGTATCGTTTCAAAGTAAACGATTGATTTTTATTATAAATTTGAATTATTTGTTTATATATCCGCGCACTCTCTATATTTTCATATTTACCTTTGTTTTCCTTGATCTGCTATTATATATATATATATATATATATATATAATATTTTTAATATTTATTAAATATAAACCTTAAGTCCTTAATAGTCATTGACTCATCTCTCAATCTCTCAGCCGCACATCTCACTCTGTTACTGCTCAATCTCTCACAAACTCCGCTGCCTCTCACTGTTTCTCAGTTCTCACACCCACATCGACACACCCATAGGTCCCACTCCCACACCGACACCTCTCATCCTCCATCTCTAGCCTCTCATGCATGCATCTCCTCCTCTAAAGTCCACGCCAATCTTCTTCCTTCTCTGGTCGCTCCTCCACAGGTCACAGTTGATGAGGTTTCTCCTCCACATCCGGCGATTCAAGCCGCTCCTCCATAGGCCACTTCAGATTTTCTTTCTAGTTAGTTGTCGAAGTCTTTATTGTGGTGGTTGTGAAATCATTATTTTGTATATATTGAAAAAAAAATTAAGTTGTGAAATCATCAGTTCATGTTCGGCTATAAAATATTAAAAATCATATATTATATTACACGTCCCTGTTGAACTGTTGATTTTTACTGATTTGGGTTTCTTGGGTGTGTTGAACTGTTGAATATATATTGTTGGAAGTTCTAAAAAACGTTAACGCGCTTTATTTGTCTTATTCAATATTTAATGTTGTTTGATATTTATATTATATAGTTAATGAGACTTGTTGTTTAAATTATGGCATTATGGGGTTGAGTATTGGATATGGATTTTGGTAAAGACAGTACTACCAGGGAGTTTGAGCTGTTGCCTGTTGGTTGAATTAAGTTTGAGCTATTGGTTGTTATTCTTGTTTTTTTTTAAAAAAAATTCAAAACAGGGAGTTTGAGCAGTTGACCCGGTTCCTCTTAATTCGGGGCGAGGTTCCTATCCATGTATGTGGGTCGGGTTTGGGTTTTCACATATAAACTTGTCTCGGGTTCGGAGCGGAGTAATATACATGCGGGTCGGGTTTGGTATTGGCCAAACCCGCCCCGAACCCGATCCGTTACCATTCTTACTTCTCGGTGCCAAATACGTCTCTTTTCTAGTGTTTTCCGAGATCAATATTTGATTTTCGATGTCTTTTAAGTCTGAATATATTTTGTCAAAAAGTGAATAACATTTTCTTCTGAGAGTCATAAAATGGGGTATCCACAACCACGAAACCCTATTTGTCCACCGCGAAATCCTTGCACCACAAAACCCTAAATTTTCACTACGAAATCCTTGCCTTTCACCGCGAAATAAACTAATCCCAATAATTAAGAGCACGCGTATCCCTAGTTAAGGTGGTTCATATTCATTCTCAAATATCTTATGTGAGAGTATCTAGGCGGGTTCGCCATTATTTTGACTTAATGAATGAACCTATTGAAATGGGAGGAAAATAATAAAAAATGAGGAAAAGAAAAAAGAATAATGAGAAGGTGAAGAAGAATGAGAAAGAGAATGATCTTAACCCTGTCTTGAAACTTTTGAAGCATCTGTGAAGTCTTTGTAAGCTCCGAAGAATTAATGATATTTCTTCGCAAGATGGATTGACTCAAGTTTGTAAAGAAACACAAACTCAAAAACGAATCCTCGCAATTATTTGAAGCCCGACGTAAAGATAGGCAACACGAATACGATTTAAAGTCCAGTGTGAAGCCCTGTAATACGAACACGATTGGCAGTCCAATATGAAACTCGACAACAGGAACATGATGGAAAAATCGGTTCAAGTTGGCGAGGCACATTGTTGAACACATGTCCACTCAATCACTTTCAAGATGATTTTCAAACTCAAGTTGGCCTCCATTTATCACCTTGAGTTAGAGGAGGGATGTTAAAATATAGAAATTAACATATATAATTGATGCTTTATGCTCTACCACCTTCTTAATTATCTCTACCTTCCTTATTTCTCTATTTTATCTTGTTTGATAGTTCTTCAATTATTTATCTCCTAAGCAATGCATATATATATAAAGGTTTTCTCATTATAATTTGAACAACAAACTATCAATATAATATAATCATATTATGAAATTCTACAACTAACACGATTTTTTTACCAATTTCAAGCAATTTTGATTTTGTTATTCTAATTCTAAAATTAACAGATTAGCTTATATTTGTTTTGACCTTTGAGATATGAATGGCAACTTTAGTTAGCTAAAGCATTTGCGCTCATTAAAAATTCAAAAGCAACCTTTTAATTGTATAAAAAAAAACATACGATTGATGAAATCTAAATAATCTATTCAAAATTTTAGATACTTTCTTTGAAAAAAATAAAATAAAATTCATAATTTTCAAGTCCACATAGTTTGAACACTAAAAACTGGTTTTAAATTATGAAAATTAAATCTGAAAATCTATTTGTTTTCTTTCCTAATGACATTTGAATATATGTTGTTTGTTTGAGTATACCACATTTAATACTGAATGAATGTTATTTATATAATTTTGGCCTTTATTTTCTTATTTTTTTAAAAATGGTTTTAAGGCAAAAAAGTTATTTTATCTATTTTAAAATGAAGGGTTAAGAGGAAGAGGAGCCTCTTAATTTTTAGGAGGTAAAATAAGATTTCAGATCTTAATTTTAAAGCTATCAAACATATTTTAAAACCTCTTAAAACTGAATGAATCGTTCATTTAGATTTTAAAGGTGCAAACGAACTATCTTAGGATGCATTTGTCTTGTTGTTTAAGTAAAAAAACTGCTAGACTTGTTCGAAATTCTGAAAATTAAATTTGAAAATTTTATTTGTTTTATTTCTGATTATCATATCTAAATATGGATAGGTAGTTTGAACAAATCTCATATTGATACTAAATAAATTTTATTTGAACAAAGTTGTCCTTAGTATTTTATTTTATAAAATTTAATATATGTAAAAGAATAAGGGTAAATAATAATATTGTCTTTTTAAAAAAGATTGAAATTCGAAATTTAAGAGAGAAAACAAGCAAGTGTTCAGATCATAATTTTTAAACCAACCAAAAGTCGTAAAAGAAAAATCGGGTTTTAGTATAACGTCGTCGTTTTCTTCAACGATAAAGAGAAAACGAGAATCGTATTTACCAGCCTCACGTTCCACCTTATCTCTGTTTTTGATACTCCTCCTACTTTCCTTCTCTTTGACTCACTTACTTGAATAAAATCTTTAATTAATGAAATTCGACTAAGAACAGTAGAGAGTTGGAACGAAGAACATGAACACCATAATCTCAACATCTCTCTGCAATGGCGGCCATATGTTGAATTTCTGCCCTAAATCTCCAATTCTCAGATACCCATCATTCAATCCTCTGTTTCGGAGTAAAACCATCATCAAAGTGTATGCCTCCTCTTCAAATGAACTAGACACAAAGACTATGGAGGATTCCCAACAAGATATTCGACAACCCAATGCTGAGAAAGAGGCCAAAGGAGCAAGCAATTTTACACCTGCAATTGACAAAGATCTAAAAAAGGTTGTGTCTTTTTTTCGTCCTTCTTCTTTACTCTTCCTAATTTATTTATTTTGTTTTAAAAGACATTATTCACATATTTGTAAGAATTATTCCAAGCTTGCAGCACACGTGTCATCGATACATTAGTTAGTTAACTGGACTGATTAGGACTATATCCATCAGGACTATATTGCTGACCAATGTGAAGGTGATAACCTCATTGTGTCCTCAAAGCATGTTCTATATTCGCGTCTCTCAAGAATTATTGTTTACAAATAATTATGCATGTGGTACTGCAGGTGAAATTTTGTGTTGCTCTATAAAACCCTGAACAGTTTGGCTTAGGTAAAAGATCTCAATCTTGTGCTATAAACTATTTAATTTTTTGACAAGTTAAATTGATTTTGTTACATAAAGTGTAAAACTGAAGAGCAGAAATTGATTATAGTTTAGAAAAGATGTATTATAAGCCTTTAGTGTTCTGCAGAATCGTGTGTTATATTGCAAAAGGTTGAGAAGTAAGATACATATCTTTGTTTACTTCGTAATTAGCTCACCAAATTTAGTGGTCCGTGAGGATTTTTCTGGTTGTAACATGAATGAAGAAAAGAAACTTGTTTCAGCCAGGTAAAAACTCACATTCTGTTAAAGTTAATAAGCATTTAGGAAGATTGGCATGTTTGCAAAGCTATTAATTCGGGGTTTTTAAATCAACCTGGGAAGCAACTTGACAATGATAGTACTATATTGGTCCATATTTCAGTCGACTTGAGCTATTTTCTCCTTAATTATGATCAGTCTCAGCTTGCGTGCTAGATGTTTGATGTTGATGACATAATAAGTTCGGATGTTTACGGAATAAATCTTATGATTTAGTTTCATTTAACCCTTGATGTTGTTCATGTTTTGTGCATTCCCATAATTAATTCATTCGAAGAGTTGAATTTCAGGATCACATTCTTTTGCCAAATCAAACTTTATACATGAAATTACCAATTTCTCTTTCCAGGAAAGAACAAAAGCTCGAACGAATCTTAGTACAAAAATTATCTTAAGCCAGTAGATCTTTCATTGCGTTTAAGACTGATTATTATAATAAGGTTTTATTTTCCCAACAGGCCGTTCAAAAGACTGCTGCAACCTTTGCCCCACGGGCTTCTACTGCTTCAAAAAATCCTGCTGTACCTGGTTCTGTATTATACAGTGTTTTTGAGTACCAAGGATATGCTTCTATGTTGATAGGTGGAGCTCTCTCTTTCAATCTCATATTCCCATCGAACGAACCGGACATTTGGAGATTAATGGGGATGTGGTCCATCTGGATGTTCAGTAAGTTGTGATCCATCAACAGAAATCATAAAATCTGCTCTACTAAACTAGACATCTTTTTTCTGTTTTCATTATTGTTGTGCTATTGGGACTATTCGAATATTTTCACCCTCGCACTATGATGGAGTGAAGGTAGCAGGAGTGATTTAGTTGAAAATCAACACACAAGTAAGTGTTGCAAATTCAGAATCTAGGATTCTTTATTTAAGAAGTAGGTTTATGGCGCATTCCATTCTCAGGTTCTCCTTAGAAAATGTCGAAAACTGCTAATACAAGATAATCTCCCTTTTATAGGACAAAGGACAAGGAGGTAAAGAAAATAAAAGTAAGTTGAAAGCACCAATGTACCCAAAAAACAGAAAACAAGAGTTGATCCATCACATTAGGAAACGAAAATGAATTCGTCTAGTCATTTTTGCATTAAATTGATACTTCTCCCTAAAATATTTTTCTGAATTTATGCATTTCTGAAGTTCGTCCTGAAAGATCCACTGCACTAAACGCAGTTTACAAATTTCCCATACATTGATGGAGGATTTAGATGAATAGGATCTACTCTTTTCTTTTCTTTTCTTTTTTTTTAAATCTGATTTTGACGGAGGCTCAATTTGTATTGTTAGTAACATGTGATGTAATTTATACTGTTTACAGCAATCCCTTCTCTTAGGGCCCGAGACTGCTCAAAGAATGAAAAGGAGGCACTCAACTACCTCTTTCTCCTTGTCCCGTTACTAAACGTTATAATCCCGTTCTTCTGGAAATCGTTCGCAGTTGTTTGGTCAGCAGATACAGTAGCATTCCTTGGGATGTATGCGTGGAAGGTTTTTTTTTATCCTTCAGCAATGATCATTGCTTTATTTTTTTTCCTTTGGAATATTAAAACATATTCTTTTACAGCTTGGGTGGCTACAAAAAACAGAGTAGCAGTTCTTCAGTTGGATCATTGGACTCATTTTGATTCTCAATGTTCATAACTGATAATGCACACCAAGCCATAACATAATGAAGTGAGCTTTGGAGTAAATGAAGAAGTTGTGGATGGGTATTGCCTTGCTCACGCAAGAATCTAGATTGAATCGGCCCCTGAATGTAAATGGTTGATTCTTGTTCTGTGTTTGGGATATCTTCCTTTGATGTGGATAATAATGCACACAATTTATACTTCATACACACCATGTAATATGACGATGGATTTCAAAGTTTTTGTTCATATATTTTTTTACACGATTCTCGGGGAACTTGTACATCAAATATAGATATGCGATTAATCATTTATAATAATGGGAAATGTTTGGCTAAACTTCTGGTGGTGTTGGAGCAGCCATGGCGATGCACAGCAAAACAAAGATGTGCTTTTTATGTGGGAATGGCAGTGAAGGGTGTGTAGTTATCAACACCACCCAGGTGGAGAAGAATATTAGATACAACTAATTTAAGATTGACGTGTTACGACAGGTTGAGTGATAACCATTAGAAATGTAAGGTAAAGGGTACAAAATAAATTTCGAAATTAAATGCAAAAGTAAATTTTTGTCATAAAGTTTTTAATGGTTTCCATTCTAAATCTCTTGTTGCATGTTATATTTAAATAGTATACTTATCATGGATCTTGTTTTATAAAATTGAACAAATATAGTTTTTTTTTTTTTTTGGTACACAAATTTGAGACAAAACTCATTTTTATACTACCAACGGAGCATATTTAACCATTTTTCACAAATGCCAATTCACGTAAGCTTTTGGGCAATTCATAAGTTATTTGTCAATTTACCATGATACAAATGTGGAAGACTTCATTGCTACTAGGGCTAGAGTACAATACACGTACGATAACCTGAATGAAGGTCCACATAACTGAAGGAAATAAGCAGTATCTTTTTCAATACATGGGTTATTAGGACACTGGCAATGGTTCTTTACGAATGCAAATTTAAGGAACAATATAAAAATAGAGAACAGAAAACAGGACAAAAGCATATGAAGCATGGCCATTCAAACAAAAAGCCACAGGTATCTACAAAAAGGGTTTTAATTGTTCTACAACAAGCTCGGTTGCTGCTTATGGTTTTCACCAACAAAATTTCTCCATAACCTCAGCATCGTTCACGATGTTAATCTGCGCACCATAACAGGAGTTACAAATCCCTGAAATTGCAAACAAAGCCATAAAGTTCGTGTACAAATTACATCACTTACATGTTAGGTACATTGGCCGTTTCTTGATTATCAGACAAAACCAACAATAACAAGCACCTAATATAAAGAAACCAAGTCTTAGGAATCCTTATTGTATAGGATTAGGGATAGTACATACTAGATTATGAGCCACTTTGTGTGAAGTAACAAAGATACAGTACGTACGAGCCGTATTTCATTGTAACACAAGATTTGAGCGCTTTAGAAACAATAATTTACCTCTTAAATTTTGCACCCACAATATCCTACACTAAGGCTCCATTTCAAGAAACTAAGATTTGACATCAGTTGACTTGCCTCAATCCAACTTCTATATATACTCATCATCACTGTCGTCTTCATAGTCAGACGCTGACTCATCACCCCTGGGTTCCATTAGAGTATTCATATCAAATGATGAATCCATTTCCATTTCCTCCATGTCAATTGTGTCAAAGGTCATCCGTTCCTCAAATTTCTCATTGGAGCAGTTAAGAAGCCAGGCGAGCGAACATTTCAACCCCTTCTTTGCAACCATCTTATGCCTTGGTTTAATAGTGGACTCCAAACCATAAGTAAAGAAAGCCGGGAAAGCTACCAAGTCCTCCAATGGCCTTCCCATCTTGCTTTGGAAATAATCAAAATTGAGTTTCATAATACCAAGATTCAAGGCAAGCAATTGGGGACACCCAACGACCATCTTTCTCACTTGTTCTAATGAGAACCCACATTCCTTGAGGAAATCAACATGCTTCACTACTGGCGAATTACTGAGACTGATGATTTGCGGCATCTTCTCAACAACTCTAGCAAAATCTTCGGCATGCATACCAATAACAGAATTGAGAAAGCTTCGTTGACTTAGAATCTTCGGCTTCAAGTCAATTCCTATAACTTCAGGATATTGGGCAATCACAGAAGCAAGTGACATTTGCCTAACCTCAAACTCTAAAAGCGATTCAACATTTGGTTTTATCCTCTCTTCAAGTGCAAATCCAAGAATGTGGGGCCGCTTCTCAATCAATCTAGCCACAGCCAATCTTGGAATACCCAATGTTTCTAAATATTCCACAAAGGGTTTGATCACACGGCCTACACGCATCCCCAATATCTCCGGGTATCTAGTTAGAACCCCGCCAATTTCTCTTCTTGCCACCCCAATCCCAACCAAATAAGCAACAGATGTGCTCATGGTGCCCTCGAGCTTAAATCCCATTACTTCGGGATACTTCTCCAAAACCCGAGGTATATCGTTTGGCTTAATGTCCATTCCTTGAAGATATTTGACAACTGGTGCAAGGTCTACTACGACACTAGCATGAAGAACTTGTGGATACCGTTGCAAGAAATTTGTTAGCGTATCTTTCCTAACACCAAGTTTGCCAAGGTAATCAAGCACAGGAATCATGTTTTTCTTCACACTACAGCCAAGAACAAGAGGGTAGTTGTTGATGTCTTCTATTGTAAGCCCTAATGTGTGAAGGAATTCCACTCGTTCCTGCATAACCTCAACCGTCACGGGAAGCTCCAATCCATCGAGCTCGTCAGGTACAATGCCAATTCCTCTCAAGAATTCATAGACACGGGCACGGTTTTCTATCCTCTCATTCTTCATCTCTAATAAACTAGGACGACCATATAAGGAAGACGAACCTTCATGTTTTCGACCCGAACGGGTGGTCTTTGGCTTCGACACTGATGAATCTACAGAACTGGATGCAAATTGTCGAATAGCAACTGAGCATTGCAATTTTCTCACCAGTCCAATTCTTTTCCCATGATTACTTGAAATCCACAGATTTGATTCTGAAGTCAGACGGTGTTGACAAAATGAGAGGGCAGATAACTCGTACTGTACAAGCAAAAAACTCGGTTTTGTAATGGCAGTACAGCCTATGAGCTTCATGTTTGACAAGTCCTGCACATTCAAAGAATCTGCACCACACAACATATAATTAGCATTCCAGAGCTGTGAAGGAATGGTATTCCAAATCAGTCAATTTAGGCTAAACTCTAAAGTAGAATATAAATGGTGGCAATCACCAGTTGAAATATGCAACTAAATCAAATATTTACGAAAAAACTGTATTCATAAATTTTAGTTTTTAAGTCAGTGTGTCTTATTATCACAGGAACTAATGCCGTAATCGGTAAAATAGATAAGCTGCCTATTTCAGGAATCTCTTAAAAACTTGAACCTTTTAAGGTGAAGTGTTTAAACATTACGAGTTTCCTCAACAAAAAAACTCTCTCTAAAAAAATTGCAGACAAGCTTCTATGATTAGTTTAAAACCTAGATCATAAACAATTATTGTCACTTGCACAACTATAGATCAGCATTTGAAAGGATATAGGCTCTTGCAATTGTTACCAAGGGTTGAATTTATTTGAATAAAATATGGAGTTCAAACCTGATTGTTAAGTGTCACTATAGGAAACAAATTTTAGTATATTTGGAGTTTCTGGTTTGCAATACATTGTAATGTGAGGTATCTCACCAAACGAGTGACAACCAAATACACATTAACAAATCCATCAAAAGAACAAAATCAACTAAACTTAATCTCAGCTTTAAAGCACAAACACACAAATATGTTGATATAATTCTGACGAGACATCAAAATTCACTTCCTTATTAAAGCTAATTTTTCAATCACCAAAACCAAAATTGCCAATTTCAGGGAAAGAATAAAATGAAACTCAAAGATTGGAACAAATTGCTAATGCCAAAATAAAAAGGGAAAAAGATTAGGATTTTGGGCTTCAAGAATGTACACCCTACATCGCTAGATACAAAAATAAAAATCTAAACCCTAAGAAAAGCCTAAAATTCTAAATACACAAACTCAAAATCAGCACCCAGAAGATATATTTTCACAAACATAAAAAGAGAAGGTCTTGCTGCCGGTGGACCTAAAAATATATACACATATATAAACAGTTATACAAATATATATATATATATATATATGCAGAGAGAGAAAAAGAGGAAAGATAGAGAGAGAGAGAAGGATAATTCATACCTTAGTGAGATGCAGGGCAGTGCAACAATGGTGGTGCTTTTCTTCTCAAGGTTTTGGAGATAGATAGGTGAGGAGAAAGCTACGAAAGATTTTAGTTGTTTTTTCTTTTTTTTTTCTAGCCCTTACAGTGGGAAGATTGTTTAGATATTAGCCCATCAGATTGTTACATATTCTTTTTTTACCCCCGTTTTATTTTCTTCTTCTCTTTATATCCCCATAGGGTTTCTATATTTACAAACCACCCCGACCCCAACAAATTTATTTTGTCCTCTTTTGAGAGTAAATAGCCAAGAAGACAACACAATAATAAAGTGATCACTTTTTGAAGTAATCTCAAATCTCAATTATAAGAACATCCGGGCTTTATTTTAATTGTTAAGAGTATAATAATTTATATTTTATACGAAATACCACGGTTCAATTACTTTCTTTATTAAAAACCACCAAAATTTATCACAACTTATATTAAATATCAATTATATGTGTCCAATTTTATTTTTTTTCTCAATCATCCCTTCAAGTTGGGCGTTTAACATTGAATAATAAGCAATGAGCATAATATTACTTGTCTTACTAATCAAATTTAGTTCTTGAAAATCTATTATTCTAGCTAATTCAAATTAAAAGTTTTTTTTTTTCAATAGATTGGATCTTGTTAAATCTACTTATCTATAACTAATTAAATAAATTGTGACATTCATAATCCGACTCGACTCAATGCAAGGTTCTATGCCACCATCGCAGTGATGAATTTTCTGATTAGATAACACATCAACATAAATAATTGCGCATACAGATAATTACATCCTTGCCAAAAAAGAAAAATTATATATGAATGCATGCATAATCAGACATATCACGCCATTTCCATGTACAAGAACGCTATAATGCATCATAATCTAAGGCCTCGTTTGATTCAGGTATTAGAGTCAGTGGGATTAATAATACCAGTATTAATAATACTGGACTATTAATCCTGGTATTAATTTAATACCAATACCTTGTTTGATTCATGCAGTATTAATACTGGGATATCTCATGCTGATGTTAATACCATGTTTGATTCTATAACTTGTATACGAGATTATATTTTGGACTAACAAAAAAAATGAATTTTTTAAAAAAAAAAAAAATTTAAAAAATTTAATTTTTTTTTAAATATAGTAGTAGAGTAGTGGCATTTTTGGAAAATACTATAGTAGTAATGGCATTTTTGAAAATATATGGTTCATTTTTCTTAATCCTGGAATAAACAATACCACCTCCCCCTGGTATTAAATTATACCACAAAAAGTGGTATTAAGTTAGTACCAGTATTAGTAATCCCAGCACATTTGTGGGAATCAAACAAGATATTATAAAAAAAGTGGTATTAACAATCTCATCCCACTTTTTAATACTCGAATCAAACGAGGCCTAAAAGTATAATAATCAAATCCATAATATTACTAGTAACCTCCCATCAAATTCAGCTTAGTACTTTCAAATAAAAAAAGTAGAACAAACTAAAAACAAGATCAAATAATAAATCAACATATTAAGTCCATCAAAATGAAATCCAATTGAAGCAAAAAAAGAAAGAAAAAACCTCAATCCCGAACCTCATATTATGCTACAACCCCCACTGTTTTCGTCACTGAAGTAATCAAATCCTGGCATTGGCCTCCGTAGATTATAGTAGTGAATCGCAGGTGGTGCAATCCTTGGATAGTGTTGTTGGTATGGAGGCATCCTCGGATAACCGTATCCTGGATTTAGTACTGCTGGTGGCGGATATCCCCCTATACCACCTCGATAAAAATGGTCACCGTTCATATGAGGATGGGGCCACATCACCGCAGTTCCATTACGCCTAGGCAATAAAGGGGGGGAATTTTGTATGACTGCATTTCTGACGTGGATTTTACAGAAGGGATCACGGCATATAGTACTCATATCCAACTCTTTTGGAGGTACGTAACTTTCAGGCTCGTGACCAAGATCATTGTGGCTACAATAATGTTCATCGGTTTCTTGGCAACGAGAACTGGAATTCTTTTTTTCTTTGTGAATTTGCGCATTCTTGAATTCACGTTCGACATGGTTTTCTTCATTCATCAGCTCCTTGTCATAGGACAAAAGCTGTGCCTTTTTCCCCCATTTTGAGAACTTTTTGACGAGTTCCATTGGATCTACTTTGCCAGTAACATATACCAACTTCTTTTCCGGATTCAAAACTACTGAATCCACACCTAGCAAAATATCAAAAATAAATAAATTATCAATTACATATATATATAAGGGAAAATGAAATGAAAAAGAAAATACGCTTTTCAATAAATTATGGGTAGTAATATGAAAACTTGGTTTTTCCTCCGAGAAAAGGGGGGAAATAAATTGGTCGGTCTTTTGTGTTTTATTTTTATTAGTAGATGAATGCATTCATATTGAGCCTTAGGTGATATTTTCAATATCTGTTTTATTTTTGGTGTAGAAAGTCTCAAATTTAAGATCTTCAATGCATGAATTTCCTGAGAAACAAAGTCATAGGGACGCAGGTCCACAGCCACCACAGCCAGACCGATTACTCCAGGAGCTCTAATCCATAAACCGGTTACTGAACAAATAAAATAATAAAAAAATGTAACCAACATTTATTTTTTATCATCACTTTTTCCTGTTGAATTTAAGATTTATAACCAAGTGAAATTTCAACGTCATATATTCAGAATTAATTAAGAATCAAAGAAACAATATGGATCGGAGTTTCATTTAAATAAAACAAATGCATTTCTCCTATGTTTCATTCAGCATTGAGTAATTAATCAGCAGAGAATAAAAATATACAGGAGTGTTAATTTGTTTTCTTGATCTAAACCCCATTTAGTTTTGTAAGTAATATTATATACGTTTTTCTAAATGAGTAAGAAACTAGTTGCAAGCTTTGGCTCTAATTAATTAAGTTAGTAGACTGGTAAATCACTTAACCTAAAAAATGACCTTCTAGGCTTCTAATACCTATTCATATGTTTTATTCAACGACAACAAAAAAAAAAGAAAACAATTGTTCGGAATCTGATGTTAATTGTTATCAAAAATAACGCAACAGAAAAAATTAAATTAAATTTATTGTACCAGTGAGTTTCAGCAAGGCTTTCTTCACTTCGACGCGACATGCTTTACAGCAGTTAATGTTCACCTTAATCGCATACGTCTGTAACATTAGTACAGTCAAAGAATAATTAGAGTGATTAATAATACTTCAAAAAAAAATCTACAAATCTTGCTTAACACCATTTCATTCCTCATTCACTTGTAGTTACCGTCATTAGCACTACTTTCACTTGGAGTAATCGGTCTGGCTGTGGACCTGTAGCCGTTATGATTTAGGCGCTAAACCGGCTCCTAGTGCGTGCTTTTAACAACTATGAATGGGACTCGATCAAAATAAGTGTAACACTTAAATTCGTTACCTCTGTTGAAGCTGATGATGATGCATGATCTTGCTTTTCTCTCTTATCCTTCATGGTGTTGGTTACCACTTCTATGGGATCGTAGAACTTCT
The DNA here is from genome assembly GCA_021464415.1 of Lonicera japonica. Classification (NCBI taxonomy): domain Eukaryota; kingdom Viridiplantae; phylum Streptophyta; class Magnoliopsida; order Dipsacales; family Caprifoliaceae; genus Lonicera; species Lonicera japonica. The sequence goes on from CM038463.1 coordinate 4,773,320, forward strand.
AGGGTTTTTTCTTAATGTTCTAAATGCATATATATGAATTTACTTGTTAATTAGTTTAAATATAGCAATGAATCTTGCTTTACTTATAAAGCCATGCAAGCAATCCACAAAATTGGAAATGTTCATGAAAATATCGAAACCTAACGTACTATCTATATATGTAAAAGTAGCTATATTAGGGTTTTCAAAAATAAAAAAATAAAAAGCAGCTATATAAGGGTGCATTATGTTACCATATATACAAATATATATATATGGTGTGGTTCTAGTGCGGACCAGTCTTTAGTGACGATTTTTTGTCAACAATGCCCATAGGAGATGTTTTTAGCCACAAAAAAACGTAGGTAAAAAGCTAGTCCACATATAGTCGGTATGCACTAAATGCTAACTAATATAAGATCTACAGGAGATCTGACTGAAATACATATATATAAAATGTTGATAGACTAGGAAAGAAAAAAGGTAGATGAAGTTTCGAAAACTAAAAATGAAAATTAATTTTTTTTAACAAATTAACTTTTGCTATTGAAAATGGATTTTTATTTCACTTATGCTAGATCATCTATTATGCATATGATATAAAACCAAATATGTCATTCCCCTCATCACCTATATATGCTAAATATAATTATATGCTTACTTGTATGGTAATTAAGGGCGGATTAAATTTAGAAATTGCCTACATTTTAGCCAAATATATGACATTCATCCGTTCTTCCAACAAGCGGGTAAATGTAACCCGTCCCTCCCCCTTTCTCTCTCTCTCTCTCTCTCTCTCTCTCTCTCTCTCTCTCTCTCTCTCTCTCTCTCTCCGTGTTTTCATATTTTCCTCCCCCTCCCTCCTGTCTCTCTTTCTCTCTCCTCCAACTCTGATTTTCTCTTTCTAAGATACATTCTTTCTCCAAAATAATCACATTCAATCTTTCTTTAAAGTCTAAAAGTATCTCAACCTTCAAAAGAAACCCATTAGAACTTATGGAAACATAATACTAAAATCGTTTAATATTGTGTATAGACCAAACAAAAATTTTATGTAAAATTCTAGTGTGGAATCGGATTTTACCTTTGAGATCTATCTGATTTGATTTCGTCTAAGCGCGAACAAGAGTTGGTATAGACGAATCGAGATCACGGACTCGATGGAACTTCATGATCTTTTATCGGATTCCTTCCGCCGCGCAATCCTGCACCGGGTATAGGCTGTGTTATTACCAAGATTTTCTCATTTTTTTCTCAATGATACAAACTTTAAATTCGTGAGAATTTTTGTATCGATAAGAAGAGTCAAAGCCGGCGTATATATATGGCTATGATAGGGACCCTATGAGAAATAAGTGTTTTGGCTTATTATGAAAAATGGGAATCATAATTCCATTATGAATTAATTCGTTTTGTAAATTATAATTCATACCACTAAAAAAATATAATTGCACTCATGTCAATTTCTCAAAATTATACTTCGAGCTCCCTATTATTAAATGTTTATTATTCTCCCTACGTTAAGATTACAAATAACCGTCATTAAAATTAAATTGCTGACAATTATATTTAAATGACTTCTTAATCATTAAACTTACCACTTAACTTATTTGACATGTCGGATTAACATAATCCACCTATAGGGTTTGGCATTATCAAAACTTATGTGTTTCTTAATGGGTTATCATCAATCCCTATACTGAGACGTGAATTCCGTTAATAATTAATATTCATCATACATATAGTGTCGTTATCCAATTCACGAAACTAATTGATCCATAAATGAATATCACTCTTAATAAGTCAAACAACAAACACTATATATATATATATATATATATATATGTTTATTAGTTATTTTAAGATTAAAAGTATAAGCAATCATAATGACCCTAGAATTTTAAATTATTTTATAGAGTCGGTATAAAAGTAATTAACCCAAACTGGTCATATTTAATACACACAAAATGTACTAGCACAACGAGTTGATACTATACATTTTCCAATAGCCAATATTAACTATTAAAACTTTTGCTACAGTCATACTGATCGGTGTCCACTTTTATCTAAAACTGTGAACCACTAAACTTAATTATATTATACAAGAACCGATGATATGATCATTTGTGTGTAAGCTGAACTATATACAACAAATCATCTACTATATGGAATCAAAGATACACTTGCACAATATTTAAACAAATAACATAATGCAACCATTGCCCATAAAGATTATAATTAAAATAACAAAATCGAGTTTATATAACATATCAAAACTAATAATAATAAAAAAAATGGCTTTTAATATATCACTCTAACAAAAACCCAGTAATTTTTTCACTTTGTTTCAATCCAATGCTAGCCCTTTGCTGATTTAATCGAACATTTATACTCTTTTGGGTTAACCGATGGGTGACATTTATACCCATCCCTCTATCGAAAGTGATATTCACCCATCCCTCTCCATTTTTACCATTTTCTCACAATGAAATTCATACAGTTAAAATAGCAACTTACCATACATTCTAGCTAGTATCTCCCACATGAATGGCCTTACAATATAAGTAAGATAATGAGTTTACCTAAAGTTACGTGATTCCTTATTTTTTAAGTCAAGTGGGGGTAAGAATCCACCCCAAAATTTATTAAAATATTTTAAGAAACACAATAACTTATAACAAGACCCAATCATCCTATAACATGTCTCATTCTGATAATAAATCCCTTTAAAAGTTACAAAAAATTAAGAAAATTATTCAAAGCGAATAGGCTTCCAAATAAGTTATCCAAATGACGAGCACTTCAACATTTAGGATCATCTAAACTAACTACTTGATTTAACAAAAAAAAATCTCTATTTGGTCAAAAAAAATTTATCAACTGTACCTGGAAGGATTCGAATACGGGATCTCTCACTAAATAGATCATACCTCACACAAACCTAATAAACCACTAGGCCAACTCCATAAGGTCTTTTATTTGGTCAAATTAAGACTAAAATTATTTAACCACTTATAATTTCTTTAAATCTTATTTTTAAGGTTTAGAACATACCAAGTAAATAAATTTGTGTTTTCTTAAAGTTATAATTATGTTTCTTTTTCCGATTCAGATTATATATGTGTGTGTGTGTGTCATACACACAATATGGTATCAACTTATGTTAATTGAAAAAATCTTTAATACTCCGATTAAAGAAGTATTTGGAGTAGACTTTCTAGGACTCACTAGCTAGGAGGTTTGAAATTTGTTCGTTATATCACCTCCTCCCTGTTGTCAAAAGTTAATCTTCAATCCACATATAGAGTAAAATCCATATTTGTCCCTTGAATATTTATGATTATTATTTTAATACTTTAACTAATTTTTCTGTCAAATTGTACGTAAACTATCAATTTGTGTCATTTTGATACCTCCGTCAAATTCCATTGATTTGACTAATGGTGGAAAGGGCCAAACTTTCATTCATTTCCACTATATTAACCAATCATATCTAAATGACTCACCATTTAAACATTTAGTTAGAACACATAGCCCTCTACAATTTTCATGTTTCTGACAAATTTTGAATCATACATCTTGAGGGTCTAATCAGCTGCTGAAGTTGGGGGTTTTCGTGGATTAAAACAGTTGTACTTCCGTATGCAAACCTCCAACTTCAAAGGTTGATTGGACAATCGAAATGTGTGATTCGGAGTTCAGTCAAACTACAAAAGTTGTAAAGGGCTATATGGTCTAACTAATGGTTCAAACAGTGAATCATTTGGATATCGTATGAGAGAATTATGCTCCCGCAAAGTTAGTGAAAAATTCAATTTTTTATTTAATTTGTCTCCTCGAATACATATTTTTCCCTTTGCTCTACTTAATTAAATTTTTCACCAACTATAAGGAAAAAAAATATTTAAAGAAAAAATAAATCAGAAAAAATGAGTTTTTCAACAACTTTGTGGGCACATAACTTTCTCTTGCGATGTACAAATTACTCAGTTTCAATCATTAGTTAAATCATGTAGCCCTAAACAAATTTATTTTTTTGACTGAATTTCAAACAGCACATCTCAAGGATCTAATCAGCCGATAAAGTTAGAGGTTTGCATATGGAAGTGCCATTGTTTTAATCTATGCAATCCCCTAACTTTAGCCACTGATTAGACCATCGAGATACGTGATTCACAATTTAACCAAAACATGAAAAGTTGTAGAAAGTTATGTGTTCTAACTATTGATTCAAATAGTAAGTCATTTAGAAATCATGTGAGAGAGTTACAACCCAACAAAGTTAGTTAATAAAAATATAGAGATATAAAAGTTTAATGAAAGTGTATCATTCCCCTCTCTATTTTAAGTGGCAACTTTGTCACTTATATTTGAAACTTAATTTTAAAAGGTATAAAATGTCTATTTTACCCTCTCTATTTTTTCAAAATTACACAGCAGCATATATATTTGGTAATTCTCGAGAGCTATGAATCACTTTTGCTTCCACTGCATTATTTGGAAATCCGTCTAAATATTCAACCTTAGAGCACAAAGATAGTGTCCCTTTCAATAATTGATCCATACGAGTATAGAATTGCCAAGAAGATGGCAGGTTGGAGTTTTTGCTTACTGCTGTTGCTGCTTCAAGCCGATACTTTTTCTTTATAGATTTAATCTTGTTCTTGCACTGGTTGGGGTTCTTAACATCAAGACTAGTGCGTGCAGAAACTTTAAGGGCAATTTCCTCCCAATCACTCCCTTTTAGTTTAGCCCGATTTTGGAGGGACCATTTTGATTCATAGATGTCCAGTATGCTTCTAGAAGTGTAATTGTTACATTTGTATTTACAGTTCCTTAGTTAGGCTGTGAAGATGATTCAAAGTTATAGGTCGTTAGTTCATGGTCATTTTCATGAAAATTTTTACCAGCCATATTAAATATAGGAGCCCCGAGCCGCAGAGTAATCCAAATATTAATGGTTTGAAAATGATATGTATACCGAAACATCCATCAACAAACTTAATGTTTGAACTTATTTTTAGAGAGGACTATTAAAAGTTTCCGCCACAACCAAACAACTTTATGAGAAAATTCATCATTTTCTTAATTATTACAAGATCATCCTAATAGACAAGACAACTTTTCATTACTAATATTAATTCTACATATCAAATCTCCCATCAACAAATGGTTGAGGCAAAAATATTTTTAGAAAATCTAAAAGATAAAAAAAATAAAAAAATAAAAAAAAGAAGCCATTTAAATGTTCCTTATGATTTATTGATACAAGTTGATAAAATGGAAAATCACATCCAAAACTACACTCTCAATCCAATTCCAAGTCTTAATGGTATAGCCCCTCATTGGATTCCATTGGAGAAGTTAATCTCATTAATCAAATGGAAGACTAAAAGAAAAAACGTCATTCATGACATTAAAAAAATTAGCACCTCCTAACCGACTGCATAACTTATCTAGCACATGATAGGTGTACAGATTCTCAAAGATGGTAGAGATAAAAAGTTTTTTCCATTACAAAAATTGCAAGAGACAGTAGCTAACTATTCAGACCAAAATTAAAGAGTCACTATATAATTACTTTAAGTTACTGTTGAATCACATTATAAATAGTAATGTTTGTCTCCCCCCCCCCCCCAAAAAAAAAATATTGTAAAATGTCTCCTAAAAATGTCAATGTGATGTTTTCTTTCTATTATAAAAGGAGAATGAAGTATGTGTAGTAACTATCGAGTGTTATATAATTTCTCTTTTCTCCCATATATTTAAAAACTCTCTGTAATCAATTCTATATAAATAAAAGTTTGATCATTTTCCATAATTTTTGTAATTGGAATCAAGCATAGATAACTTTGAGAGTTTTAAAAGTTAAAGAAGGCGTACAATAATTTGACCTAACACTTAGGTGGCCTAAAAAAAAGCAAACAAACAAACTGAAAAAACTGTTTGTTCAGTTCTAAAAATTGTATCTGAAAAAATGTTATTTGTTTGAATATAACACATCTGAAAACTAAATTTTTTTAGGGCTTCTGGTTTTAAAGACAAAAGTCTTATTCTCTGTCTACTAAACGACACAACTTTTAGACCAATAGTTCAAGGTCCAAAGTTTTGTTTAAAGTACAAACTTTAGCACAAAAGGCAGAGAATTAAAAATAAATTAATATAATTAAGAAACTGAATTACACTATTGTTATTCCTATGATGCCCTTGTCATGTAATTAATTACTAAATTAATCTGAGCCCTAAAATCTTGTAAGAAACTAAAATCTACGAAACCAAATAATTTTAAATTCAAATTCAAAAAATTAAATAACTTCAAGCAACCTAATGAATTTGACCAGTTTTTAAACTTGTACTAAAAACTAAAATCTAGGAGGTCAAATAATTCAAAATACAAAATTCAAATTCAAACAATAATCATCTCAAACAACCTAATCAATTTGACAAGTAACAAACAACCACCAATAAAGGCATAAAAAATAACACATTTCAACACATTGAATTTATTACATGTGTGAAAAAATATACAGTCAAACATAAATAAATTTGTTCATGAAAAATGCCTATGAATGTGTTAACAATTAACATGCGAAAAATAATAATCTTTAGACGTACAAATGTTAATAAAATTCAACTTAAATATACTAGGCATATTAAGTTTCATATACATTTATATCTAAGACATATTAAGTTATGTAGGCATTTTAAGTTACACCAAACACATATACATATATAATTATAATTATAATCAGACATATTAACATAAATTCATAATCCATAAGACATTTTAATATATAATATCTAATCAAGCATTAATGTTTAATCCAAATCAGAACACCAAATTTTTTAATATATTTTTGTGAAATCGGATTAGAATAAATGAACAATAAATAAGGAAAAGAGAAATCTTACACTTTTTCTCTCACATTTGATTGCCTCGATGCATCCTAAAAAGAACCTTTTGAATAAAAAATAAACCAAGGAGAGAGATACTTTGTCTCTTTCGGATATGCTCTGTCTGTATCTCTCTAACAAACACACACACACATATGATGATAAGCCTTGGAAGTGAATATCCAAGCACAAAAGGTTTAAGAAAAAACCTTGGAAGTTTGTCAAGCGAAGAAATTTCAGAAAGAAACGTAGCGATGGTTGTTTCATTTGCCATAAAAAAGGACATTTTGCAAAAAACTGTCCGAATGCAAAGAAAAAAGAAGCATTTATGGCTCTTCTATTACAACATCATCCGGATATTCAGGAATCTGATATTGAATCTGTTCTCTCAGCCCAAGATGAAGCATCTCCATAAACCATTATGCAGATTCATTATTCTGACAAAGAAACTGTATCTGATCCAGATTCAGAAACAGAACTTCTTTCAGACTCGTCTTATTCCTCCACAAGCTCAAATCTTCCCATGGTTTATTCTCTTGAAGAATGTATGTCTCTCTCCCCTCAGCCATCCCCATATGCAAAAATTTCCCTTATTTGAAAACCTTATGCAAAACCAGTACCCCTCATAGCCCTTTTTTGATACTGGCTCAACCAAATCCTTTATGAACCCAGCAAAGCTACCATTTTCCTATTGGCAAAAATGTCCTCCTCTGGCATTTCGAGTTGCAAATGGCGAAATTCTTACTGTCGATATTATTTCTAAATCCATTCAACTGCAGATATTCCCTGGAAAGATTATCCGACATAAAGTTTATGGTAGTGCACTTCCTCGAAAGGATATTCTTATTGGCTTCGATATCATACGTCAAATTTCAAAATTGAATTTTGATGATGATGGTCTCCGATTCAAAAAATTCATGTTACCATGGATTAATCCAAAAGAAGTTAACCATATCCAAGCCCCAATCCCAATCCTTGAGTCACTCACCAGTCCCTCCTCCATTGAAGCTCTCATCAGCCAGATCATAAAAACCTCATGTGCAGAATCCCACACCGAATTCCTGCAAAAGTGCTCCAATCCTCTTTGGCAAAATCCCAAATACTTCGTGAAACTTCCTTTTAAGTTAAACGAAGATATCAACCCCACTAAAGCCTCTCACTCGGGAATGAATCCAGAACATCTCTCTTTGGCAATAGAAGAATTGAACACTTTATTGAAACAAAAGCTTATTGAAGAAACGACTTCTCAATGGGCATGTGAAGCCTTCTATGTCAACAAAAGATCATAGCAAGTCAGAGGAAAAATGCGTCTCGTTATCAATTATCAGCCATTAAATCACTTTCTCTTAAGTGATAAGTTCCCTCTTTCCCAGAAGCACTCGTTGTTCAGCCAATTATCCCATGCAAAGATATTCTCAAAGTTTGATCTAAAGGCAGGCTTTTGGAAAATAGGTATTGAACCAAGTGAACGACACAAGACATCATTTTGTATCCCTGGTTACCATTATCAGTGGACTGTTATGCCTTTTGGCCTCAAAAATGCTCCCTCAGTCTTTCAGCGAACAATGGAAGATATTTTCCAACCTCTCATGGCTAATGCACTCATCTACATTGATGATATACTTCTATATTCTATGAACATGGAATCCCATCTAAGCCTTTTATCCCATTTTTACCAGCTCGTCCTAGAAAATGGAATTATGTTATCCCAAAAGAAGATGATCATTGCGACTACGGAAATTGATTTCCTTGGAATGAAAATTTATAATGGTCAAATCCAGTTGCAACCTCACATTGCAAAATATCTCCTCAAATTCCCAGATAAACTTAGCTCCATAACCCAGATTTAGCAATTTCTTGGCCTTGTAAATTACATGTCACAATTTATTCCCAATCTCTCGAAATACACAGGTCCCTTAGCCGAATTACTTAAGAAAACCCCTCCCCCATGGTCTCAAGTTCATTCTGCATGTGTTCAAAAGCTTAAAAAATTGACTCAGTATCTTCCTCCTTTACAAATTCCATCCACCGGTAATAGAATCCTACAAACAGATGCTAGTGATCTCTATTGGGCAGCAATCCTTTTTAAAGAAATTGATGGAAAAAGAAGTGTATGCGGATATAAGTCAAGAAAGTTCAAGCAATTTGAAAGCCATTACCACTCTACTTTCAAAGAATTCTCACAATTCGCAGAGGAATTGAAAAGTTTCAGTTTCATCTCATTGGTCACCACTTCACCATTGAGACAGATATGAAATCCTTTCCAGCCATGTTACAATTCAAGCATAACATATCCCAAATCCTCAATTATTGCGATGGTATGAATGGTTTTCCCAATGGTCGTTTACAGCAAAACATATCCCAGGAAAACAGAATGTGATAACAGACTATTACTCCAGAACCCAGCCAAACCAATTGTCCCACATCGACTACCCAAAAGAAACCCTTACCTGCAAACCTTATAAATACCAACCCTTGCAACCCTAAAACCCACAAATCCTACCTTGCATCTTCTCTATAAAAGAAATTCCTTATCCAGAAATCCTTTCCCAAATCCCCTCTTCCAAAATGAATCCCAAGAATCAAGCCAGCTCTTCCAGCTCTTCTAAACCCGAGCCATTTTCTCACCCATTCCAGTTCTCAGATTTTACCCCTCTCATTGAACCACTGGAAGCAATTCCATATCTCCCCAGTGAAATCCAGGATATGATATTTGTCAAGTGGATCAAGCTCAGTGACAAGGAACTAATAATAAAGTTTCTTGAAATCACCCTCATGAACTACGGTCTTATTTTTCGTGGTCTTCGTCTCCACCCAACCTACCCATTTCTCTCATTATTCCATATTCACCGTCCCTGCAGAGTTCCCATACAGGCATTTGTATTTCTCTGGTATCTCACTAGAGCATATACAATCAGTATCATTTTTGATGCTCCAGTTCTTCTCCAATATCTCCGTATCACGCAGGCAGATCCAGAAATTCAAAGTTTTTACAATGAATTGTATAATCCTACTGCAAGTGGAACGTACAATTTGCTTACATTTCTCAAATGGTTTAAATCTCTTCAGCAATGGTTTGACGCACTCCAGACTCACCCTAACCGGTATTATTTGATTCAATTCAACAAACCTTTGAAAAACCCTTACCCTGAAGGAGACAATGCTCAGATTACGAAATGGTTCCCACGCAATCTAGCAAAATCAATCAAAGAACCTGAGAATAAAGCATATGTAGAATTCTTGCAAGAGATGTGCATACTCAATAAGGTAGACTATGATTCAGTTCCAAACTCCATAAAATTTGGAAATGACCTATAGATAACCCAAGACATGAAAGATGTTTCGTGTGCCCCTCTTTTTGAATGTTTGTATACTTATGCAACAAAGCATTTTTGGGAAGAAGGTGAACAGAGCTCAGACACTATCGCGTTTATTGATATGAGTTCAGACTCAACAGAAAAAGGTGAACCTGATCCAGAAGAAGTCCAGGCAGCAGCAGATTTAGCAGCAGCAGCACATGAAGCAGAAGGATGGGAAGTAAACTTCATCGCTGAACATGAACTCTCAGATCATATCTCCGATTATGATGCTGATGATGAAGAATATGAACCCTTATGGAAAAACCCTGATGATAATCATTGGAACCACTCTCCGGAAGCCCCGTACACACCAGATTACAGCGGCAATGAGACAGACTAGTCCAACTCGTTCTTGACTCAGTGTCGGCAACGTCTTAACTCTCATAACTCGCATCTTGGCAAAGCATCTAGCTTTATGTCACTTTTATTTTTTGCTTTTGTGTCAGCCAGCTTTGTGTCCTTGTTTGTCGGCCATCTCGTCTAGCTTTTACTTTTGCTTTTATAAAGTTATTTGTCGTGTTTGTATAATTGAGAAGGAATCTTTCCTTTTTCAAAGTTGTAATTATTGTTTTCCAGTTGTATGGTTGTAAGCGTCTTGGCTCAGCTATTTATAGAGAGCTCTTAGTGTAGTTTTAGGCAGTTGGAGTTTGAGAAGCGATTGTAGTTTGGTGAAGAAGTCGTGTACTTCTCTGTAATTCCCTCTTTCTCTTCTAAATGAAAAATGCCTTAATTATTTATATTACTCTTCTAATCTCCTTGTTTATCTATCATAGATTTTTATCTTTACTAAACTATTATTTGTACACTTTTGTTATATGGTTTGTATTGTGTGAATGGTATTCTGAAAATCGTGATTTGCAAGCTTTACTTATATATTATTCTTAAGTAATTTTGCGATATTGCGTAGTTCGAAACTACAGATATCTGTACCCCCCTTTTGGTATATAGTATGTGTGTGTTTGTTAGAGAGATACAGACAGAGCATATCCAAACCAACAAAAAGGAAATAAAATTATATAAATGCAACAAGATATATATAGAAAATATAACATACCTTTAATGGTGGTGATGAACGTCCATCTTGAACCTTCTTTTTAAGATGGAGGTATAAACGTGCTAAAGAAGCAATTAATAGGATTGGGAATGTAAAAATCAGAATATTTGTATTTGTAACTTGTATATAAATGAATTTAATTAGTACAAGAGTTGACTATGTTGTTCTCAATTAGAGAAAAATTAGTTTCCTAATTAGAATATACTTCCTTAATAATATTTTTTCTTAATTTTTTAAAAGGTATATTGATACAAGTACTATAGATTCATTATTCATCAAAAATATACAACATTGCAAAACTTGGCGGAATTAATTTCTATTATTACATTATAATACTAACAAATAATTTTTTTCAACAAATGAGTTTACTATTTTCTTTTTCTTTTTTCTATACAATGAGGGCTCTAAATAAATAAAAATAAAGAAAAATTGGAACTTAAGAAAGTAAAAAAGAATTAGTAGTCGAAGGCAAAAATCATCATTTCCTTCAATCTTAATCCTTTCAAGTCAAAGGAAGAATATTCAATTATAATATATGTTTGTTTTCTTGTTTGCCATGATAAATATGTAATTAAAGTTATAATTTTAATTTACTTCTAGGTAGGAATTAAATTTTGTAGACGTATTACAAATGTTTCAAACTATACTTACTGTTTAATTACAATTCCAAGACTAATGTGAATTATTGTATAATCTCAATTCTGAAAATAAATGTGAATCATAGATTATAGTCTAATCTCGAGTCTATAAAGTGGATATAATTAACAATAAATTATATATATTGGAAATATCATTTTATTATACAATATATGTTTACTTTTTGATATATTATATGACGGTGGATAAAAGTAAAAATTTGGTGGATAATTTACAATTGAATTAAAAATAATCATTATTTTATAAAAATTATGCCAATATTGATTTTTGTATGTTTATCCAACAACGTGGTTAAACTTAGTGGGCAATACAGATTATCTCAGTAAAACCCAAAAAGATGGATAGACTGACAAATTTCGCGGATAGAAATAAAATCACTCTTGTTAATTACTAATCAAATTGATTAGGTTGTTTAATTTTTTTTGATTGTTGAAATTTAAATTTTGAATTAATTTATTTTCTATATTTTAGTAATTAATTAAGTTGTTAGAAGTTATTTGATTGTTTAAATTTAAATTTTGAATTTGATTTTATAGATATTAGTTTCTAGCAAGATTTTAAAAGTTTAGATTAGTTTGATAATCAATTAGATGATAGTGACATTGTAGGAATAACAATAATATAAATTAGTTTTGTAGCTATATTAATTTAATTTTAATTATTTATCCGTAAAAGTTTGTATTTTAAACAAAACTTTGGACTTTAAAGTATTGGTATAAAAGTTGTGTCCTTAAATAAATAGAGAAAGGAATATTTAAAACTAATTACCCTTATTTTTATTTATTTAATTAAAGTGGATTTTTTAATATTAAATCATTAATAAAATAATATTTATAAAATTAAATCAATAATATTTTTTGTCAGTCTATCCACATTCGTGGATTAATTTAGTAAGTAACACGAATTAATTGCAAAATATCGTTGATAGAAATAAAATCAACCCTTTTCAAATCCACTTAATAATGACATATCCTGCAAATTAGATAGGCAATGCAATTTTAATTAATATAGTTATTACTAATAAAAGTGAAAAAATAAACATGCTAAAAATCAACCTAATGAAGGGTACATAAAGAAATTATATCTAAAATAAGGATCAAATGAATGGATAGTGATTTGTGACTTACCTTAACGATGTGAGAAATTGGGAGGGGAAGTGAAATTGTTGATGATGGATCAAAGTTAAGAAGTAGATGATGATGGATTTACTTAAATAAAATAAAATAATGAGCAATAGTGATGATTTGCGTAATGGGGGAGAGAAAGCAATAATGGCAGCTCTGTTATTGGAATTAAGAAGAATAAAATTTGGATTATTTGTCACAAACAACATGGGGAGAAGGAAAATGGTTTTATCTCGGGTGGTGTTATTTCCACCCCAATATATATTTGGTATTATTCTCATTCTCACTACCACTTCTATCAATTCTCTTCTTACTCATCAACATTCCGACTACTTCTTTTACCACTCTCATTTTAATATATATAGATTAATGATTAATTATAATTAACTATTAATCATTAATCATTAATCTTCCTTCTCCTCATCCATCTCCTCCTCCTCCTTTTTCTTCTTCTTCTTAACAATGGTTTCTAAAATTTAACATTCATTTATCCTTAATGCAACACAAACTAATTATAATTAATCATTAATTCTTCTTCTTCTTCTTCTTCTTCTCAACAATAGTTTTTAAATTTTTGAATCCATCTATCCTTAATGCAACATAAAGAAATTATAAGTTATAGAGAATAAAGAATTGAAGGTTCTTATTTATTTTGTTTTCTTAACACGTTGGAGAGTTAATAAAATTATTCAACTATTGACTGAAATTCATCAAACTCCTCGATCCCTTACAACCGTGGCCTCCTCGTATCATATTTTAGCTCTTGGGACCTTATATCGGCCTCTAAAAATCGAGTATTGAGAATAATTTCGGTTCCTTATGACTGAAGTTCATCCATTTCCTCGTTTCCTCACAACCGAGGTATTTTGAACTATATTTTCAACTCTCATGACCTTATATCGGTCTCTAACAACCGAGTATTTTGGATAATTTCGATTTTTTAGGACCGAAATTCATCAAATTGCTCGGTTTTCCATAACCGAGATAACCTGTTCTAATACTCTAATTCGTTTTATTGGTACAATTTTTTTTTATATTAACTAAAGAAAATAAACATTAAACATAATAAAAACAAACATATATCTTCTTCATTAGGTTTTTCTATCTTAATAATCCTTGAATCACTCTTCTCTACCATTCTTTACAACTTAAGGTTTTTTTGTGTTATATCACTGGAGATTTTGTTTGTTTTTTTGAGTTACTTTTTGGATTTTTGTTGGCTTGTGAAATGAACTAAATGAGATAGAATTGGTTAATTATATTTGAATTTTTGTTAATTATTAACCATTGAGTAAAAATCATATAGAATAAGAAGAAGAAGAAGAAGAAGAAGATGATGATGATGATGATGATGATGATGATGATGATAAGAATTAATGTTAATGAGTGATTAGTTGGTTGAAAATAATTAATTGGGTGGGGTGGAAATATAAATTTAGACCATTTTTTTAGTGGGAGTGGAAGTAAAAAGTTTGTGGGGTGACAATAGTACTACCCTTTATTTGTATAATAAAAATCATAATTTGAAAAGGCTCATTTTGTGGAATAGAAACATATAATTTAAAAATGGAATTAAATTAATTCATGATAAAGAGAGTTAAAATTGGTATTACACCTATTACTGTAAATATTAATACTAAAAAAAAAAAACTAAATGTATTATCCTTTTTATTATATTTTGTCCTTAATTTAGAATTAAAACAATGGTCTAAAATATTGTGTCCTGTAATAGATTGGTTCAAAAAACATTGGACCTACGACTAATTTTTTAATTTTTTTTAGTGTGATAATTTTATGTTTAGTAGTTTATTTGAATCACATGATTTTATACTATTTTAGGGTAAAATAGGTATTTTACACTCTTTAAAATTAAGTTTTCAGTTTTAAGTGGAAAATTTACTACTTAAAACTTTCGATGAAATTTTCAAAGTAGCGTTACCAAACAATACCTTAGAGAATAACTTTTGATTATCCATTTAGTAAGTTGTTAAAGTTAACAATATAGACATCATCAATGGCTATTTTTTTTCAATAACCAAATTTGTGGTGTCAATTATATTGATCGGCCACAAATTAATTAATTTGAATTTTGTTTCAAAAAAAAGAGAAAAATATGATTTAAATTTGAAAAGATTTTCTTTTATCTAAAAAATTGGTGGGTTCCTCATTTTGACTACTAAAAAAGGTCGTTAATTTTAATTATAAAGTGAATGAATTTGGTTATTGGTTAAAAGGTTGCTAACATTTGATTATACCATTGTGATAGTATTTTTAGTCAGCATTATTAAAATTAATTATAATTATTATTTTAATTATACTAGTATTGCTTTTAAGAGAAAATTCCGGAACATGGATGAAATTGCTGAGAGATGTTGTCTCCTTATGCGTACCGGCCGGTATTGTTTTTCAGAGAGAATCCCGGTACGCTAAGCTAGAAAAGGAACACTGTACATTGGACACTGGTGTAACAGTATTCACCTCTAAAGGATGATTCTGGTACACTGGATATCTTTATCACTGATCTTCCTTCCTTCAGGTCTACCGGTGTTCACTTTAAAATGGCAATACCGGTACGCTGGACACACCCATCAATATTCAAACCGAAAACCAAAAAGTCAAAGATTCTTGATAGATTTTAAGAAAAACTTCACCAAGAACTTTGAACTGAAAATACCATGCTTACCTTCCTTATTTCAATCCCCATAATTCTTAATTCTTAATTCTGAAATTTGAGCCTTCCAGGCCATCTCCAATGATCATTTTTATCCGAGCAAAATTTTATGTTAGAAAAGAGAAAAGGAAAAAAAAAATGCTCCAATAGTCATTTCTATATGAGGTGAAATGTGAGTCATAGAAAAAAAAATTAAGCATTTTTACGTATAGAAATTGTAATAGAAATTTTCAATGTGATATAGCACAACTTTATTAGATATAAGAATCCCACTAATTCTCTCACATTCTTAAATAAATGCTAAGTAAGATTAAAAAAAGCATCATTAGAGAAATTTTATTTGAGACTTTTTTATTTATATAATTATATTGTCAAATAGACATAGATATGTATGTATTAAAAGCACCATAACATATAAGATATAAATGAATTTATAGAAATACCATCAGAAATGGCCTAAAGCAATTGCTTGATTGATGCTGTAAACTTCAATTCTTCTTGACACTCAAACACCATATAATAATAAAACTCCTTTAACAACGGAATAAAGCAAACTAAATTAAATCTTTATAAATTTAGACTTTACATTGTATATATATGTCAAATTGGCTCCAAAATATTGGAAGAAAATTGTTTTTTGATTGAATACAAAAAATGCTTTTTATTTCCGCCCTGATTTAAACGGTGAATTGATAAAATGACTTATTCGGGTAAATTTATATAATTTAGGAGCTCAATCTTCTGTATTCAAGAACTAAATTGATTCAAATCAAATAATTCAGAGGCTCCTGAGATTGTTTGCTCGAAATCAAGACTAATTGCTCATATGGTAATGGACCCACAGAAAGAGATTTTTCCTGTCCAAACCAAAACATATATGGTGGAGAAAAACACCCACTTGTACTTGCACATATCAAAGCCCAATTTTCAAGAATCAAACAAAAACAAGTCGGCTTCATTATTTTGTCTTGATTTAGAATTCCAGCCTGGTGGAATCCCATGGCCACCACAAGCACCAAACTCCAAGAGTGTCTCTCTCTAAATTACATGGATCACATTAATTCCAACTTCATTTCTTTTTCTGTTTCTTTTGAGTGACACCCATAACTCTGAATTTGTAATAAAAATCTTTAGATGATAAAATCGAAGATGCTGTGACCCTCACACAAGAGGCAGAGAGGTTTTATCTTACTAACTTTGGGTTCCTCTGCAAGAGATGGTCAAGCTTTGTTTGATGGCTTCTCAAGGGTATCTCCCTGGCCTTGTCTTCAACCCAGAGCAGGGCATGTGTAGAGTCTTTAAGGTACACCCATTCATCTAAAGCTTCATTTATTGTTATTATTTGTTTCTATTTGGTTTTTACAATATAGATTACTGGTTTTACTCTGAGATTTCAATTGGGTGTTTTGGGTTCACATGCTTTTGGATGATCTTCTTGTGTGTTTGATATTTAATTACGTTTATCTTATTGGGTTGGTGAAATGGGTTGGTGAAACTCACTGTCTTTTGTGTGTGTGGGCGCGTTCTTCTTTTCCTTTTTCTATCTTGTTTTGTTCATTCTGCAGTTTATATTGTTCTAATTCCTGTTATCTGTTAATGAGCTTAGTTTTACTTAATGATTACTGAGGTTATTATAAGAGAATAAGGTGAAGTGTATTATGCATATTGGTTGGCATAATCCAGATTCAATAGCTTCTTGCTTCATTTTTTAGCTTTTTCCTTCAAAAAATTCCAAGGGGTTACGATTGTTTGTAGAGAAGGTGCTGCCTCTAGTTGTGTCAAAGATATTGCGACAATATAGATTTTCGCCACAATATAGAATTTGGTTATTGATGATTCCTGTTTTCATGATGCACGTTTAAAAGCAATTGGAAGTTATTGAGCTGATTATGCAATTAGGTCTCGAGTTTCTTTCAGGAAATGCTTAAAAGTTACTACACCACAAAGGTCTCATTGTTACGCCTTGTTCACATAGTTAAACCTCAATCTTGATTATTTCAACACTAAGGGTGTGTTTGTCGTGCGGGATTAAAAACAGGATATGATTAATTAATCCTATCCGGTGTTTGGTGTCGAAAAGGATAGGATAAATAAATCCTATCCTGCGTTTAGCGCAAGGGTTGATAGGATATTTTAGTCCTATCCGCGTTTGGCGAAACTCGGGACTAAATTGCACTCGGGATTAATTATCATTTTATCCCTTTAGAACCGGATAAATATATACCACCCCTATAGGTGGTACTATTTTATCCCATGATTGCCGGATAACAAAATAAATATAATTTTTATTTTTTTTAATCTTTTTCTTTACACTTTTTTAGATAATTAAATTTATTAATGAAAATTTTCAACCATCCAAAATCAGAGTTACTCAACTAATAAAATTGTGGACAACAATTAAAATTGCATATATTTTTAAAAGAAAAGCAAGTTGTATTATATAATATCTGGACTTGTAATCTGAAACTCCATCAAATGCAAAGTTTATTAAATCTTTATCCGACTAGTCCTTATCCTGTTCGATCCCGCTTAATCTTTATCCGACTGATTCCTTTCGTATCATATCCCACATAATTTTTATCCGACTAATTCCGACTCTTATCCTATCCAACCTTTATCCTATCATATCCTACCTCCTTATCCGGTGCGCCAAACACACCCTAAGGGGTTGTTTATTTTTCCCCCCTAAATCTAAAAACTTAAAGTTTTTAGATTTAAGTGATTTCAAAGTTGTTTGTTTGCCAAAAAAATTAAGTGGTTTGCCACTTAAAACTGAAAATTTGCATCAAAAAATTTAAATTAGCCACTTAAATCTGAAAACTTAAAACACCCTATTGTAAAATACATATTTTACCATCTTCAAAACTTAAAACACCCTCTTCAAAATACCTAATAAAGGTAAAATTATCATATTAGAAAAAATCAGTTTTTAGATGTGTTATATTCAAACAAACAACATTTTTTAAGATACAGTTCTCAGAACTATACAAACAGTTTTTTCGGTTTCAATTTTCAATTGTTTTATCAAATGCCACCTAACTTTGTTAAACTCATTAATTTCTTAGCTGCTTTTAAAATTTCAAGAAAATTGTCTGCTATAAACAGTTATTATTTCTGCCATGTTTGGATTACTAAGTTTTGTAATTATAGATTTTTTTTTTAGTTTCTCATTGTTTATGGTTATGAAATTTAATCCAATTAGTCTTGTTAATGGCAGGACTATCAACCTCTTTTGACTAGTCAAGATTCAAGACAAGATGTCATAAGCTCGTGCGCCCGTAGCATGAGGCTACATCACAATGAGGGTGCATGGAAACCAATAAATAGGTTATTGGACTATCCACAGTTCATCGGGATCGACTCAACTATTAGAAAGCCTGTACTCATCTATGTGCAAGGTTTGCAGCTAATTAGTTTTTATATTTTGCTGCACTGTATGACTCAAACATAGGTTTTTATGTATATTTAATATGAATCACTGCAAGGATAAGGGGATGTGTATAATACTAGAATATATACCTGGTTGAGGTGAACCGATGTGCCATATATGTGGTTACTAGTCCTTCCTAGTGAGACGCCTTTATGAGGAAAAACAAAAACATGCGGCCTTGAGACCAAGGCGGAGATTATTTTACCCGACTACACGGGGATGCGCAATGAGTTTGACCGTATTATAAAATTCGACTAGAAATAAAAATTGGACACTCTCATTCTTTGCAGTTCTTGTTGATTTCGTAGTTTTTCCCCGGCAATAGCATCGTGCTAAAGTAGTGTTATTTGCCCTTCTTGTTTTGGACACAGATCCTCGCCAAAACTCAGAACTTTTCAGCTTTGGGATCGCGAAGCAAAGCACAAGGCGCAAAGAGATCTTGAAGTTCCTCGCATCTGGATCAAGTGAGGTAGAAAGAGGTGGACTAGATAAATCCTTAGTATCTGATCTTTTGGGGCTTCAACCTGTGACAATCGATATGTTTCAAGAGCCATATGCAGCTGATTATGTATCATCTTATAATGCTGATTCTCAGCCGTCTCTTATTTACCCAAGTAGCAGCTTTTATTCACAAAAGCCTCTTTTGGGCTTGACCAGAAATTCGGCACAGGGGCCGGAATTCACACTTCACCTAGATGGCCAAGTCTCCTTCACTGGTACAGGGACTGAGATGAAGGATATACTTTCTATTATTCCAGAGTTTTACCTGTCAAAGAACTCAAGTACATGGGGAAAGCGTTCAATGGTGGTCCCATATTTTGACAGGTATGTCCGCATACCCTTTCCAATGTATATTAGTACTTACAATTATGAATGCTGAACTTGAACTTTTTCACTTTTAATTCCTATGGAAAAGAAAATGAGTATTGAACTTGTTAGGCCTTTGAAATTGCTTCAAGTCATTAGGTGATTCATTATTTGCTGGCTTCTTGGGTAGACCGTATCATTTGATGGATTATGAATAGAGGAGTGAATATTGATTTAATTTTCTTTCAAACATTCACTTACTTTGACAGAGTGAAGAATAGAGAAGCAAGGTATAGGTCTTCATTGAAGCTTGAAAGGGCTGCAGTTGCTCCTCTTAAGAGGTATTTCAATGATCCATCTTTGATTTCTCATTATAATGCAATGCATAACTGACAGGGGTGTCGCGTAAAGATCCAGCTACTCTAGAATGATGGAGATTACTCTATAGTAGAGTAGTAATCTGGACCATTAGTACAAAAACATGGCTCACATTTAAATGAGTCCTCTGGCGAGGACTCATTTAAGTAAAAACTAAAGTCTAAATCTGAGTCATCCACTTTTAAACAAATGGTCCAGATTTCTTCAACTCACCATTATAGAGGAGCCCGATACTATGGTAAATTTGAAGTATGTATAGGTTGCCATATTTTGGACATCATCTTGCTTCTGACTATGAGGCTCTCTTTTCTGCAGTACCCATAAAATCAAACTTGCACCGTCACAAAAAAATAAAACAAATCGAAAAGCATGCAAAGAGAAGGACCTTCAGAGACAGAACTACTTGTACGCGTGTGAAAGCCTCTTATCAATAATTGCCGACAAGAACCGTAACGGGAAAACAGCAGTACTTGCCCTGAAGAAGTCTGGCCCGGAACTGCCCCAACTCCTCACCCAATGCTCTGCTAGCATTGCTGGGACCGGCCTCGCCCTTCTGTTCTCTGTAGTCTGTAAGGTGGGTCCCGGGAGGGTCCCCTTTTGTGCATCCAAGCTCATGAATACAGGATTGGGGCTCGGGCTAGTTTGGCTCTCGTGGGCAGTGAATAGGCTGAGGGACACGATTGTAAATATAAGCAAGAATTCGGGCAAGTTGGGTTTGAAAGAGAAGGAGATTATGAAGAATGTTGATACGAGTGTGAAGGAGATTTTCTTCAGAGTTGCAGCATTGATGGCCGTAATGGTGTTGAGGCTTGCTTGAGTGTAAATGTTGAAGTGTACATTCTAAGTTGAGATCCAGCTGATCAGTCAGCTAAGTAATTTTGCGGTTTAGTTTGTAATTTGGGAAGATGTAAATCTAGGGGACCGGAAGATTAGTTTTATATGACTTTTTAATGTAACGTGTACATTAATTATTGTGCACATATGGGAAACTAGAGCTAATTTTTACGATTAGATCATTACTGGGTTCTATGCTTCGGTTTCAGATACAAGGCATCCTCAATTGCGGAAGTTAAAACTAAAAACCCAATGAATTACACAAAAGTTTGGAAAACACAAAAACATAAGAAATTTGCAGAGTTTGTCCAAGAAGTCTAATAGACAAGTAGAAGTCTAACACTAATAGTAGTACAATTTGTAATATATGAATTCTTACACTACGTATACAATTCACCCATTTAAGTCTGTCTGCTTGTAAATGAACAAATCACATATCGTTGTATTCTCGACACAACTGTGTTCCCCAAGAACTATTGTATAGATATATGGTGCATCGAGTTAGCAAAATCCTAGTCCTATTGGCCTGAAAAATAGGAAGTATAAGAAGGTAAGATTTTTACTAATTTTAATCTTCATCCAATCAGACTTAACAAATTTGAAGCTGACATTCAACAAAAAGGTAACACAATTTGAATGTAGAAAGCATGAAAATCATTATGTCAGTGCTGTTCACAAATGACAATATTATTGAATGATATATAAATATATGTTCTTCCGAAAGCATCGTCACAACTATGTGAAATAGATATCGACTACAAAAAGTACCGGCAGTGCTCTATTCAATTCTATATTATTTGTTTTTTGGATACTCTTTTCATTCAATAAATCTCCCGCATAAATCACAACTTTATATTCAGTTTTGTTACAGATTGAATGAATTTCCAAGCTATGCTCTGCTATCACGTCTCTTTTTCTCACTCTGTTTTTTCGGAAAAAAAATACTGTTAACATAGCTGAGATATCTCCCTGCATTAGTAGCTCTCTCAGCTAATCACTTTTGAAACAACGCCTGCACCGACTGTTCTGCCTCCTTCCCTCAACGCAAATCTTTGTCCTGTTAGACAACAAAAATATTACTCAAAAGAATCAACCAGATACATTGTCAATGAACTACAAAAGTACAAAACACAATACAATGTAAATTTTGGCAATTACAAGGGAGATTTCTAGACTGTAAAAGGAACCCGTCTATTAACCCATGCCCAATTGTTTCCTGTCTTAGTTTAATAGACAGGTTCCTTTCACATACTCCCTCCATTCTTGAACTAAAAAGATTCGACTCCCAATTCCAAGAAACATTATGACCTTCAAAATTAACACTTCGTCTGAAGGACAAAAGGCAGTAAAATTAGCTTAGTTTTTATTCCTTGCAATAAAAGGTTAGTATCGATAGATCGCATCAATTTATAGCCCAATTTTAGAAATGGACTCTTAATTTAGGAGTTGGGATGGAGGGAGTAGTAAATATGGATTACAATGGGGCCCCCATCCCATGGTACCTACATATATGCCATAGTTCTACACCTATCTACGTTCCTTTCCTACAAATCAAGTGATCACTTTAAACTGTTAGTCGAAGGAGTTCATTCTGGCGTATTACTGTCTCCATCAAAAAGATGGACCAAAGCAACAGCAGTGAAACAAAACGTTGTCTATGGCCTTGTAGAGAATATACATGACATAACCCTAATTGTTTTTCTCAAATCACTTCTCTTCAAACAAGAAAAATGCAAAAGAATAATTCACAGAAATTAGCATCTATGATTTTAAAAAGAATAATAATAACAATAAGGCATGCCACTCGTAAAAAACATAAAGCAGTAGTCCAAAAAAAATAGAGAATTTTTTTCTGCCAATGAAAGATGAGATTTTGATTGAAAATCACATGCAATTGAATCAAATTTGTCTCGGGATTGAAAGAAGTTTATACATACCTGCATCAAGAGGAACTGGAGAAATCAGTTCAAAAGTAGCTGTAACATTGTCCCCTGGCATAACCATTTTAACACTTTCAGGCAACTCCACTTTACCAGTGATATCAGCAGTCCTCATGTAAAACTGAGGCTTGTAATTTGAGAAAAAGGCAGTATGGCGTCCACCTTCATCCTTTGTGAGGACATATATCTCTGCCTCGAATCTCTTGTATGTTTTCACACTACCAGGCTTTGCAATCACCTGGTCAATAATAGATAGCACAAGATAGGTAAAGCAACATCTTCAAGATTCTTTCCAATATATTCAATGTCAAATTTCAAGAAACAAAACTTTGGTGTAACGGACATAAAATTCTATTTTCTAAGATCATTAGAAGAACCAATCACAAAACGGATGACTTGTTGAATCAGGACTATAAAGGGGAAGAGGCAATGAGGCCGAATAAAACTAAATGAGGGATAAATCATAAAAAGACAAATTTATAGCTAGGTATTGGATTACCAAACGCACTCCTAGAGTTAGAATAGAACACTGCATCCAATCAAATATAATAGAAAAAGAAAGTTATACGCCGATATTGCTCAGGATAAAGGATTGATATATTGAAGAACACTGGTCTATCCAAACAAGAAGAAACAAAAGAAACTTTGAGCCAAAACTACTTTCAGACCTGAAAGGTGCTTCAATTAAATATTTTAAGATTTATAGGTTGCTACAAACAATATCTACAATGAGTTCTGTACATCATGCTATTCCAGCATATAAATTTATGGGGCTTGAATGGTGACTTTTACCTGTCCTCGCTGTATATCCTCTCGTTTTAAGCCACGTAAAAGAAGACCCACATTGTCACCAGCCTAGTAAAACATAAATATAATAATTAAACCACTGACATAGAGAAGCCTTAGCAGTTTAAAATTGTCTAAAGCAAATAACTTACTTGTCCAAAATCCAAGATTTTCTTGAACATCTCAACACCAGTCACTGTAGATTTTAGATTACCCTGAAGTTAAGATCAATGTCAGAAGCAACAATTCCTAAAACCTAAGCAAGTAAGAAATGCAAAATCACCCTTGAAAAATGAACTTGCAAAAACAAGATTCAGACATCCACCTGCATCAAACCTAAGATCTCCACATCCTCCCCAACTTTAATTGTCCCTTGTTCAACACGGCCAGTTGCAACAGTTCCACGCCCCTTCAAACAGAAAGAAAGTAACCACAGGTAAATTGCCAGATCACATTGAGTAAACAGTCCTTTGCAAATAAGAATAAGGATAAAACTAAGAAAAATGAAGAAAGAAAAGGCACAGAACCAATCAACATGGCTTAGTAATGCATCATAATAGAGTAATAGCAGTATATACAACATAATTCAGGAAACAACACTAAATAAGCTATAGCATAGATACTTATTCGATGAATAAAAACAGCCTTAAGGTGCAGTAAACATAAAAGGACAAAACCACAGCAGAACTCGAGCAACAAAGTCCATAGCTTGAGTGCTTGACGCATGCAATGCCACATACACATCTAATTACCTGGATTGAGAAAACATCTTCTATGGGCATCAAGAAAGGCTTGTCAAGTTGACGTACAGGGTCAGGAATGTATTCATCTACAGCATCCATTAATTTTAAAATAGCCTTTTTACCAATTTCTTCATTTGTACCCTGTAAAGCAGACAAAGCTGAACCACGGATGATGGGGATGTCATCCCCGGGAAACTTGTAGAAGCTAAGAAGTTCTGTCAGAAAAAAATATATGAAACACCCATCAGTGAAGTTACATTGGCATTTAACCAAGTGCTTGATGTTCATAAACTCAATGAACTCAAAGGTGATAGTACCTCGGAGCTCCATTTCCACAAGTTCCAGTAACTCCGGATCATCGACAGCATCAACCTTATTGAGAAAGCACACAAGTGATGGCACACCAACCTGTATAATCCAAGAGAAACGGAAAATTATGCACATAACTGGAACTAGTGAATACAGTTGCTTCACAAGCTGCAAACAAAAATCCACCTGGCGTGCAAGCAGAATATGTTCCTTCGTCTGTGGCATAGGACCGTCGGGGGCAGATACAACGAGAATGCCACCATCCATTTGGGCAGCTCCGGTAATCATGTTCTGCAAATTAAAGAAATAAATCCATCAGGGAGTGCACAGTTGCATAAGAAGCGAATTACACATGGTTGATTACTAAACTCAAAGGGACCAGAAATTATGTTGAATGTGTACGAAAAGACAAAATCCAGTTTTGCAACAAGTGCATCTGCAACAAAAAGATTTCCAAATCAGACATGCAAGGCAGAATTCCTACACTTCCACATTAAAATCTAATAAAGGATCTTTCCTAACCCCATCTTCTGTTGCACTAAAAAGAAAACTCTCATAATTTCCCAGCCACTTCTAGGGAGATTGCAAAAATTGTAATAAATATTAACAAAGAAGTTATTGAACAAGTTTACCAGTTTCTTTGCAATAAGAGTGTAAGGCTACAAAATAATATCTTACTTTAACATAATCTGCATGGCCTGGACAATCTACATGTGCATAATGCCGCTTAGCTGTCTCATACTCCACGTGAGCCTGCAAAATCAAACCACGATAAAAGGATATACTTTGTCAACATGAAAATTTTGAAATAATCAGGATGGACTTAAAGAGATGAAGAGAAAATCACTATTCTAACCGTTGCAATGGTGATTCCTCTCTTTTTCTCTTCAGGGGCCTTGTCAATTTCGTCGAAGGCAATAGCCTTAGCCTTCCCTTCTTCTGACAGCACCTAAACAAGGAACACGGAAGACAATCTCAAATAATGAAATAACATACGAGTCATATAGAAATTTAAGAGATTCCTGTTGTAAGCTACACGAATTGTAATTAAGGACTAATAGAGAGAAGACAGCGAATAATCAGCAACCCAACCTTTGTGATTGCTGCAGTCAGTGTTGTCTTTCCATGGTCAACATGTCCAATTGTTCCCACATTAACATGTGGTTTTCTGCCAGCAGCAAAACATCAACTAAATTAGAATTTCAAGCCAACATTGGAACTCAATATTTTTTGCTGTTGCTTTGAATTCATGTTTAGAAATATAAACCAATACTTCCTACTGATATGCACTAACGAGCAAGAATGAAAATGCATTCCTTCTTGATAGTGTTTCAACTCATTATGTGTCGGAAAGATAGGGTCCTTCAAAGTTGCTACAGTGTTAATTATCTTTTACAGCAGTGAGTAAAGTAAATTGGCAAGAAGCCTGATTGGTTGGAATTGGTTGGAATCTGGAGGAAAACCTTTCAAGATGGAAAAGGTTATCTTTTTTATCAGTTGCTAGAGCCAATTCAATTCTTACGAAAAAAAAAAAGAAATAGTCTCCTAAGCAAACTAATCACTTAAGAAATGCCAGCCAGACAAATAGTACTTTGGCAAATCAGAAAGCATTATTCAAAATAAACTTGCAGAAAGATAAGCTTTAGAATAACAACTAATACACAAATAAAATTGTATCAATAAAATGAGCAACAAAGGACTATTGGAAAACAAAGGACTATTGGAAAAACAAATAGATGTACATTAAGTATATCAATGGAGGTTGGAACTTACGTGCGAGTGAAAGTGGCCATAGATCTCCACCATGTGAGTGGGACGGTAGCACTGTCATCTCCACTGAGTGATTCGGAGACTGAGAAAGGAGTGGAGGAGATGGATCCTCGACAACAGGAATAAACTTGAGGGGAAAGTTGAAGCAAGCGCCTTGAATTAGGGTTTCTAAAAGCTACGGAAGCCATGGACAATGAAGATGCGGAAGAAGGAGGAGGAGGTTGAGATATAGAGAGCAGAACAGGGATACCGAGGTTTTGGAGGTTTTAGGGCTATTCTCTCTTCGGCGTTGTCACGTTGGGTTGGGTTTGACCCGATGGGCATTGGCCTTGTACAACTCGGGTTATAATTCTGCAAGAATTTTGTGTAGAGAGCAGACACGACGTTAATCTAGCAACATCAATTACACCACTTCTCACTAAACTATTGAGTTATTTTAATTAATTCACTAAATTATTAAGGGCCCGTTCGGTAACGTTTTCGGAGAATGTTTTCCGAGAATGTTTTCAAAAAATGAAAATGAGAAAATGAATTTTCCAAGAACGAAAATAGTGAAAACATTTTTCGAGAACGAAAACAGTGAAAATGAAGATTGCAAGACTGAAAATAGTGAAAACATCATTTTGGCGTTTTTGCGTTTTATGCTTTAAACTTGAATTCATTTTCCGAAAACGTTTTTCGTGTTTTTGTCAATATCCCACCAAACGTATTTTTTATCCGTTTTTGAACTCAAAAAACAAAAACGGGTCTCTAAAAACGCTACCGAACGGACCCTAATTGTTTTGATTTACCTATTAATTTATTTAATTATTTCAATTTTACCGCTAAATTATTAGTTATTTTGATTTACTTACTAAATTATTTAGTTGTTCCATTTTACTCATTAAACTATTAATCATTTTAATTTACAAGCTCAACTATTTATTTGATTGACTTCATTTAACTCATAAAATAGCTTAAGTTATTATGTTTTATACACTGTGTTTTATTTTGACGAAAATTATTAGAGAAAATTGATGTTCCATTGCCAAAAAATGATGTATAATATAGTGATTAAATTGAAATAATTAATAGTATAGCGGATAAATTGAAACAAACGAATAGTTTATGGGGTAAATTGAAACAACTGAATAATTTAATGGGTAAATTGAAACAACTAATAGTTTAGTGGTTAAATCAAAATAATTGAATAGATCAGTAGATGAACTGAAACAATTAATAGTTTAGTGGGTCAATTAAAACAACTCAATAGTTTAGTGGCTTCTGGTATAATTTACTCAGCATGAATTATGAATAAACTTTTAAGAGTTTACTATTAACAAATACATCAGACATATTATTATATCTTAAAATTATGCCTCCCCGACTTGTAGCATCCAATCCAAAATTTATTATAAATTATAAGTTAATGTATTGCCAAATCATGTTCTTGATTTGTGTCATTCAAAAATTATTATAAATTGTGTTAGGAACTCTTGCATCAATGGTATGAGCTTAGTATTTTTTTTTCTTTATACATGTGAATGTTGAATTTAGTTTCATTATTATGGAGTGAACATTCCACATACATATCAAAAGAATTTCATAGTAAATGTACTCTCGTGGTTTTATTATAGTTCCATGAGAGTCATATTTGCTGATGGGGGATTTGTCACATTGGTTCTTTGTTTTAAAACTCTGAGGTTTTAACCCATAAGGTTGATCCAGTAATTTATGCGCTGTTGAATTCTTATGAGAGACAATTATCTAGGTGTATTGTCAGAAATCTGAAAATTGAACGAACAAACCGATCCTTTGCGATCTAAAAATTTTCAAACCCAAAAAAAAAACATATCGGATCGGGTTTCAGGTCACCCGAAATAGACCAAATTCACCGAATCTCTTTAAAAATAAAATTGCTAAAAGTCAAAAACCTTAAAAGTTTCATCTCAGTCTCTTACTCTCAATTTTCTACGTCGTTCCTCAGGACCTCAGTGTCTCTCTCTCTATCACACTATCTTTTTCTCTCATGCTCAAACTCACGACGCCGTCAGCACATCAGACTCTTTTTCTCACAGTCTCGCTGCTTCGCCTTGGCCCAGTTAAGGACTCATCTGGACTCTCTCTCTATTTCACAGACTCACTACTCATCAACAGCACATCACCTTGCTCATGCATTTGGCTCCTTATGTGAGGTTTAGTCTTATTATTTACTTTTGTTCTAAAATAGTCATATAAGACATGTATCTAATAGGTATAGATAAAGATTAATGGGTTTCCAAATTTAATATAATTCTAGTGTTTTAGAGTCTTCTTTAGAGGGTTGTTGGTCGGTCATTTTTAAATATTTCCTTCAATTTGTAAATGTCAATAATAAGTCATTAAAAGGATACAACTGATAGTAAAGTCTAAGCACTAGTCATAATTAGTTGCACCCTATTCCATCATATAGTGATTGAAGTTTGTTTTTAGAAGTTATATTCTATCTTTTTTGTCATATTGTAGCATATACCCATTTTGATTGCACACAATTTCACCCAACCCTTGTAAAGGTGTTAATTCTCTCTGTTTCAATCTTGGAATATCTTTTTGTTGTTGATGTCATTACTTTTGTTCTTATAGATTTTGCTTTTTTTGTAGTAGTAGTAGTCTCTTATATTATGTTATAGTTCCAATTCAATTCAATTAATAGAGATGGTTGTGATTACCTCAATGAAATTTAAGCTAGTTTAGAATTTGAATCAATTTCTCGTCAATTGAAATTGAAATTGAAATTCTCTTTTCATGCATAATGACGGTGGAAGATTATATGGAACCGTTATCACGTGCCAACATCTATAACTAGCGAACTGAATACCACGCGGATTAAACCCATCAGTTGCTATTGTAAGCCAAATATTACGTTATTCTTTAACAAAATCTAGCCATTTTTCCTTTACTATTCTCCACTAAGATGACTCAGATAGATGTCTTTGATAATCCCATGAGCTAGAAGCTCTCCCGTGCCATCCATTCTATAGAGTATAACCTCACTAGTCTTGGAATTAGCGGAAAATGTCTCAATACTTTCAAAGGTTCTTTACGAGTTCTCCCTCATTTCTTATTGGATATGGCATATCACATTTCTCCGCATTGAGGACATTCTTCCTTTTCTTCATTCTCTTTCCTATATAAAACACAATTGTTGACACAAGCATGGATGAAAGTGGCCTTCATTCCTAACTCTTTCATCATAATCTTCATGCTTGGATATTTGTCTAGCAAATTATTTCTTTTCAGGAGCCACTTTTTCAAGATGTACAAAAGTGTCGTCACGCTATTGCTTGACCAAATAAATTATTTCTTTAGGTTGTGTAACTCCACAATTGTAGAAAGAGATATGTCTGGACCCTCACACGAAGGGTACAACTTTTTTATCGCTAATCTCTTGTATTTATTGTACTTTGCATTTGGAACATCACGTTCTTCAGAAGCTCCCGTTTCACTAACCTCGCCATTAATATTATATTCATCTTGCACTCCATAACATGCATCAACAAGGTTCCCCATCTCTGCCCCCACATTCCCTACGTCTTCTTCGCAGATGGTACCTTCAATTTCAACATATTCTACTAATGGGTGTTGAGCCATCAAAGTCGATAAGGGCCTTTCACCATGTAAAAGTCACTTAGTGTATGTCTTATTTATATCATTAATAAACAAATGGTTTCGGATTTCTATAGTAGAAAAATGCAACTTATTTCGACACTTCACACATGGGCAAAATCGTTGACAAATTTTTAACATCATTTGTGACCGCAAAATTTATAAAATCTTCAACTTCATGTTTATACATTTCACTTATCCTATTCCTTTTGTTCATCCACTATTTGTTAGTTACTTTAGACATTCTGCAATATCAAACAAGACATTTAATAACAATGAAGGTTGTATGTTTTCTCTTTTCCTTTTTTAAAGGGAGTGTGCATGAATAAAGTCACATAAAATACTTATGCGTAGTATACTTAAGTAATTAATGGGTGTGTGCAATCCAAGTAATTTCACCATGGCAATAAAAATCTCATAAATTTTTATTGATTTGAAAAACTTTAAAGTTTTGCAAAGTTTTTGCACAAAACAAATCGACAACTTACTAATCAAATCAGGAATATAGCAAATCTTATACCTGAAACACAAATGAACAAATCCTGCAAAAATTCAACAGGAAGAGTCTTTAAAAAACAGCTTATATACAACAAATTTTTCTCACAAAAAACAGCTTTTTAAATAGCAAAAACAGTTTATTTGGATTATTTCGCAGCAACAAATTCGCAGCCAAATCAACAGCAATAACAGTAATAAAAACAGCTTTATATGGACTGTT
Source organism: Lonicera japonica (assembly GCA_021464415.1). Taxonomy (NCBI): domain Eukaryota; kingdom Viridiplantae; phylum Streptophyta; class Magnoliopsida; order Dipsacales; family Caprifoliaceae; genus Lonicera; species Lonicera japonica. Next base: position 4,804,397 of record CM038463.1, read on the forward strand.
TTCACAGTACTAATAAGCAGCAAAACAACACTTAATACGCAGCAATAAAAATAGTTTCGCAGCAATAGGTTTATCAGCAAATTCAAAGGCCAAAAAATGATAGATCTTAACAATAAAAATAACCAAGAACATGTTGATATAGACAGCAGCAGAATCAATAGCAACAACATATTTTCGCAGCAGTAATAAACAAAAAAAATAGTCCTTAACAAAGGAATTTCTGCACAACAATAATACAAATTTTAAACCAAATTCTTGTAGCAATAGAAAAGTGAATTTCCACAGCAATTAATAACCAAACAGAATCAAATTTCATAACAACAAAGTAACAAATTTACTATAGCAGATTATAATAAAAATTTATCTTAAAAACCTGATTTATAACATATTCTATGGCAAAAATAAAAGAGCTTCAGTGGCAGATTTTTAATAGTAGTATAAACAATCCAAACAATATTTGGTTAGAACCATATCAGACTCTAATTACTCACTTAAGCTAATGTTAGTTATTTAGCTTGGTGATAGATATGTGAACGATGTTTGTAAGCTGTAAGATGAAGAATGGACTCCACAATCATGCAAAATAAGCAGGTGATAAATCATTGTGCATTGATCCTCAGAGAGTTAAAGTACTACATACATCAGATTAAACAAAAATAATTTCACTTATGCTTAAAGATCTAACCACCGACGAGCAGTGGCTGCGACAAGCATCGGCAGCAGGCTGACTTCTGCAAGTGAGACCCTATTTCAGCGAGTGAGCGAGAGAGTTCTGAGTGGAGGGGAATGGAAATTTGGGCAAAGTACGTTTTTCCTTTTTTGAGTATTCAATCTATTAAAAATGTTTTTAATAAAAAGATATTTTAATTTATTAGTTTTTTATAATAAAAATTTATGAGCAATGTGTAAAGACCGTTACTACTTAATTTTATATCCGTTACAGAATTAAAATTATATTCGGACATAAATAATTAAACATAGTAATTTTATTTTTTTTTTGTAACGGACTTTGCACATTACAGGCTAATAACGGACATAAACCATTACAGATGAAAAAAAGTGACCGTTACTAATTCCCTGATTTGGTGTAGTGCTCCAAATTTGAAATTATTGAATAATTTAGGTCTGTGGGTGTAAGTACGGTCAATGGAAGATGGAATGGACTGAAACAAAATCCTAGGCGGAGATGGTTGAGGTGAAGCACTCAAGTCTTAACGACATCATAGCCTCCATTTTCTTCAAAAGTGTAGCAAAATTGAAATATTATGTAAATATACTCTTTTATATATGGTTATTCGGGGCAAGACGGGGCGATCCGACCAACCTGACCTATAATCCATATATTCGAAGCGGGGCGGTTCGGATTCGGTTAAGCGTAAATTAACTTAGGGGGATTTCGATTAAAAAAAAACATGGCGGTTTTAGTGCGGTTTCGGTTCAGGACAAAAAATGCCGTTCGGTTTCAAATTTAAGCGAAACCGCCCCATTACCATTCCTATTATTATCCTAACCCTTTTCTGAAACTAATAAATTAATGTGTTTTATTTTACTTTCAAAGGCTAAATTTTAACATTGGGTAACCAGTTTAGATATCATTTTAACATTTTTACCTCCTGATGCAGCAGCACAAATGTTGAGACACTTTTATCTTTAGTGCTACAAATAGCCTAAGATCACCGTATATTAATACGTTAACATGGGAGTTAAACATGATTTTTTTACTTGATTGATTAGTGCCTAATTTCCCTCAATGCCCTCTATTTCAAAGGTATTGAGATTATCTTTCCATAATGAATACATTGTTTTTACAAAATTTTATTAAAAGATCCAATTTAAAAGGATGAGATGATCATCTAAAATTTAAACGGATAATAATGAATATATATATATATATATATATCAAATTATTACTACACCCATTTTCTATTTGAAGTTCTTGTTGAAATTTGAAGGACCCGACTATAGACGGTAGATGGTTAGAGGATGACCAATTCAGTATAGATTATCTCCATCAAGTTTTAATAAAAATTTCATCCATTTAACCCTTGAAATGAAAGGCATTGAAGAAAATTGAAAAAAAAAGAGTAACGGAGAGAAGCCAACTCCTAAACTCCTAGCATCGATGCAAGGGTTCTTAACATAACTCGACACTTCTGCACCCGTATAATCCCTATTATGCTCCAACAATAAAGTTCGTGAGCTTATTATAAACATTCTTGTTATGAGTTTCTAGTTGCATTAACTTATAAATATAGCTTATTCAAATTGATATGGCGTCACTATATCCCTCTATAGAATTAGATCCACTCTCGGCATTGCCATTCGAACCTAATATTAAATAGAAGAAAGGAAACAAAGGCAATATTTTCCATTACGACCCTCGAAAACATTTTTAAAAGAAATTGATTTAAGCTATAAAGGCAGCAAGCAACATTCACTATCTCACCTTGGTCTTTCAGCTACAACATCTAGAACCCTAGACAAAGTTCAATAATGAAACACAATATTAAAGATAACACCCAAACGCAATTTTTTCGCTTTTTCTGAATAAGCTAAATCCTTCCATTTGTAGCAATAGTGATAAAAAAAATGGTAAACTATACCTCTTACACAGTCCCAATGACACCTTCTGTCCATGATGTATTCAAAAGCATGCTTAGCAATCAGATAGACACCAAATACTGAGAACCATAATAATGTAAACTTATACCACCTAGAAGGACAATCTCTAATAAGTACGAGTAAAAGGAAATATATTAAAGAAAAATGATTAGCCAAAAAAAATCGACGTAAAAGTTTGTGGAAATAACCACCAGCAAGTGGCCTAGTGGTAGCATACTGGGATCAACGTTGAGTTCGACTCAAAGTTCCCCAAGTCGAATCCTGACAACTGCAAAAACATCTGGTGGCCAGCGGCTGGCCACTGTTCCTCGAACAGGGATTAGTCGAGGTGCGCGAAAGTTGGCCCGGACACCTTGTGGTACTAAAAAGTATCTAAACAAAAAAAAAAGTTTATGAAATGATACCCAAGAAAAAATCATACCTTACCAACAATAGTCAGCAGGGTTCCAGTTGGCAGAACACGTTCGATTTTCATGACTCCATCCATCTTCAAAACAAAATCATCATTAAAAAAGTTTGACCAAAAAACGCATAGGAGCTCATGCAAGTGTAAAGTTAGTGAACATTAAAAGCTATCACGAGAATGACATACCTTGAGACCATGGAGATAGTCTACTGTTCCGCGTAAAAAGGACCGACCCAACTCTTCAAACACTTCACTTCCAATTGTTAATGTTAAACCTCTAGCACCTCGGGCTCCAACCACATGTACATGACTAGTTCCGTCATCTTGAAAATGGATGAATCAAGTAAAATTGCTAGAGTATTTGAGGATTCATTTATAATAACTAAAAATCCTAAACATACCATCCACGTGAGAATAAAAAAAATGATTGGTGGCAATTTGGTTAAGCATGAGTTTCGATTGCTTAGTGGCGAGTGTTCATAGCCGGATTTAAAGTGAGCCACAACAGGCTCTTACCTCAGGCCCCAAAATTTTGAGGGCCTCATAAATTTTTAAAGTTTGGAGTTGATGAAGTAAAGTGATAAAAAAATCATATATGTTATCAATGATCAAAAAATAAGTAGGGATTATTTATGTAGATTAATTTTATTTATTTTCTTTGAATTTGGATGCTTAGAAAAAAAGATCTAAAAATTTGAGGACGGAAGGCCTCATTGATAAATTTCACTTCAAGCCCCCGAATTCTCAGGTCTGGCCCTGCGAGTGTTTGAATCATATTGCAAGTAAATTTTATATGAAAAAAAGATGGCAATGGTAAAATTGGCATTTTAAAAATATGGAACAGCTTCACTTGACAGGTAAAAGTGGATGCAATTTTTGGCAAATTAATTGGATATACAAAGTGGTGGGAATTAACAAATTTGACCTTGAAGTTTGGGGTCCATGATTAAGCTAAAATATTGCATTTTTATACATATTTAGATGGCTTAATATGCATGAATTTGATTTTAATTATTCTAAATTGTTAAGATTTAAGTTTTAATAATGAAATATGATAATATATTTGTTTCTAGTGTATTTTACCCTTTTTGTAGGTTAAAAATGAACAAGAACAAATCCAGAAGCAAATTTCTCCTAAAATTAGTTATTGCCAGTCAAATTCGGAGCTAAATTGAGTTCAAGAAGTAAACCGAAAACAAATTCCAAGCTTAAGCATGAAAGGAGTTGATGGAAGAGACTAAGAGAAGCCAATAAAGTAGTCCCAAGCAAAGAATAGTCATTTGAATCAAACCAAGAAATTTGCAAATGAATAAGAGATTCACCGCACGCAATGCTGATGTTCCATCCAATTCTGGGATTTATCCATGCAGAATTTGAAGAAAACTTCAAAAAATATAAATTGTAGAGCTCTGAGTTAGCTATGCATGGGCAAAAACCTTACATTAATCGGAGTTCGGAGTGCAAAGTTATGGCCAAAATACGAACAGTACGCTGGAAGAGCAGATTTCTGTGCGAATGAAAAAGATGATTGAAGGTGCAAGAAATTATTGAATGCGATCTTAGCCTAGACGGTGAGCGTGATAAGTTATATTCTTATGGTCTCAAGTTCAAATCTCATGCGTCTGAATTTATTTTTGATAAATTTTCAAGCCCCAAATTAGGCCAAGCCCATGACCCATTAGCACACCTAATTAAATTAGGTCTTATCATATATAAATAAGAGACATCATCATCAATTCAAGGCAGCAATAGCAGTAGCCAAAGGCAGTCGTGCCTCTCTCTCTATATCTCTCTCTCCGTTCTTCTTTCTTTATTTCTTTCTTTTTTGTTTTAAAAATTAAGGATTTGTTTGTATTGCTTCCGTTATTTTCTTTTGTGTTAATACGGAGCTAGAGACGAAGGGTTTGAGTATATCATTGAAGATTAATTTCAGACTTGATCATTATTTACGCGTTGGATTATTACTTCAATTCTAGGTTTAATTTTAATTAATGCTTTGTTAATTATTAGTATAAATTTTGCATGTTTATGATTTTATTTAGATTTCAAATTTTAAACTTATATACGCTGTTTTTTATTTAATTATTTTACTGTTCATGAATTTATTAAATATGTTTGGCTAGTTCTTTAGTCAGGGGTCCGCAAGGAACGGGTATGCCGACGCGATAATTTTTCGGGCCCAAATTGAATTTTAATTAATTTTTTATAGGTTAATAGTTCATTAAAAATTTGACTTTTATTAAATTATTATCCTAGTATGCTAATCACATATTTTTATAATAAATTTAATAAAAAAAATTTGACAAAAGAACCAAACTAGTTTGAATTGTTGTTTTTGCGTTAAACCCTAACCAGTCGAGTTAGAAAGCGGTCTATACTCTCTAAATTAATTGGTTATGTATCCTCTTTGATTTTAAATTTAAGTGCACTATTTTTGGTATTTATTTTAAACCTTACTTTTTGATACCGAAATTGCCAATTTTGTTTTTCCACTACTTGTTTTAGTTCAAATTTGATTTTAATCACGTTTTAACCTATTTGAATTAAATTGTGGTAATTACTCAACTTTTCAAAATTCATTTTTAATAAAAGGTTTTGTAATGTCAAGCACTACTTCACTTTAATAAATAAATATTTTCTGTAAAATTAAATAATGCAAATTAATTCCATAATTAATATTGGTAACTATAGTTCATGTCACGTATGAATTATTGCGAAAAATACAAGTTTATGATATCAATTAGCTTCTGGATAGTAGGCTAATTTTAAAGGAAAATTAATTCGAAAAGGATTCCCGGTCCACCGAATTGCCCGTTGTGTTACCCAGAACTTATAAATACCCCTAACGCTTTTTATTCTTAATTTTAGTTAAATTTTTTCACGCGTTTAATTAATTTAGCAGGCTGTTTTTAGTGTTTATTTTATTTAGCTTTATTTTATTTTCTTGTTATGTTTGTTTAGTTTCTTTTAGCATAGTAATGTTTCGCTACCTTTAGGTTTAGTTTTATTTGCATGTTTTATTTAGTTATATTGCCGTTAGTTAGTTTAGTTATTGATTCTCATTCCACTATCTCCATATTTCATCTTTTCTGTATTTCTCTCATCTTCCTCTTGAAAGAGACTTTCCCAACTCAAAGAACTACTCTCATCCTCAGGGTTTGACCTCGAATTTACCAAGTATTTATTACTTGACCGACCACCTGCAATTGGGTGTAATAACTCACGTTGTTTTCGCTGAGTCAGTCCATTGCAACATTAAGAGCTTAAGAAGCTCTTCACGAGGCAATTGTCTGCGAACATACATGTGGTGTGGTGCTTGTTTTGAATCTACTTTGATAAACAAAGCATCTTCAAAAACCAATTCTTAGATGATTCTTTAGACTTTGCCTATCAAGCTAAATACTACTCTGGGCATAAATAATCTCTTTATTTATATCAGTACTTTCTTACTGAAGTTTCTATATAAATAAGTTATTGGTGAAGATCTTAAATTCTTCATTTCAATTCATAAACAGCAGCATTTAATGTAGAGAATGGCGCCTATTTTTGAAAAACATGCGCTTGTTGCTATGTCGGTTTAAAAGTTTATAAGGGTTTCTAGAGTGTTTTGTAGCCATTATTAAACAAAAAGCCATCAGTATTAAGAGCTCATTCTCCTCAATATTTTTCTCTCTAAAAATCCTGAAAAATCTAAAATTCAACCTTAAGAAAACTTGTTTTATGCGTCGAGAGGATTGAGATGACGTAGCGATTTCAAAGTTTCATCGGACGGGGCTTCGATGATCTTCTTTCTTCCTTTCTTTCAGCTTGAATCTTTGAGGTAGGGATTAAAATGGTTTCAAAACCAAAGTAGAATTTTTATTTGTTGGAAATCTTTGTGTTTAAACCCTATTGAAACCCTAATTTTTGACCAAAAAAATTAAATTTTGGAATATAAAATTGAAACCATACCTTAAATTACAACCTCAAATTTGTATAAAACAGCAAACTTGAGAGCTGTTGAGATCTTGAAAGTAATTTGAGAGAAACTTCAGAGGAACTTGAGGTTTTGAGGAGAGGAGCTGCGAGGTGGAGAAGAAGAGCTGTGGAGAAGAGCTCGGCGAGGTGGAAATCGAAAAATAGTTTAACTTTGGGCATGAAATTAGAAAGGGGGAGTGTGTTAAAATTGGAAAGGGGAGAATGAAAATTAAGGGAGGGATATCCAGAATTCTATTCCGCTTATATTTCGTGCCTCAATTTTATCACTTATCTTAGTTTATAACCGATACATCCGTTCCTCTAAAATTGTCACGGTCATAAACCATGACAAGTATACATATTAAATGTTATATATTAAAAAATAGTGCCATTATTAATTTGTCTCGGGCTAAAACTGATACAACCTTTTGTCACGGTTTAAAATTATGACAAAGGCTCCGCACGGTTTAGTGACATTTTGCCCAATTTGGATAAATTGTTGTTTTGATAAATAGTTTCGTATAATATATCCTTAGTAAAAATTGGTCTTATAGAGAGTCTAAGAAAATTAAATTGGTCACTTAATTAAGGTTGAGAACTTTCATAATAATAGGAAGTTATTTTGCATTGTAGTATAAAACTATTATGGTTTTCCTTTGTCAAATAAGTGGCATCATTGGTTAAACATGTGGGTGTTCAATGTCATGATTTGGGAATATGGTTTCGAGTGTCGTAGAGACTTAGAAATTGTCCGACTCGTGTTCATTCACATTAAATATTGTGATGTTGTGAGATTCATAAGATCTTCAAGAATTTGGAAATATATTTGAATCAAATGGACATACCATTATAATTTCTTTGAATTCAAAATTGTGATTCTTTATACTTACTTGAAATTATATGATTTGAGTTTTGTCTTCATAAGATATATTTTGTCAGTGTAAATTAATCATGTTATTATCTGTGTATACATGGTGATCAATTGAATAGTTGTGATTCGTGGACATATCATATCTTTAAAAGAATTTTGGGATATATTATCTCCTCTTAAATCGTTATAAGACTTCTATTTAAGAAGGAAATTTAATTTAAAGGTTTACAAGTATGGATTACTTATGGATTATAAATTGGAATCATAAAGGAAGATGAATTAGTTAGTGTTGTGGATTGAATCTTAATTACTTTTGATTATGGGAACTGATATAAAGTATACTATAAGTTTCATGTATTGTGGATGTGGATATGATTTCTTAGTAAGGATTTTGGATTTATGTTTACGAGGAATCTTTTGAACCGTTGAAAGGGGTTATTCATGTGGTACTTCTAACTGTAAGAATTCCTTGTATTACGTGGGAAATAATATAGTTTCCATTAGGCATATTGGAGATATAAATCGATAGTGATGAGATAATCTAAACCCTTTTATGGTATTTTATGAAAGCAGTTTATTTCACCTTAACTGAGGATCAGAATGTATTGGATAGTTGATACTTAACGTGATTATAGTATGATCTTCTATTTAGAAGTGGGTGCTTTATTAATAAGTCTCATTCAGACATTATAATCAATAAAGGTTATTGGAATACTTTTTACCATTGAGTCTAATTGCAATTTATGTTTCACTTCTTAATTTTTGAGGAAAGTTTGTAAAAAGTTTTGGAAAATCATTTAAGATGATTTGAGCATGTATATCGAATACTCGAAGATATGTTAAGGACTTGTATTTTAGGGTTTTGGAAAAAATTTGGTGGAACATTTAACTTTAGTAAGATTTGTGTAAAATTATAGTCTTCAGGCTAGTATAGGCTTGGTGCATTTTATGGTCGTCCCTATAGATCCTCAACTGATTAGTATGAAACTCGTCCGAATTTGGTCCTAAAGCACTAAAATCTAATACTTAGAAATGGAGTCGTATTATTCTTTAAGCTTTGTGGATATATTACGAAATCGAGGAAGAAGTATAGAAATTAAAGACGGACCGATCGGGATTTACGACAAGTGTCTCTAGTTATTCACCTTCGGAACACCATCGAAAATTTCGAGGATGAAATTTTGTTTAGTGAGAGAGATTATAACCACTGGTGTTTATATTAATGTAATTAAGTTTTCTTTGGCTTGCTTGGGTTGGAAAATTGTTGTAAATGGTGACTATGTAAGAAAAATTTTTAAGATTCCCGCGTAGAAATTGATATCGTCGACCAAACTTACAAAATTCACCAAATATTCATTTAACTCATTTTTTAAGTGAATCCAAAGCCATATATTAGATATTGAGCCATATTTTAAGATAAATTTTATATACACAACAAGCGCCTATTTTAGAAAAAACAAGCACCATCCCCAGGACAATTTTCTCTCGTAATTAAATAGCAACCTGTTTTGTGGCGCCTCTTTTTCAAAAACAACCGCTTGTTGCTATATCGGTTTAAAAGTTTACAAGGGTTTTTGGAGTGTTCTTTAGCCATTTTTCAACAAAAATCCATCAATTTTGAGAGCTCGTTCTCTTCCATCTTTTTCTATTTATAAATCCAGTAAAATCCAAAATTCGGACTTCAATTCAGCTTTAAGGAAACTCGTTCTACGCATCAAGAGGATCGAGATGATGTAGAGATTTTAAAGTTTCATCGGACGGGGCTCTAATAATCCTCTTTTTTCCTTTCTTTCGGCTTGAATATTCTTGGTAGGGGTTAAAATGGTTTCAAAACCAAACTATAATTTCTATTTGTTGGAAATTTTTGTGTTTAAACCCTATTTGTTCCCAAAGGTTATAACATGATTATTGAATCTATGTTTCATGTTTTATAAAGTTCCAAAAGCATGATTTAAAGCAACATATGTCATACACACTTGAAATTTATGTGGTATTGGAATCATATGATATATTCCATGTTTGTATAGATATTATATGTTGATAAAATTGAGGTGTTGATAAAGTATACATCATGGAGTATGGATTGAGGTTTCTTGAAGTACGTACGATATAGATTGTGTAGGTCGAAAAATATCCTAGAGAGGGGTGAATAGGATTTTTGAAACTTAATTCGGTTTTTGAAAATGTTTCAAAAGGATTTAATGTCTATATCAAGTAACAAGCTAAATAAACAAACAATCCCAATCACAAACAGTAATATAGCAATGAAATAAAGAGCTTAGAGATAGAATGATTAAACCGAATGAGCCCAAGTCGTTTTGTTTACGCAGTTCAATTTATTAGACTTTACGTACGCGCTCGAGTAGTGCCCCCAAGAAATTCCACTAATTGCGATTTTCTTCTAGGTGAAAATCAAACGTCTATAAGTGTTTTCTTCTCACACACTCTTATAAGTATTAATTCACCCACAATACTCACATAAGAAATCACTTTTGCTAAACTATGAGATACACCTCCCGCAAATATGATTTGAATAAGTTTTGGTGGCTAACACCAATGTATAATAGCTCTCAAGTGTTTGAAAGATTACAAATAAAGCTCACATTAAGAAATATCAAGTTTGATCATAATTTATAACTCAAATGAATAATGATTGATCAAAACTATGTTCTTGAAACTTGAATATTGAATATAGATGAATAATATAGAATTAAAATGATTCAAGGCAGTTTGAATAGTGTATAGAATGCGTATATACAGTATAGGACACAAAATGTCCATTTGAAAAGAGTTGGTGAAGATTTTGTGCCAAAAATGGCAAAATTGTAGAAATCCAACAGCTAGTTTCTGAAGCCTCAGTCGACTAAGTAAAGATCATTAGTCGACTGATGGGCCTCAATTGACTAAGCCAATGCCCATTAGTCAACTGAGCAGCTCTATCTGGCTGGCCAAAAACTCAATTTTTACACTTTTACAATTTAGTTATAAAATCAATTTTGATGCTTGGGGAAGGTCAAATATAGGTTCATAAGACACCTATTTTCGGGAAAGCTTAAAATAATACCGTCTGAATTTAATATGAATTTATTTCAAAATCGATTTTTGCAAGAATGAAGTTTTGAAAGCAATTTGATTCAAACTATGATTTTGATCAATATAATAATGTTAAAACAATGTGTATGAGCTATAATGATTATCAAACGAGAAACTTTACATAAAGAACTGTTGTGAATGTTTTAATTACTCGCAAGTGCACGAATCTGTACTTAGTATAATTTAGGCAAAAGTGAGGTCGAACCCTAAGAACTTAATGGATAGAATGTACGTATCTCTCTCATTAATTCTAATTAATTCTTCATCTAGCTTAAAAATTGAGTGGGATAATTTATCAACTAAAAATACGAATAAAATAATAAAAGAGAATACTAATAAAATAATTAATTAATTAAATATTAGGTATGCGGAGTCATATATTTGATATTATGTTCCTAATATTCATGCCCAGCAAACTCTACTCATTGTCTCGCACTAATTTGGTCTCTCGACTCTATCAGATGCGAAAAATTAATTCAATTAAGCCCAATTAGTTTATAAAGTCCAAGTGTTAATTCTTTCACAGCCAAACGAATGTATAAATCAAAACACTCACTATATCCATCAAAACACACCCTATATCTGCTCTCAACAAATCATAAGGTGAATCTAACAAAAAATAGTGAGAATCCAATTTTATTTTTATCAATTAAAATAGGCATTAAATAGGAAAAATTATTTTTAGCATTAAAGTATTAAATTGGTAGAGTCAATTAGCATGATTACGTGCAAGGGAATCAATCAAATATACTCATCTTCAATCCTAAAAAATAACCTAGCCTAGCATGCTCGCAATTAAAACACAATACATAATTAAATAATGCATAAATAAATAAATTAATTGCTTACTTGGTACGTGCAAATAAATTGATGAAGAAGAAAATAATTCTGAATTAATTATGGTTGTCCACAAAGCATCCAAAAATTAATCCCAATATAAGAGCAAAAAGAAAAGGATCCTTAGAAGAAAATAAAATAAAATAAAATAAAATATAGGCTGCTCTTTTTTCGATAACCAAGGAAGAAGAAGAGGAAAAAGAAAAAAAAACTTGCGGCTTCTCTGCCCCGTCCCTTGATTGAATGCTGCGGCTTCTATATATAATTGATGATGATGAATGAGCTTGCTGGGCTTTATTAATGAATGGGCTTTAGACTAGGCTGCTTGATTGAGTGCTGACAACACTTTTTTAAATGACCGATTGGGCTTGATATTTTAATGGCCCACCAGAGTTAATTATTTCAGCGCACTGATCTTATTTTGGCCATAACTTTCTGCTCCGAACTACGATTGACGCAAGGTTTTCTCCCACGTGTAGCTAACTCAAAGGTCTAGAACTTTTGTCTTGGAGTTTTCTTCAAATTCTGTACGAATTAATGCCAAAAATTTATTAAACACAGGCCTTGCTCGAGGACAATATTTTCTTCAATCGAAAACTTCTCAATTTAATTCCAAATACCTGAAAAGCTCCAAAAACAAAACAAATGTAATAATATATGCTCTTCAAAGTGTATATTAATGGATTACAATGTACCAATTTCTTAGCACATCAAATTCCCCCCAACTAATACTTTGCTAGTCCTCGAGCAAAGCAAAAGCCTTTAAAGTAAATTCTTTTGTTAACCTCAAGGTTCCCCCAGGAGGACGAGTGAAGTCCCGTGATAGTTTGCAGTGAATATACCAACAAAATTCGAATGTAACGATCATTTTTAAAATTTATTTCCCATCTTTCACCAATGTAAATAACTCAACAAAAACATTAAAACACCAACAAGTTAAGCAATATGACACACAACATCAAAGTTCTCAAACTAACAAGATTAATAAGAATATTTCTTTCTCTCCAATCTCATTGTGTGTATGAATTGACAACAACATAACATCATTGATACCTAAATAAGCAAAACTTTCAAATCCCATTCAAATTATGCTTTGATTCAATTTCTCACATGGTATACACTTAACAAATGAAACACTCAAGAATAAGTTATAAATGCTCTCATTACATGCGGGCTATAAAGAGTAAATGTATTCAAATTTAAATGCCTCTCACATGTATATATGATAAACGCTATCAATGAAATAAAATGAGTCTCATGAACGGATAAATCCTGTAGGTCGGAAAATACCCTAGAGGGGGGGTGAATAGGGTTTTTAAAACTTAATCGTATTTTTAAAAATGATTTAAAAATATTTGATGTCTATATTTATCAAGCAATCAAGAACAAAGTTAATTCCAAACACAATGAATAAATAGAACAATATAATATAGCAAGAGATAGAAGATTGAATCGATCGAAGTCGAAGATTTTTTGTCCACACGGTTCGGCTTGTTCCCCCTACTCCGCGCTCGGTTAGTTCCCTGAGAATTTTCACTATAACCGTCCTTCCGGGTGAAGATCAAACCTCTACAAGTGTATTCTTCTCACACACTTTTACAAGTATTGAAACACCCTCAATACTCTCACAAGAAATCCATCTTGCTATTTTATGAGATACACCTCTCACAAATATGATTTGAATAAGTTTTGGTGGCTAACACCAATGTACAATATCTCTCTTGTGTATAATAAAATACAAATGAAGTTCACACTAAGAGGTATCAAAATTGATCAGAATATATAACTCAAAAATGAAAGATTGATCAATTAAATGAATTGAATACTTGAATAACTTTGTATATATGTAAAATGAGTTTGTAGAATGATTCAAGTGTGTTAAAACATGTCTAGGACCTCATATTTATATCTTGCAAAACCATATGGCCGTTGGGGATGATTAAGAGAGGTTTTGGCTCCAAGGTGTACATTTTCAAACTTTCCAACAGCTAGTTTTGACAAAAAAAATTAAATTTGTTTTGTTAATTTCTCCCAATTTGACCGTTGGATCATGCTCAAATTTTAGTCAAAATTGACAGGAGATGTTGTCTAACTACTATAAAAATTTCAAAATTATCGGAGTTCGAGAAGACCTCCATCTTACCGTTAGATCAAAACTGGACAAAAATTGAGCGAATTTTAAATGTAAAATAAAAATATTTTTGCAATTTAACAATTTAATTCCAAATAAAATTCTAATGATTTTTGAACCTCAAAGATATGTTTCTAAGATACCTATTTTTATTATAGCTTAAAATATGATCATTTAAAATTAATATGAATTTAATTTGAAATTCGGTTTTTGTAAAATGATGTTTTTCAAATAAATTCAATTTCAAGCTAGTTTGAATCAATCTTTAAAAGATGCAAGAATATGTTTGAGCTATAGGGATTTGATTAATAAAGTATCTTTACATAAAATCTAAGCACTCACTCCATTTAATGATAATTCGAGTCTTCGTGATGCTTAATTTTCTTGTGCGTATCTTTAGTTGTTTGATGTTCTTGATCTTTTCTTGGTTTTGATAACTTGTAGAACATGTGGAGATCATTCTTATGCATATCTTCACTTGCTTGATAATCTAGATCTTTTCTTGGCTTTGTATAGTACATGTATATCACTTGAGTTCATTTCTTGTGAGTAGAGGCGTTTGTAAAGCTTGTGTGAGATTTGCTTTGGTTTGAAGTTACACTTGGTCGGAAGATATATCGGTTAAAATGACTATCATCATTGGAACAACCGAGTTAAATAACACTTTATTAACTTATTGTAATTATCAAAATAAGATTAATTGACTTTAAGGTCAACAAATCCCACTAGAAAAGAGAAATGCATAAATGGATCCCCTCCACCACTCTCACCTCAAAACCATATTCCAAATAATCATCAGGACTTTTTTCGGGTTATAACACAAGGCTTTGGGCAAGGGCTAATCAAATAAAGGGGTAAAAAGGGGATTCAAAGATCTAAGAAATACATTGAGATATAAAATTAACACTTCGGGCTAACTTTGACTTCATTTGAGCTTTTTTTTTCCTTTTCCTTTTCACATCTCCTTTCTCATAAAAATTTTTCACTTTGATATTTCTAAGGATATTTCATTACTTTTTTTTTCATTTTTTTCATCATTTTTTTTTCATTCATTTTTTTCTTTTCAAGCTCACTTTTCACTATTGCCCGTACATAGAATAGATAATCTCAACATATTCTTAGATAAAATGGTAGGCTATAAATATGGTTAATACTCCTAATTAGAGTAGGGTAAGGATATTGGGCTACCAAAGAAATGCTATAAATAAGGCTCAAATGGGTGACTAGCTGTACATATGTATGGGTAGGATTAGGCTATATATAGGCTGTCAAAAATGGCCTAAGTCACTTCCAAAAGTTTATAATTCGTTAGTTCAAGTAATATAAAGAAATTGCATTTCATGGACGTACCTTTCTAAAGTTCAATCAAAGCAAAGAATAATGAGACTACTCAACGAAATACGCTTTTCAAAAATTAAGAGTTGATGTAAAAACCCTCAAATAGGAAGATTGGCTCAAATACTCACGGGCCACTTAGTCTCCACATTTATGTTCTTCAGGAATTTTCAGTTATGCTCACTTTTCCATCTAGTCATGCATAAGTTGTCACATGTGCTCAGATATAATGATGATTGACAATTATAAAATTTATCTTAATAATGATAGTAGGAGAACTAAGCATGCACATGTAAAGTATTAAGACAAATGCGCCATCGATATCACACAGGCTAGACAAAGAAAATCTCAGTTAATATCAAAGAACCATTGCAAAGCTTTTCTTTGTTCATTTTAAAAAAATTCAAAAATTTTAGCTCATTTTTTAACAAAGTGCAATAAGTGAAATATATGAAATGATAAGGCAAATAAATCCCACCCCCAACTGAAATCTTACATTGTCCTTAATGTATAAAGACAAGCAAATATGAAAAGGAAGGATATCACCGGAAGTTGATGAAGCTCAATGATAAAGATAAACCTGCATTTTTCTTAGAAAAAGAACAAAGAAAAGCATAATATCTAATTTAATTGCAAAATGAATATTTATCAGGTGGAAGGTCAGCAGATATAATAATCACAACATAAACATACTTATCAAACCAACCATTTACCTCCAAGATTTGATGGTTCATATCAGGCTCTA
The DNA here is from genome assembly GCA_021464415.1 of Lonicera japonica. Lineage (NCBI taxonomy): Eukaryota > Viridiplantae > Streptophyta > Magnoliopsida > Dipsacales > Caprifoliaceae > Lonicera > Lonicera japonica. The sequence continues at coordinate 4,820,394 of CM038463.1, forward strand.
GATTAAATGATATAAGATGAATTAACTCAGTGAGCTCAACAGATGGAAGCAGGAAATCAATAGGCGAATAAGGTTTTTCCAAAGGTGATGAGTCACTAGATTTTAACTAAAGTATACCAAGATCAAATGGGATACTCTCGCATAGCTTCACACTATCAAGAGATGCATCTCTCTCGCTATCTAGCTCTGAAAACAAAAATTTATGAACCTCTGCTTCCCACTCGTCCTCTATCATTCTCCATTAAATAGCTTGCTTCCTATCATGTTCACCCCTCCAACTTCCTCTTCTTGGAGCTGTTTGCTTGTGTCAAATACATTAAGCTCAGTTGTGTGAGAATCCGCAAATGCGACCCCCCGGGTCTCGTCCCCGTTCGTGGAGGTCTGAAGCGTCGGAAGGGATTCCGTCGCTTCATTTGCTTGGAGTTTGTTTTGATAATTCTGATCGGGTGTCCCTACGTCTATTCTAGATGCAAAGGGGTTCGTTCAGAGTCGCCAGTACGTTTTACGAGAAAACGGACAAAAAGGTTGTGTAAGGGAAAAGGCTATAGACAAGCCTTTCTTTACACGTTTGTCTGCGAAACCAGGTTTCCATAGGGTTCGGGAACTATATTACGGTTTGGGAAGGTGTTAAGCACCCATTCCGCCCTTTCGGTCTCTAGTGGACTTATATATTTATTCTATGTTGAAAAACTTGGATGCTTTTACCGATAGTCTACTACTTTCTAAAAGAAAACCCTATTTCTCGGGAAAAACGGGAAAAGGGGGTGAAAGCCTTTGTATTCCGAGATCCGATGTTTTTATATTTTAAAAGATGTAAATGACAAATGACAAAAAACCTTTTATTTTGAGAGAGTATTTCGTATTATTTCCTCAGATAATGACGGTTTTCTCGAGTTGTGATTATTTTTGGAAAAGTTCGGATCTTTATGTCGGGACTAATTCAATATGGAATTAGAACTCTTTGAGGAGAGTTTATCAGACACATCGCAGTCTATGAAAAAGACAGGATATGTGGATTTTAATTCCTAGATAAGTCTTTTATCGGTCCGGGGTTTGAAAACAGGGTTTATCCGGACGATAATGTACTTACTCTTCTGGTTTTGAAAGTGGTTTTATCAGGGTCTTTTGTGTCGAAAACGATAGACTATTTGTAACTTGACAATAAGTTTATTCAAATAAAACGTGGACAGAATAACAGAAGTAAAACAAGTACACAGATATCTAATTTTAAATACTAGAAGGGACTTTATTTACCTTCCCGACGAGAATAATAATAAGAAAGAAAATATAATACGGCAGAGGGATCTCTGGCGATAATAATCTTCTCTTTCTTCAGATATTTCCGAGAAATCGATTCCGGAGACGGGACACGTCGAGTGTCGAGTATAGATTCGATAATTCTTCAGAAATAAGATAATAGTAGAAAAATGCTTGATAAAAATCAAATCTAAAGCTCCAAATTCTCAGATTCCAATCGCTGCCCTTGAACCCTTGGGGGTGTTGGCCTATTTATACTGCTCGGGGAAGATTGTCGCGCGACATTTCCCCAAAAAAGGCAAGTGTCGCGCGACATATCTTTTTGTCGCGCGACATTCCTGTATGTCGTGCGATAAACGGCTGAAGTGATGGGTCCTGACACTGTGATGTGTCAGAAAGTGGTTGGTCGGGTGCAGAGAGGGATTGTCGCGCGACATAGTGGGATTGTCGCGCGACATTCCAATGATTGTCGCACGACAATATGATATGTCGTGCGACAATCCTTCATAAAAAAAGGTTTGTCGCGCAACAAACCCCCCCGGGGTAGTTTCGGGTGCTCGGGTGTGTCCTGGACTCCAAAAATAGTAGTCTCGTAGGTCGTTAGGGTTCTTGCGGGGGTCACGGATCGGGGTGTCTACAGACCCTCTCGACTCAAGCTCCTTGCTTGCAAGGAATTGAGGCGACTGGAAGAGACCATGATCCATGGCTCCCGCATGAACTCTAAAGAAGTGTTTATGCAAAAAGTGCTTGTGAGTGCCTCCGGAGAGGGCTTCGTGTTTGGTTTTGCCTCCGGAGAGGGCTTTTGTTACCTCATTGCCTCTCTCGAGGGCTTTGACTTGCTCCACTTGCCTCAGATTGGAGGACTACCATTGCGCCTCAGGTCGGAGGACTACCGTTGTGCCTCTCTGGGAGGGCTTCGCCTCAGGTGGGAGGACTACCGTTTGTGCCTCTCTGGGAGGGCTTCGCCTCAGGTGGGAGGACTACCGTTTGTGCCTCTCTGGGAGGGCTTCGCCTCAGGTGGGAGGACTACCGTTGTGCCTCTCTGGGAGGGCTTCGCCTCAGGTGGGAGGACTACCGTTGTGCCTCTCTGGGAGGGCTTCTAGATCTGTAAGAAGAAGGAAAAAATGCCTCTGGGAGGACTTTCATGAGTAACTTTTGCCTCTGGAGAGGGCTTGTGATTTTGCCTCTGAAGAGGGCTAATTTGTCTCTCTTTAGACTACTAGAGTGAGAGAGAAAAGTTTTTGTGAGGGTGAAAAGAGCTCCTCGAGGTCTAATCTTATCCGAATGTCCGCTTTCCTATATCTTTCTTGAATTTTGTTCTCATGTTTTCCTCGAGTGAGGGTACTTTTCTCAGAAGGCAGTTTTCGATTTTCTTTTGCTTTCCGCAGCGTGATGATTCGAGGATTTTCCAAACCATCTCTTCTGTATCGTGCTGAAAAGAAAATTTGTCTAAAAGTCCAATCTCTGATCTCTGTTCTTTTCTCAGTTTCTCTTTTTGGTGGGCCCAACATCGTTTTCTGTTTCTCGATGCCCTTATTTCTCCCTCTTTTGGGAAAGACTTTTCCTGGCCCTCTCTGTTTTTGACCATGAGTCTTTTCATCCCTTTGTCGTGATCAGGAGCCTTACTCACCCTAAAACGAAGCCCTGAGCCGTTTTTGGCCTAGCTATCACTTTTGGTGTGGCTCTCCCTGTCACTCTACATTTCTGTTTCTCTCGCTTGCTTTGGGCGCTCATGCGGGTTTCTCATCTTTTCTACTCTTTCAATTTTTTCTATTCCCGTCTTATCTCGCCATTCTGCTTTTTCTTAATTGACGGTCTCGGTCCTTCTGTGAGATCAGAGACTACTTTTAATCGTGGCATTCCGCTCTCGCATTTTTCGGGGAGATGATTTGGAAGTTTGCTCGTTGAAATCTTTATCATGGGTGTGCGGTTTTAGCAATCTTTTCAAAAACTGCCCCTCGGAAGTCCTCCTGCAGGAGGTAAAAATGAGAAAAAGGTCAAAAAAATCAGGGGGGATGGGAGATTGTCGCGCGACACTTCGGTGGGGAGCCCTTTGTCGCGCGACAATGTGGCCATTTGTCGCGCGACAAACTGACCCACTATATAAGCCTCCTGCTGAGCTCATTCCACCTCATTCTCTCTTTTCTCTTTCTCTCTCTAACTCTCCTTCTCTCTTGTTCCTAGCGCGAAAGCTCTGTCGCGTTTTCGACTTTTTCGGCCTTCTTCATATATATTCTACCTATACCGATGGACCCTGCTCATCTCGACCGATTGGAGGGTGACCAGGAGGAGGTCACCTTTACTGACGCTCAGGGCGTTCTCTGCTGCAGCCCTCATCACGACGACTGGGCGGATTTGGACTGGTATGATGAGGATGGGATAGACCGCGGTCGGGCGGTGGTCTATCGGGATGCTATCCGAGCTGCTCCGGTCCCGGATGTCCCGTGGCTTTTGATGGAGCCTGTCTCTCACGAGATTCGTCGTCGATCTCTGGTATGTCTTCTTTCGTGCATTTATCTGTTCTGCTTCTTGTCGTTTCCTGTATTTCATTTTCAATAATGTTAGTATGCATGTCTGCCTTGAATAACGCCCGATTTTTAGCGAACACATACTTTTACCTGTGATACCTCTTAGGATTTAGGAAAAATACATAATCTACCCCTATTGCCCTATAACTCTCATAATTACACCAAAGTACCCTCAGGTTTGGAAAATTACATAATTTACCCCTATAGCCCCATAACTCTCATAATTACACCAAAGTACCCTTAGGTTTTGGAAAATTACATAATTTACCCCTATAGCCCTATAACTCTCATAATTACACCAAAGTACCCTCAGGTTTGGAAAATTACATAATTTACCCCTATAGCCCTATAACTATCATAATTACACCAAAGTACCCTCAGGTTTGGAAAATTACATACTTTACCCCCATAGCCCTATAACCATCATAATTACACCAAAGTACCCTCAGGTTTGGAAAATTACATAATTTACCCCTATTGCCCTATAACTCTCATAATTACACCAAAGTACCCTCAGGTTTGGAAAATTACATAATTTACCCCTATAGCCCTACAACTCTTATAATTACACCAAAATACCCTCAGATTTTGGAAAATTACCCTTATAGCCCTATAACTCTCATAATTACACCAAAGTACCCTCAGGTTTGGAAAATTACATAATTTACCCCTATTGCCCTATAACTCTCATAATTACACCAAAGTACCCTCAGGTTTGGAAAATTACATAATTTACCCCTATAGCCCTATAACTATCATAATTACACCAAAGTACCCTCAGGTTTGGAAAATTACATAATTTACCCCTATTGCCCTATAACTCTCATAATTACACCAAAGTACCCTCAGGTTTGGAAAATTACATAATTTACCCCTATAGCCCTACAACTCTTATAATTACACCAAAATACCCTCAGATTTTGGAAAATTACCCTTATAGCCCTATAACTCTCATAATTACACCAAAGTACCCTCAGGTTTGGAAAATTACATAATTTACCCCTATTGCCCTATAACTCTCATAATTACACCAAAGTACCCTCAGGTTTGGAAAATTACATAATTTACCCCTATAGCCCTATAACTCTTATAATTACACCAAAATACCCTCAGGTTTTGGAAAATTACCCTTATAGCCCTATAACTCTCATAATTACACCAAAGTACCCTCAGGTTTGGAAAATTACATAATTTACCCCTATAGCCCTATAACTCTCATAGTTACACCAAAGTACCCTCAGGTTTGGAAAATTACATAATTTACCCCTATAACCCCCTATTCGTTCTCTTGTCTGCAGTGGGTTGGCTGGGGTTGGGGTTCTCCCAACACTATATCTTCGGAGTGGCGACGGGCACCGGCCCCTGTCCAGGAGTTGATTCTTGCGACTTCTTTTGGCTCCCTCTTCGACGCCCTCCCAGAGCGGGTTTCTAGGGCGACAGTTTTGGTGTCAACACTGGCTTGCCATTGGTGGGATACTACTCATACCTTCCATTGGAGCTGGGGTGAGATGACGATGACACCCCTCGATCTTTTTGCTCTGACCGGGATTCCTTCGGGGGGGTCCCCATTCAGATCGATGTCCCTTTGCGTCTGACGGCAGAGGGTATTGTTAGTGCGCTTGGATGGTTCCCGGAGCGACGGAGTTCCGGTGATACGATTCCTCGGGGTGTCTTGGTTATGCGGCTAGCCATAGAGAGAGCTCGGTTAGTTGCTTCAGGGGTTCCTATGACCCGTCAGGAGGCGCGCCAGTATGCCCGCGTCCTTCTTCTGTTGACACTCCATGATTTGTTCGAGGCACGTGGTGGGGACACGGCTCACCTTTGGTGGTTGCCCTATCTTCGGGACTTCAGCCTCATGTTTGACTATGACTGGGGAGGCTTCATTCTTGCAGTCCTCTATGATGCCATGGACCAGGTCTCTCGCCATTTAGCCCTGAACCTCAAGGGCTTTTCTCTGTTGTGGGAGGTACATACTTTAGTCCTTTTGTCCTTGCTTCAGTTCTTTACATATTACCTGTTGATCATTGTTGATTTCTTTTATCTTTCCTTTTCAGAGCTGGTTTGTTGCTTATACCCGCCTGGGTCGTGCCCAGGTGGATCTCTTCGTTGAGAACGAGGACCAGTTTCCTTTTCTCCGCCGATTCATTGCGGGGAACTACCGGGCTCCCTATGTATACCGGACTTGGGAGACCGGAGCTGTTGCCGTTCACGACCTGTTGGAGGAGCAGGTAAATATTTTAGTTCTCTTGCTCTTTGATAGTTAGATAGAATATATAAATTATTGAAAATAAAAAAACTTGTTTTCTTTTCAGGTTGAGTGGGCCCCTTGGGGTGATCTGAGTCCCCATTATGGGTATGGCCGCGCCCTGACCGCCTCGAGGACTAGGCGGCTTATCCGGGATGAGTACGGCCTTCTCTTCTACTTGGGCGAGAGGGTCATTCGCCAGCACACGCCGTCCCAGTGGCCTCGTGTTCCATTATTCCCTCCTGTTTTGATGAGGCGGACGGGCGAGATCGATCCGGTGACGGTGCAGGCCTTGGTCGACGGACTCGGCTTCCAGACGTTCGTCGAGGAGGGAGACTACCCCGTTTTTGCTGCCCGTTATCTGATGAGGGAGCCGAAGGGGACTCAGGGATGGGTCTTCTATGAGAGGTACCGGGCATTGGGAGGTGATCCCAACTACATACGGGGACAGACCCATTTAGCTAGGGCGGTTCCGGGTCACTTGCCACCTGTCCCTGATCAGAGGGACAACATTCCGGATTCTGAAGACGAGGATCCTGAGGGAGAGAGGGATGTTCCTGCTGCGGCCGAGGGCGGTGGTCAGCCAGAGGGTGAGGGAGGTGATGCGACAGCTGTTCCGGAGCCGTCACCTCAGGCGACACCTGTGAGGGAGCAGCGTGCTGAGGGTTTCGAGTTTCCCACCGGCCCTTTTGTGTCTCCGGGGGTTCTTTTTGCTGCTGCTGAGGCTGCTGAGGGGAGAGCGGGATTGTCTGAGAGGTCCTGGGAGCTTGCGGACCTTGGGGCAGACTATGAGCAGTTCGGGCGGACTCCTCCAGCTGCGGTGGCTACTCCTTCTAGTGGGGTACCTCATTTGAGGGCGACAGCCATAGTGGATCCTCCGGGGGTCCGTACCTACGCCACGTTGACTCCTCTTCCGGCGACTGTCATGGGTCCTCCTGCCCGATCTCCAGGTTTCGGGGGTTCTTCATCCCGGCCTCCCTTGTTCCTGATCCGCGAGGAGGGCGGGTCCACTTCTGCTGGTGTTCCGGCGGGGACGTCTATTCCATGGGTAGATCTACCCCCACTCCCCAGGGACATCTCTTACGTTGGCGCTGGATTACGTCGATATCCCGTCCCGGAGTACCCCCTTCCTGAGGATACTTTTGACTATTTGGGTGGTCTCCCTGATGACGAGGTACTTTCTTCAACTTCTCTTGATACCCTTACATCTATATCTATCTATTTTGATTGTGCTGATTCTTTTATCTTATGTCTTTTTACAGCGGGTGAGTGTACGGGTGGCAGACCTACGGGCTTGGCACGCCCAGTATCTTTACAGCTGGAACCTGCTCCAGTACGTCGGTCGAGACCCTCCGGCCTACATGCGCGATTATCAGAGGGCTATCGACGTCTCCTTACGGCCGGACGACCCCTTGACCTCCTCTCATGTTCGGTCGGAGTCTAGGCGGAGTAGCAGTCGGACTTCTAGGCGATCCCGATCTTCGGTGATCCGTCCGACGGCACCGGTTCAGTCTACGGGTCCTTCCCAGGCGGCAGTTCCTCCTGTTCCTAGCGTTCCAGTTGTTGATCTTACTCCCGAGGAGGGCTCGGGCGATAGTGGGAGCGTGTCAAAACGCGCCCGAGTAGATTAATTTTTCCTTTCTGCATTTAGTGTTAGTTTTGGACAGATATATATTTATTTTATGTTTAGACAGATATTTAAAAACTGTTCTTTTATAGGATTTATAAAATATCTTTATCTGTGTTTTGATTATACTTTTATTCTCTGTGTGTGAAAGATATATATATATAAGAGTCAGTGATTTAGAAGCCATACCTTGTAGTGTAGTGATATTTTTCCTATAAACAAAGAGCAAAATGAGAACAAGAAAGCATCTAAAAAATGATTCTTTTGGCAAAAATGACTGTTATGTGTAAGAAAAAACCAAATTAGGGTGACCCCAAAGGGGTTTGTCGCGCGACAATCCCTCTTGGATATGAGTTTGTCGCGCGACAAACAGGTACAGGTCCCTCTTTTTTTGCTATAAATACACCCATCTTCCTTCCTTCATCCCCACACTTTCCAAAAATGTCTTCTTATCGCACAAAATCTGATTTTTCTTATGTCAATGCTAGAGATGCTTTGATATCTTCCGAAAATGGTCTGAACTTTGGTGCCTTCAGTCCTTTAGCGGGTTGGTGCCATCGTCCCGTCGATTTTTCCTTTCTGTTAGGTGCCTTGTATTTCTGGAGTCCTGCGGACCATCTCTTCCGTTTTGGACTAGATGAGCTCTGCCCGACCTATGAGGAGTTCTCCTGGCTATTACGTTCTGATGTTCGTCTCCCGATGGCAGTTCCCATAGAAGAAATCGGTCCCCGTGACATGCTAATTGCTCTGTTAGCCATTCCCCAGGCGGCCTGTGATGGTTTCATTGCCGATGGTTTTCTTGACCTCCATAAAATGGTGAGCTTCTTTCATCGTTATGAAGATAGGGCCTCTTACGGCGTGGGGCGTACTGCAGCGGCCCTGATTTGCCTGGTTTCTGATATGCTGCTGGTGACGGGTTCTTCCCGTGTTGATCCGACTATCCTGAGTCTGATTTACCAGGCTAGAAATAGGGAGTCTATAGTGCCGATCATTCTTGCAGAGACCTTGAATGGTCTTGATGATGTTCAACGGGGGGCCTCGCCCTTTTTCCGGGGGAGTCCGCGTCTGCTATACATGTGGCTGCTAGAGCGCTTTCGATCGGTGGATTTCAACGGAGCTCGGCTCGACAATCCGACTCATTTCTTCCATCGGCCTCTTTTTGGTGCTTTGACCATGTCTTCCTCTGATTGGACGGTATGGTTTTCAGAGAATTTTTGGGCTATCCGGTGGAATATTCCTTGGTGGAAGCTGAGGGCGATGGTACTTAGCACTGGGGGTCAGAACTACGTTCAGGCTCCGCGGGCTCTGGTTCACTTCCTTTTATCTCCCTGGGCGTCTTTTTCGGCAGTTTAACATTCCTCAGGAGGTTCCCCTTGGTCTGAACAACTTCTCTTCTGAGTCTAAATTTGTGACCCCACATGTTTCTTTATCGGTAGAGAGGATGTGGCGTGCTCGACTGACTCGTCAGTTCAACTATGCCCGTTTTGGTATTACCCGGCCCCTCCGGGCTGATATCATTCGCTCTTGCTGGCAATCTCTGGAAGGAGAACTGATCGACGACCCCTTTCAAATGGAGTGGTTCCGGTTCATGGATACGGAGGCTACTGATGATAACATTGTCTTTGCATATCAGATCTTGGACGAAGCTCGGATCGATTTGGCTATTGAGGACCCAGTGTGGCCAACCCCTAGGGATTAGTTTCTTTCGTATTTGTTATGTCTCCTTTGTAACCTTCGGTGTTCTGAACCACCTTTTAAATAATATATGAGGGACTGCTTGCGGGAAATAAATTTATTTACAAAGTTTAAACCGGGCCTGAAGTCACTTCTCAGGTTGCCTACGTTCCCCTTTTTTATTTTTACAAAGAACAAAAAGTTTTGAGTTGGGGCTCAGGTTTACGTAGTTCTTATTACATGCCACACCTATTGATAATACTTCTTCAGTCGATCCATGTTGACTGGTGAATGTAGTAACTGCCCATCCAAATCAGTGAGTATAGCGGCACCTCCTGTATCGATTTCTTTGACGATGTATGGCCCTGTCCACTTCTGCCCGAACTTACCCCTCGGATCTCTGGCCGGTTCTCGAATTTCTTTCAATACAATATCGTTCTTGTTGATACCCCGAGTCCTCACTTTCTGGTTAAATGCTCGAGCGATTCTCTTCTGATACCCCTGATGGTGGTATGCGGCTTTCAATCTTTTCTCATCCAATAGGGCTAGCTCGTTATACCGTGCCTGGACCCACTCCAATTCATTGACTTGATTCTCTAGCATTACTCTGAGGGAAGGGACCTCTAACTCGACAGGGAGGACTGCTTCCATCCCGTATGTCAGCGAGAATGGGGTTGCCCCGGTGGAGACCCTCTCGGTGGTGCGGTATCCCCACAATGCATATGGTAATTTCTCCGGCCAATCCCGGCAGGTGTCGGTCATCTTACTTAGGATATTCTTCAAATTCTTGTTGGCGGCTTCAACTGCCCCATTGGTTTGTGGTCTATATGGCGAAGATTTATGTCGGGTAATACCGTATTCTTCCATGATGGTATTAGCTTCTCCTTCGAAGTGGGTGCCGTTATCTGAGATGATCTCGTGTGGGACCCCATATCGGCAAACAATATTTCTTTTGATGAATCGGGCAACTTTTTTGGCATCGAGGGTCTAGTAAGACTCGGCTTCCACCCATTTGGTGAAGTAGTCGATGGCTACTAGTATGAATTCATGGCCGTTGCTGGCTTTGGGCGAGATTTTCCCTATGACGTCGATTCCCCAAGTCGCGAAAGGCCAGGGAGCAGTCATGTTGTACAATTCTTTTGGAGGAAGTTTCTGGGATTTAGCATAGATTTAGCATTTGTGACAACGGCGTACATGGTCAGCACAATCGGTTTGTAGGGTAGACCAAAAATAACCTTGTCTGATGATCTTGCGGGCAAGTGTATGTCCGCTCATATGAGGTCCGCAATCGCCCCCATGTATCTGATCCATTACTCTGACTGATTCTTCTTCGGTGAGGCATTGAAGATGAGTTCCGTCGTAGTTTCTTTTATACAATCTTCCGGCACAAAGTATGAACCCTGATGCTAATCTTCTGAGCGTGACCCGTGTTTTCTTGTCTGTTTTCTCAGGATACTGATGGTTCTTCAGCAGGTTCCAGATATCGTAAAACCAAGTGGTTGAATCCCCTTCCCCTTCATTCTCTACCACCAAGGCCGTGCAATGTGCTGGTTCTGATTTCTTTTGTACCGTAAGGGTTATTTCTTCCATCCCCTCCGGGATATCGATCATAGATGCCAGGGTTGCCAGTGCGTCGGCAAAACTGTTCTGAGACCTAGGGAGATAGTAAAACTCCACACGCTCGAACTTTCCTGCGACATCCTCTAGTCGGGCGAGGTAAGGGACTAATTTCTCTTCTCTGATCTTCCATTCCTTCAGAACTTGGTGGACCACTAGTGCTGAATCTCCGTATACCTGTATTCTCTTTATACCCTTTTGAAGAGCGATCTCTAACCCGAGTATGCATGCTTCATATTCGGCCATGTTGTTGGTGCAGAAAAAGTCCAGACGATATGATACCGGGGAGTGAGTTTGGTCCGGAGAAACTAACAGGATGCCTATCCCGTTTTCGTTTCGATTGGCGGCCCCGTCAAAGTACAACTTCCAGTCTTCATCGATCTCGACGTTCATGATGGTTTCGTCCGGGAACTCGGCTTCTTCTAGCATATCTCCTAATATCGGATTGTGGGCCAGGTAATCAGCTATGATCTTGCCTTTGACTGCCTTTTGGGTCATGTAGGTGATGTCGAAATCGGAGAGTAGAAACAACCATTTTGCCATTCGGTTCGAGAGAGCCGGTTTCTCGAAGAGGTATTTCAACGGATCGATCCGTGATGCCAGGATGACTGAGAAAATTAGCATGTAGTGCCGTAGTTTCTGTGTTACCCAGATGAGAGCGGTGCATGATTTCTCCAATGGTGTGTAGTTCATTTCAAATGGGGACAGTTTCTTGCTGAGGAAATAGATGGCCTGCTCTTTCCGGGTATCAGTCAGGTGCTGGGCTAGCATTGCTCCTGCGGCTGAATCAGTGACGGTTAGGTATAAAATTAAAGGTAGTCCGGTTTGTGGTGGGGCTAATACTGGGGGGTTGGAGAGATATTCTTTGATCCTATCAAAAGCTTCCTGGCACTGATCGTTCCACTCTCCCGGTGAAGATTTCCTCAGGAGTTTGAAGATGGGTTCGCAAGTCTGAGTGAGCTGAGAGATGAACCTACTGATGTACTGCAGATTACCCAAAAATCCCCGGACTTCTTTCTCAGTACGAGGTTTAGGCATTTCTTGGATAGCTTGAACCTTGGCGGGGTCTACCTCGATCCCTTTCTTACTGACAACATAACCTAGGAGTTTTCCTTTGGTCACCCCGAACACACATTTCTGCGGATTGAGTCTCATCTGATATTGGCGGAGCCGGTCGAAGAAAGTTCGCAGGGCTGGTATGTGACCTTCCCTCTCCTTTGATTTAATTATCATGTCGTCTATATACACCTCTACTTCTTTGTGAATCATGTCATGAAAGATAGCCGTAGCTGCCCTCTGATACGTTGCCCCGGCGTTCTTTAGCCCAAATGGCATAACGGTGTAGCAGTATGTTCCCCACGGTGTGATGAATGCGGTTTTCTCTTGGTGATCTAGGTGCATCTTGATCTGGTTATATCCGGCAAAACCATCCACAAATGACTTCAGGGCGTGGTTGGCAGTGTTATCTATTATCAAATCGATGTTGGGCAATGGGAAATTGTCTTTCGGACAAGCTTTGTTAAGATCCCGGTAATCCACACACATGCGGACTTTCCCATTAGCTTTTGGAACAGGCACGATGTTGGCTAACCATGAAGGGTAATCGATCACCCGTAAAAACCCTACACTCAGTTGTTTCATCACTTCTTCCTTTACCTTTAGGGACCATTCTGGCGTAAGTTTTCTTAACTTTTGCTTGACAGGTCTGAACTCCGGCTTGGTATGTATCTCGTGCATGACTATCTGACTGTTCAATCCTGGCATATCCGCATAAGACCAGGCGAAGATATCCACGTACTCTTTCAGAGTTTGTGTGAATTCCTCTTTTTCTGTTTCACTCAGACTTGTCCCAATGCGGACCTCCTTTCTTTCCTTTTCTGTTCCGAGGTTAATTTCGAGAGTGTCTCCTTCCTCACTCTGTATACGCTGTTCCTCCCGTTCCGGGTGTTCGTTCAGTCTTTCTAACTCCTTATAAGCTATTACAGAATTACAAATAACAGGATAACGCAACACAGAGTTTTCTTCATTGATAATAGTGTTTACAGGTACAAGTTTAAAGAGTAAATCTAGGAGTGGCTCTTTCCTAGCCTTACTTTCACTCTCACCTCTCACCCTTACAATTTCACTCTTTTCCCTTTCCCTTTGGTAGTCTGGATCAGCGTATATCAGGTGTACGGGGTCATCCCTTGGCTTGTCATCCCCTAGAACCATGATGTCGAAAAGATCTCCGATCATTTCTCCCTCCTTGTCTGTCTTGTCTTCATTTCCTTCTTTCAACCCGATCGTTAATTTGGTGGAGAAACTGTGTTCAATGCTTTCTTTGACATATAGGTCCTCTTCATAGAAGATTTCCCATCCCGGCAGGTTCTCTCCGTCGCTGTTTCTCCAAGGTTCCTGAAAACCGCAAAAGGGGAAGTCCTCTCCTTCTTTGACAAAAAACCCGTTCAAAGAGCTGAAACTCGGATACTGATGCCCTCGGCCCCTTTTTTGCTGATCGTCTTCTTCAGTGTGTTGGTACCCCAAACCTTCCCTTTCGTACCTCGTTACCGGTTCCAAGGCTTGAAGTAGTCCTGATTGTCCCATTCCTAGGCCGGCTCCAGGTAAGTATTTCATCATTCTTAGCATATTTGTAATCTTGGTGCTGAGACCGGGGATATTGTCAGGGGGAAGATATTCGATTACCTGGGTGCTGAGAGTTTGTACTTGAGGCTCGTAAGAAAAGTCTCCCAACTGTATACTCTGACTCCCGATGCCCAAAATCGGGAATTCCAGATCTGCCAAGGTCCTTTCAGGATCTCCTTGGATGGTGATTACGTTCCCTTCGAACGGTATCTTGATCTTCTGGTGTAAGGAGGAAGGGAGTGCTCCTATGTCGTGTAGCCATGCCCTTCCCAATAGTAGATTAAAACTGGAGGGGATGTCTATGATTTGAAAATCGGCCGGGAAGATTCCGGGACCGACCATGAGATCAAGCTTCAGAGAACCCAGAACGGCCCTCCTGGTATTGTCATAGGCCCTGACGGTTACGGCGGATGGTGAAAGCTCTGAATCCAAGATACCCAAGCATCTGGCAGTCTTCAGGGGGCAAACATTTATGGTCGACCCATTGTCGATGAGGACTTGTGACAAGATCTTCCCTCGGGTTCGGACGGTGATGTGGAGAGCCAGGCTGTGTTTTCTCCCCAATGGAGACAAGTCTTCATCTGAAAATGACAGACTTCTTTGGACTGTAAGTGACCCGATCATGTTTGGCAGTTGTTCGGGTGTGGAGTCCGGTGATATCACGGCTTCGTCCAGAAGTTTGATGAAAGCGGTCCTGTGGGGTTTGGAGGCAACCAAGAGGCCCCAAATGGTGATGTGTGCCTGGGTCTTCTTCAACTGCTCAAGCACTCTATCTTCTTCTATTTCCTTAGGTGGCGGTGTTTTCTCAGCATCCGGTGGTGGTTGGTATACCCTTCCTGAACGGGTGATTTGTTGGATCCAAAGGGATGCCGGGTTTGATTCCTCTAAAGTTTCTGACGATTCTGGCTCTGTCGACCAACTGAAAGTCCCGGGGGAGGTTTCTGTCATACAGATTGTCTCCCTGGGGGGGTTTTGGGATTTCCATGATTGTTTCTTCTTATTCTGGGTCCATCCTATCCCAGATTTTCCGGGATTGGTTTTGATTGTGAGTGGTTGTGAGATCCCCTGATTTGTTTTTCCTAAACCCTGCCCGGGTAGGAAGTTCATTTTGGCCATCCATTGGTCGATTATTGGATTGAGGCCTGGGGTAACTTGAGCCTTTGCTGGCAGTACAATGGGTGCCCTGTAGGTTGGGTCATCTCGAATGAGCCCCACGGGATCGAACCCTTCTTCATCAGTGGTCAAGGCATTAATCCCTGCAGGTGGAGCATGGTTAGGAAGTGGATTGTTAGTGACATTGGGCCCGCCGGGTGCGGGGATGGTTCCGGCTTCAATGAGGTCTTGAATACGATGACGAAGGGCCAAACAACGCTCCGTGTCGTGTCCTGCAGCTTGATGATACGCACAATTCTCATTCATTCTCCAGGTATTTGGAATAGGGTTTGGTGGGGGGCGCGGGTTGAGTGGAGTGATTAGTCCGGCCTTTTGGAGCAGCTCCAGACTTTTTACCAGTGTAGTGGGGAGGGTGCAGAAGTTTCTCCTTTTCTTGTCCTCGGTGTTCGAAGGGCCTCCTTGTGCGGGCTAACTCATCGGAGGTGGCTGTTGTGGTTGTTGAAAGGGGTTCTGTTGATAGGGGTATGAGCTTATTTGATTCACGGCTGTAGTGGCTGTCTTTCTCCCGGTGTATGCGGTTTTCTTGGTATCGGTTTCAACTTTCTTGGCCAATTCTTCCTCTACTTGTGACCCCATACTCAACAGGGCCCTGAAGTGTGGGAATACATGCTTTCCCATGCAACTCAGTACGGCTGGAGTGAAGTTCTTCTGAATGATTTCCAGCTGTTCTTCTTCATCGGGTCGTTTGGACATTTGGGAGGCCATCTCCCTCCAGCGGGTGACAAAGTCGCTGAAGCTTTCTTTCTCGCCCTGTTTGGCCATTTCCAGGTGTTTACGGGTAATTTCCAAATCCTCGTTCGACCCGTATTTGGTCATAAATTCTTTGACGATATCTCCCCAAGTCTGCGTGTGATGCCTTTCTAGACCAAAGAACCATCTCAGGGCGGCTCCCGTGAGAGTCATGTGAAAGGCTTGTGCTAATTCTGGCTCTCCACAACCGGACACTTGCATGGATCGGATGTAGGACTGTAGGTGAGTTTTAGGGGGCGTGGTTCCAGTGAACTTGGTGATGGAAGGGAGTTTGAATCCCTGGGGTAATCTCGCTTCTGGGTAGAGGGAGAAGGCATTCATATCCGTGATCTCGTCTGCACCTTTTATTAGGGACACCCCCTTCTGTAGGACCCTCATCTGCTCTTTCAGCTTCTTCATTTCCTCACTCTCTCTTGACACCTCGTCGGGCTGTTCCCGTGCTATTACCGATTCTGCATATACTGCCCGAAGTCGGTTGATATCTGGGTACTCATTAGGGAGGGCTGCTGGGGCCGGTGGTGGAATGGGTTTTGCGGGAACTTGTGGCCATGGTTGGTATTGGGGGTCAAAACCGGGTTGTACTTGGGGTTGCGGCCAGACTATGGGTGGCTCCTGTTGTTGGTAAGTGGGGCCTGAATCCGGGGCCCATTGGTTCTGATTGTTGGGGTCGGTTTGAACGGGACCAACTACGATAGGGCCCGTTTGGGGTGGATTGGCTCCTTGAACTGGGGGGAGCACTTGTGAAGACTGTCCTTGGTTCGGATCTCGATTCGGTGGTAGTCGATCAAACCCCGGTGGTGCAGTTCGTTCGGCTGATAATTCTTCTATTCGGATCCGGGTACCCTGTTGCTCGTTCGTGAGGTTTGCCAGATCCCTGCTGACGGTCATGAGTAAACGGTGCATTTCGGCTAGGGTTGGCTGAGCTGATGATGCCTCGGCTAGGCTCTGATCTGTCTCTCGATTCTCACGTTCATCGGCCATTTCAGGTGTGCTTGGTCTTACTAGTCTTCCGGTGTGATCACGGCCGGCCCAACCTTCCAGTCTGTTTGTTGCTTCACGACTGTAGACGAAACCACGTGGCGAAGATGAAGGAAGACTGTGATGCGACTCGATTTTTGCCAAAAGAACCATTAAAAATTGCCGAGAAGAGCCTCGGATTTAAAAGGGCGTCCAAAAGTAAGCCGTAAGGTGGTACATCCCCTACGGCTGTTTGACAAGTGTTTTAACTTGACTCGATCTTATATGCAGCGCAGGTGTACGAACGGTTAAGGCTTCAGGCTCCCTCCTTTTTGGCAAGACCTTGCGATATACCCCAGGGGCGGGTACGAGCAAGAGCCTTTTGATATACTTCCCGGGTACGTGAGTGTTCTCGTCAGTCGATATACCTCGGGGGCGTACTTGGCCAAGGAGAGTGGAAGTAAATGCTTTCGGTTTATGTTGGCCCAAGCAAGCCAACTCCCTACTCACTTATAATACTTCCGAGGGTTTGGGGTAAATTCACACTCGTAGAACCAATGCATGATTTGTGATAGTGCGTGTGAAAAAGGTTGGGTTTACAAATATCATTATCTTGATTACGTACTTTTGAAAAATTCCCTTTTTTTGAAAAAAATGTTTCTTCTCAATCAATTAACATAAGTAGGGAAAGCAGAAAAAAGCAAGTATTCAAATAAACAAAAGTCCACATATAAGAGTCTAGTTCTCTAGTGTCCCCAGCAGAGTCGCCACTGTGAGAATCCGCAAATGCGACCCCCCGGGTCTCGTCCCCGTTCGTGGAGGTCTGAAGCGTCGGAAGGGATTCCGTCACTTCATTTGCTTGGAGTTTGTTTTGATAATTCTGATCGGGTGTCCCTACGTCTATTCTAGATGCAAAGGGGTTCGTTCAGAGTCGCCAGTACGTTTTACGAGAAAACGAACAAAAAGGTTGTGTAAGGGAAAAGGCTATAGACAAGCCTTTCTTTACACGTTTGTCTGCGAAACCAGGTTTCCATAGGGTTCGGGAACTATATTACGGTTTGGGAAGGTGTTAAGCACCCATTCCGCCCTTTCGGTCTCTAGTGGACTTATATATTTATTATATGTTGAAAAACTTGGATGCTTTTACCGATAGTCTACTACTTTCTAAAAGAAAACCCTATTTCTCGGGAAAAACGGGAAAAGGGGGTGAAAGCCTTTGTATTCCGAGATCCGATGTTTTTATATTTTAAAAGATGTAAATGACAAATGACAAAAAACCTTTTATTTTGAGAGAGTATTTCGTATTATTTTCTCAGATAATGACGGTTTTCTCGAGTTGTGATTATTTTTGGAAAAGTTCGGATCTTTATGTCGGGACTAATTCAATATGGAATTAGAACTCTTTGAGGAGAGTTTATCAGACACATCGCAGTCTATGAAAAAGACAGGATATGTGGATTTTAATTCCTAGATAAGTCTTTTATCGGTCCGGGGTTTGAAAACAGGGTTTATCCGGACGATAATGTACTTACTCTTCTGGTTTTGAAAGTGGTTTTATCAGGGTCTTTTGTGTCGAAAACGATAGACTATTTGTAACTTGACAATAAGTTTATTCAAATAAAACGTGGACGGAATAACATAAGTAAAACAAGTACACAGATATCTAATTTTAAATACTAGAAGGGACTTTTTTTACCTTCCCGACGAGAATAATAATAAGAAAGAAAATATAATACGGAAGAGGGATCTCTGGCGATAATAATCTTCTCTTTCTTTAGATATTTCCGAGAAATCGATTCCGGAGACGGGACACGTCGAGTGTCGAGGATAGATTCGATAATTCTTTAGAAATAAGATAATAGTAGAAAAATGCTTGATAAAAATCAAATCTAAAGCTCCAAATTCTCAGATTCCAATCGCTGCCCTTGAACCCTTGGGGGTGTTGGCCTATTTATACTGCTCGGGGAAGATTGTCGCGCGACATTTCCCCAAAAAAGGCAAGTGTCGCGCGACATTCCTGTATGTCGTGCGACAAACGGCTGAAGTGATGGGTCCTGACACTGTGATGTGTCAGAAAGTGGTTGGTCGGGTGTAGAGAGGGATTGTCGCGCGACATAGTGGGATTGTCGCGCGACATTCCAATGATTGTCGCGCGGCAATATGATATGTCGTGCGACAATCCTTCATAAAAAAAGGTTTGTCGCGCAACAAACCCCCCCGGGGTAGTTTCGGGTGCTCGGGTGTGTCCTGGACTCCAAAAATAGTAGTCTCGTAGGTCGTTAGGGTTCTTGCGGGGGTCACGGATCGGGGTGTCTACAAGTTGTCATATTCCTAAAACTTATTTTCATCAGTCCATTCCTACAGTTGATTAGCGCATTAGCTGTAGTGAGGAACGGTTGACCAAGGATCACAGGGATTTGCCTATTTGTGTTATGAACAGGTTGAGTATCAAGGATCACGAAGTCCACTGGGAAGTAAAATGTCTCTACCTGTATTAAAATATCTTCAATGACACCTTTAGGAAATTTAACAGATCGATCATCAAGTTGTATTGTCATTGGTGTAGGCTTCAACTCTCCCAAACCTAATTGTTTAAAAACTAAATATGGAAATAAGTTCACACTAGCCCCCAGATCTACCAAAGCTCGCTCAATATGATGATTCCCAATCTTGCATGAGATTGTTGGACAGCCAGGGTCTTTATACTTGATAAGGATCCTACATTGAATAATGGAGTTTGCTTGTTCAGCTAAGAATGCCTTTTTTGGAACATTTGTTCTCCTTTTTTGAGTGACCAAGTCTTTGAGGAACTTGGCATAAGAAAGTACTTGCTTGATGGCATCAAGTAATGGGATGTTTATCTAAACTTGTTTAAACACCTCTAAGATTTCTTCGAATTGAGTACCCTTTTTATTGTCTTTTAACCTATGAGAAAATGGGGCTTTAGGAACAAAGGCCCTATTCGAGAGATCTTCACTTACTTACTTAACAGAATGAGCTTGATTCACAACTTCAGGTGTAGATTCAACCTCAGCTGGAATTTGCTCTTCTTTTTCTTTCTCTTCTTCATCGCTATCTGGCATTTTCACTTTATTGTCAATTACCTTTCCCGACCTAAGTGTAGTGATGGCTTGAACTTGCCCATGTATTGGTGCATTTGGTGGGTTAGGAGAGGTCCCACTTGAGGAAACACTTTTAGGATTCGGGATTGGTTGACTCAAAAACTTACCCTTATCTCTCTCACCCAATTGACTCGCCATTTGACCCATTTGACTCTCTAACCTAATGATGGCTTGAGTGTTCATGAGGCCGTTATTCCTCACTTCTTACAAAAGCTGGCTTGAAGTCTGATTATTTTGGGTGGTCACTTGAATGAATTGCTTGAGAGTGTCCTCCAAATATGAGAATTGTTGTCGAGTGACATGGGTGATGGAGCAGGTAGAGTAGGTTGGAATGGTGGATAAGAATTGATAGGAGGACGAAAACCAGGAGGTGGTTGCTGTCGTGGAACATTAGCTAATGCGAGACCCATATTGGGGATGGGTTGAGCTTGTGTCCACGAAAAATTTGGGTAATTTCTCCAACCCGGATTATAAGTCTCTGTGAATGGGCTATTGAATTGCTTATTGTACTCGTTCATTGCATTTACTTGTTATGGCGTGAATTCAAAAAATCCTACCATAGAAGGGAAAGTTTGCGACGTATGCATAGGGCTAGCACACACAGAGCATCCTTCAGTTTGAATCTGATTGACATAATTGTTATTTAACCGCAAAGTTAACGCTTCAAGTTTCTTTGAGAGACTATTTAATTGCCTTCTAGTCTCTACACTTTCAGATGGCTCATAGATGCCATCTTTCTTGACTTATTTAATAACTTGAGATGCTGAATTTCTATGAGAAGAGAAATCCCATTGCTGAGAGCTCTTGGAAAGATTCTCAAGAAAATTATAAGCTTCATCTTTTGTGAGACTAAGGAAAGTACAACTGTTCATCGACTCAATCATATTTCGATTGGTTTGAGTCTACCCATTGTAAAAGAACTGGATTAGTCTCCATGTTTCAAAACCATGGTGGGAACATCTCAGAAGTAGGTCCTTAAACCTTTCCCATGACTCGTAAATTTTTTCATTGTCCTCTTGACAAAAATCAGATATCTTCTTTCGAAGTTCATTTGTTTTAGACATGGGAAAAAATTTAATTAGTTAAAAATTTGGAAACTAAAGTCTCCCAATTTGTGATGGACCTAGACGGTAGCGAATTAAGCCACGCTTTTGCTTTCCCTTTTAGGGAGAAAGGAAATAAACGTAAGCGACCAGAATCATCAGAAAAATTTGGAAACTTGAAAGTAGCGCAGATTTCTAGAAAATCCTTAATATAGAGGTAAAGGTCTTCTTAATCAATTCCATGAAAATTAAGAAGAAGTTGCATTACTTGCGGTTTAAGCTCGAAGTGATTTGATTTTAGAATGTAAGGTTTTGTGATTGCTTGAGATTGTGTACATTTTGATATATAGTATTTAGTTTTATAACTGAGGATGGGGGATGAAAATATATATATATATATATATATTAAATATATATTAATAATAACGGTCAAAAACCGTTACTAGCATCAGTAACGGTTACCATTTTTATTGTGACTGTTGGTGTTAGTAACGCTTAAAAAGTGTTACAATGATAAATTTAAATAAAAATTTAATGAAAATAGTAACAGTCCTTTTATTGTAGTAATGGGTAAAAAGCGTTACTAAAAGAGGTATGTAACTGTTTTTATCCGTTACAAAAGTAATTATAGTAACAGGAATCTATATTTTTAGTAACGCTTATTATCTGTTACTAGTCCAACTGCCACGCCAAAATAGTAACGGTTTTTGTATTACTAAAATTTTTAGTAACAAAGAAAGCATGTTACAAAACACTTGTTTTGGTGTAGTGAGGCTTGTTTCCAATTCCATGGACCTAACTTATTTATATATATAAGTAGAGACCATTTCACCTACGGACTGGTGCGTACGCACGAGTCCCACTCACAGTTCCCGAAGCAAAAAAGCAAAATATGAGTTCTCTTTTTCAATTTCAGTCAAACCAACCTTACTCTCTCTCTCAAAACAACTCACCTGCAACACTCTCTTTCTCGTTGAAAAACCCCAAACTCCTATCCCATCTCAGACCCAAACTCCCTTCCCGTTAAAACCCCCCATTTGCGTGCATTTTATCTCTAAACCCGATTGGACGACGACAGCAGCAACTTTCTCTCTCTAAAAGGACATTTGCGACGAGCTCTCTCTCACCTGCACACTTTCTCTCTCTCACGGCGACGAGCTCGTCTCTCCCTCTCTCACGGCATCAGCTAGCAACTGTTTTCGAGTAAGTGGGTCTCTCTCGTCACTTTAATTTCTGCTATTGGGTTTGATTGTGTTGGTCCTTTATGTTGATTTATTGAGAGCAAAATTTGCCTGCAATTTTGGGTTTACTTTGGCTAGTACAAAATGTGAAAATTAAGGAAATTCTCATCCCACACTCGTTGCTTTGAATGGGAAATATTGTGTAGTTTACTTTCCGTTGCTTTGAATGGGAAATACAATTTTGAGTTTAGTTTGCCTGCTGTTGCTTTGAATGGGAAATATTGTGTAGCTTTTTATTTTAGATTGCTAAATGATGAATTGCTGCGCGCTAGTGGATAAAATTAAAGAAATGTAGTTTTTTTTTGGTAGAATTAATTGCTGCCACTGGATAAAATTTATGAAAATGGTATAATCAGTTTTTTTTTTGGTTTGGTAGAATCAATTGCTGCCACTGGATAAAAATTAAGGAAACGCAAGTGTTTTTTTTTTGGTTCGTGAGAATCAATTGCTGCCACTGGCTAAAATGTATGGAAATTAAGGAAATGCAGGTGTTTTTTTTTTTTTTTGGTTTGGTAGAATTAATTGTTGCCATTGGATAAAAATTAAGGAAATGCTGTTGTTGTTTTTTTGGTTTGGTAGAATCAATCGCTGCCACTGGCTAAAATGTATGGAAATGGTAGAATCAGTTTTTTTTGGTTTGGTAGAATCAATTGCTGCCACTGGATAAAAATTAAGGAAATGCAGGTGTTTTTTTTTGGTTTGGTAGAATCAATTGCTGCTACGGGATAAAAATTAAGGAAATGCAGGTTTTTTTTGGTTTGGTAGAATCAATTGATGAATGATGTGTATGTATTTTTTTTGGATTGCTGTTAGTTTGATTGTTGCCAGTGGATTTGCTGCCACTAGTGTCTGTGCCTTTTTTTTCTTTTCTAAGTGGATCAGTACTGATAATTATGTGTATGTATTTTGTTTGTACAGGTTCACGACAATTGTTTGTGAAAACAATGGAAAATTTGAGTGGGGAAGTAAGGAGGAGTGAAAATTTAGATAATGAAGGTAATTTAGAGCTAGACTCAAATGAAGATAATTTGACATACACTCCTCAAGTATCAGATGAGCTAAGGCCAAAAAAGGGCAATAATTTGAGACAATAGATGATGTTGTGACATTCTATAATGCTTATGCTAAAGCAGCCGGGTTCAGTGTACGCGCTTGGACTACTAAGAAAGAGCCGGAAAGTGACGAGATACGGAGGAAGGACTATGTTTGTTATAAATAAGGAAAATCTTGAAAAATTGCTGAAGCTGGAAATAAAAGACGCCGGGGAAGCTTAGGCGAGGATTGTACGGCCAAACTCGCAGTTTTAAAGTCAAACTCCAATAAATACATTGTCACTGTTTTCAACGAGGGGCACAACCACCCATTATCAACACCAAGCAAGGTCCACCTTTTAAGGTCCCATCGTAATGTTTTAGCTGCAACAAAGTCTCTAACTAAACAGTTGTCTATGGTAAATGTACCACCACATCAATAATTTAGTTTTCTTGAAGTGCAATCTGGAGGATTAGAAAATATTGGATGCATGCAAAGAGACTTGTAGAATCATGAAAGGGATATACGTGTGGATACGAAGGGGTATGATGGTCAGTTGTTTTATAAGTATTTAACATTTGAACAATCAAAAAATCCATCATTTACTTTTAAAATTGAGACCGATGAGGAACAAAAGATTACTCATTATTTTTGGTCAGATGCAACTGTAAGGCGGGCTTATAAGTTTTTTAGTGATGTTGTAATCTTTGATACTACTTACAACACTAATCGATATGGCCTAATTTTTGCACCAATAATGGGAGTTAACAATCATGGTCAAACAATTGTTTTTGGTTGTGGATTTTTGAATCATGAAAGCATTGATGATTTCATATGGCTATTTCGGCAATTTTTGGAAAGTATGCCTAGTGATGCTCCGAAGATGATCATTACCGATCAAGACCCAGCAATGACTACGGCATTCCCTATTATTCTTTCGAATACATTTAATAGATATTATAGTTTTTATATATTATTAAAGTTTTTAAATTATTACAATATAGAGCATTTTCATTAATAAGACATAATTTTTTTGAATTCCTTTCACAGGTATTGTAGTTGGCATATTTTAATAAAATTTTCAGAGAAAATTAATGCAGTCAAGTATGGTGTTTACAAGAATGAGTTCTTAGATTGCATTTAAAAATCAGAGACTCCTGAAGAATTTGACTTTCAATGGGAAGCTCTGATT
Organism: Lonicera japonica; assembly: GCA_021464415.1. Lineage (NCBI taxonomy): Eukaryota > Viridiplantae > Streptophyta > Magnoliopsida > Dipsacales > Caprifoliaceae > Lonicera > Lonicera japonica. The sequence continues at coordinate 4,844,474 of CM038463.1, forward strand.
ACAAAAAGTGGGTTATGGGGTAATAAGTGGTTGGAAGACATATATAAAATTCATTCTAGATGGATTCCTGCGTATGTCAATCATATTTTCTCAGCTGACATGTCAAGTAGTTAACGAGCAAAAAATGGGCATGCATTTTTCAAGAAATTTGTTTCAAAAGGCAATTCATTAGTGGATTTCATGATACAGTTTGGAAGGGGACTTTTACACCAACGGCATGAAGAGTTGGTGGCTGATCACAAAGATATCATTGAGAAATCAAAAGTTAGAATAAATCAAGACTTATTAGTGCAAATGGCTGATATTTATACAAATAAAATGTATTACAAGTTTGAGAGTGAAATGTGTGAATGCCTTAATTATAAGATCCAATTTCTAAAGGAAACTGACAATCAGCGTGTTTATCAGATTCAAAGAAAAAAAGTCCAGTCAAGTAAAGTCCGTGAACTTGTTTATGACAAGAACTTGGATTGTGTTTCGTGTGGTTGCAAAAAGTTTGAAAGCGGTGGAATCCTATGTAGGCACATTTTGGCATACTTGATGAAATTTGATGATGTTGAAAGCTTTCCAGACGAATACATTTTGAAGAGGTGGACCAAGTCTGCAAAATCGGAGACAGTGGTGGATGATAAAGGCGTGGATATAACGGATGACAAATCTTATGTCTTGATGCGAAGTCAATTTATTCAGTCATCTTTGGATTTAGTTGACAAGGCTCTAGTATGTGAAGAAACAAGAAAGATATTTTATGATGGAATGCGTAGCATTAATGAGCAGATTGACCAATTTCTTGGTAGACGCGTAGGTGTAAAGGCGTCTTGCGAGATAACTAATCCAATCGGTACTAGTAACCCAATCGGGAGTAGTAATCTAATTGGTAATAATATCATACCAAATGCTAGTAGTGCCCATGCTTCTTATAATTTTGAAAATAGTTATAATGAACCAGATCAAGTGCGAGTAAAGGGCTATGGGAAAAGGCTAAAAGGAGGAAAAGAGAATGCATTACTAAGGGCAACAAATCACAAAATTAGACGTTGCCATGGGCGTGGAAAAGTAGGCCAATCACATGATAAACGAAAATTGCCCGGCACTTACGAATCTGTAAGTAATTATTCATTTTCTATTTATGTTCTCTTTTTTTTTTACATTATATGAATCTTGATTATTATTTATGTTTTTTTTGAATTTAGGTTGTCTACGTGTGAGGATGCAAATTTGGAAGAAGAAAATGGGTCATCAACAGAAGAAGGGGATGATATAGGCTTGTAGTTGTTTTTGTAGAAAATGCTTGTGTGGATCTTTGAATTTAACTGCTTGTAGTTTTTTTTTTTGTAGACAAGGCTTGTGTGGATCTTTGAATTTAATGGCTTGTAGTTTTTGTTTTAGTAGACAGGACTTGTGTGGATCTTTGAATTTAATGGCTTGTAGTTTTTTTTGTATAAAAGGCTTGTGTAGATTTTTGAATTTAATGGCTTGTAGTTTTTTTTTATAAAATGTAACACCCCGTGTTTTGATAGGCATATTTTCGTTCATTTAGCTAGTTACTTCTCTAATTCATTCATGGACTTAGACAAGTCCGAATGTTCCCACACGTCAATTTGGTGTTATGGATAAAATCTAAAAATTTAGATTTAATTCGAAACTAGTTTGAGTAATTTGGTGCGTTACTTAGAAAATTTGGTGTATTCTTGAATTTTCTATTTTCCTACTTTTCTTATGTTCGGTTCGTCGACCTAAGAAGGTCCAAATTGAGTTTTGTCTTTTTTGTTACGTCATATAATAGTTATTAAATTATCATGTAAAGTTTCTTTAAATTCGGACTTCATTTAAGAATTTTTAAGTATTTAGTATAATCGAATTTCCTTCCTTAAAAGTTAACAATTTCTACAATTCTCGTTTGTGGTTCCGGAATATTCAGAACTCCAAATTTAGTTCCGTTTTTTTCAACATGTCATAAATATGTCTTAAAAGTAATCTGGAGTGTTTCGTCACGTTCGGATTTGAAATGAGCAATTTTAGAGGCGTTTTTAGAATCGGGAATATTTGCTAGACGTTTTAGATCAGTCAGTTTTGGAGACTCGTAACTTTTTTATATTTTATCCAAATACCACTCCGCCAACTCCTATAGCTTCATCTTATATCCGTCTACAACTTTCGTGTTTTGGCCGAAAGCTAATTCACACTCTTCTTTGGTCAAAAGTGAGTGCGAAACTAGCCGATCAACCAAATCTGATTTTTTGTAGCATCTAGGCACAGCGCTGTCTTCAACGGAATTCTGGCATTAATCTGTCTAGAATTTGGTGTAACATCCTTCATCAAAGTTGTATAGCTTTGAATTACGTTTCCGTTGATATAAAGATCATCCCGATCAGAGTTCCGAGTAAAAAGTTATGACCAAAATATAAACAGTAACTCCATAACATCGTTTATATCGCCTTGACCAACTTTGACCCATTTTTAAACCTCTTCCACCTCCATTTCAGTCCATTTTCGACACAAGTGAGATCATAGCTATTATATCGAGAGAGAGTGGTTCTTGGAGTAATATTGGGGGTTTCATAGCTCAAAATTGAGAGTTTCATACCGAAAACTCAGATTTTTCATCTTCTTTGCCTTCTTAACTCATTTTCGGGCTTGCATGCTTGATGTGGGGGACCATTTGAGCTCACTCCAGGTCATCCAACCTCTGTTCTTCTATTTTCTAGGTGGGAACTTCCCTTCTCTCTTTGATTTTTGATAATCCATAGTTGATTGAGTTGAAATACATGATTTTCGGTACCAAATTCATTGTTTCTCTTGCATGCCTGATGTATAACCATGGATAAAACATTATGAGCCTTGTTGTTTATGGTATATTGGTTATATATGATGATTTTGGACGCTGATCGTATTGCATGTCTTCATTTAAGCATTTATTTGAGAGTTTAGTACTGAAATGGCTAGAAACGTCAAATACATGTCTAATACTTGGGATCTTTACTAAAATTCCTAAATTTCCAGAATATAAATCACTCTTGAATCATATTTTAACTTATTATTAGACATGTATTGATTTCTTGATGACAGTTTTAATAAATCTAGCGTTTACTCTTAAATTTTTCGATGACGAGACCGTAGGATTTCATATTATTACTGTATATTGTTGTGTAAAGCATGGTATATACATATCAAAACTTAATTATTATATTGTTTTGAAGCAGATATATTGTGTCAAGTAATTTTGTGAGACAACTTTTGATGAAAATCATGAGTTAAATATATATATTGCTGTGAAATATTGAGATTGTTGGAACCGGATAAGCACCGGTATAGAAATGCTTGAGTTATGTTATTGCAAAGACCCAAGGTAAAGATGGGGTGCCGAAAATTTGGTTACCAGTCACAGACCCACGGAAAGGTGGGGTGCGTTTGTGAGTATCTTATTCCATCTAGTACCGGTATTAGGTCGAGGAGGAGGAGGTGGATGGACGTGTATCCATATATATTGTGTGTGTTACATATGGACCATAATTGGATTATAATGATACTTAATAAATGGTTTTCTTTCTATGAATTATTAACAATTGGGGAATTTTGTTAATGACTAAAATTATGATCTTTTATATTGAGGAACGTCCATTTCATTGCATATTCCCTTCCCCTATAGTTCGCACTGGGCCAATATTGGCTCATTCCCTCATTTATCTTTCAGGTACACCCCGTGGTACGGGTAGAGGTCGTGAACCAGGTCCGAGTTCATTATAGAGCCCTCTTTGATGCCCTTATGGATTTAGCTCGTTGTATTATTTTTTGTGGGAGTTGTAATTTCTAATTAAGTTTGAGAACTTTAGACCTTCAATGTGTGTACTCGTTGTATTTTCAGTTATGTTAGTTCAAATTTGAATTGTAATGGCTTTGAGAAGTATTCTATATTTTCGCGTTGTTGTTTTTTTAAACAGGATGAATTTCTTAGTATGTACGAATACTTCATGCCGAATTTTTATTAGATTTCTCTACCTTGTTTAATTTATTAGTTATGTCTATTTGTCTATTTGTTGTTAATTTGATACAGCATCTGTTAACACCTGCTTATATGGGATGGTTGTTACATAAAAGGCTAGTGTGGATCTTTGAATTTAATGATTCTTGTATTTATTTATTTTTAAAAAAAAGCCTTTTGGTTTATGCTTTGGTGAAAAGGCCCCAATTGTGTGGACCTTATGATCTTTCAATAAAACTATGTGGATCTTTCAATGAAATGATTAGATTTCATTAAAAATAAGTAAATATTACAACAACTTGCTACTTCTAACCAATAAAATAAAGTCATTATAACAATAAAAAATGCTTCCATTTAATATAATAAAGTCATGAGCAGCTTCAGAATCCATTACAAAAATTAATTATAACAATACCAAATTACATTACATTTTCATAACTTTTACAGCAAAATAATAAAACAACATGAAAGATATAATTATTAAAAACTTCCATTGGACTTTTAGATCATGCTTTGTGTTAGGTTCACCAACAATCGAAGCACGCGACGTACAACATTCTTCTAGTGTGCCAACATTATTTGATACTTGGTGAATTGAGGAGATTTTGCACCAACCCAAGAAACTACCGCTTCTTTGCCTTTTGCACGAGTAGTACATTCTGCCACGGTTATTGTTCTTATTTGATTTTGTTATTTTTACATCCGCTAGTTCTCCGCACTCGCATTATTTCAAAATAAATCTAACATCCACTTCATTCCTTGAGTCACCTTCCACAGTTGATGAAGTATAAACTATTTGAATCTGCAAAATTCAAGTTAATAAGGAAATGATCAAATTAAACCCACAAATAAAGTGTGTATAAAATCAAACCCAGAAATCAAGGCATTAATTTCATAGTCTATTTTTTTAGCACCTTCCAATGAAGAGACTGCCAATGATGTTTACTTATTCCCTTCCTCAAAGGATTGCTTACATGACAAAAAAAAAGTTCCTATATCTTAAATTTATCTCATTTGTTTTTCTTCATTCTCTTGATTCTGTTTCGGAAGTGGGAAAATGATCGGGGAAAGTAGAAATGGGGTTGACGGGTCTCCAAGAAAACGATTTCTCTTTCAATGAAGAGACTGCCAGTGATCTAACTTATTGTACCAGTAGCAATGTTTAGGTGGTTTCAAACAATTTTATATGAAGATTTTCAGCAACCTAATGCATCGCTGGTCCATAATATTATTATTTACTGCAACAATCCCAGCATAAACAAATAAAACAGGCAACAATCCAATAACAATAGCAAAAATATCCAACAGATTCTACTATTTCAAATAATCCACTTAGGAAAAAAAACCATACATAGTGGCAGCAACATATTCTACCAAACCATAATTTTTATCCAGTGGCAGCAATTGATTCTACCAAACCAAAAAAAAACATCTGCATTTCCTTAATTTTTATCCAGTGGCAGCAATTGATTATACCAAACCCAAAAAAAAAACCCGGCATTTCCTTAATTTTATCCACTGGCAGCAATTCATCATTCAACAATCCAAAATAGAAAGGTACACAATATTTCCCATTCAAAGCAACAGTAGGCAAACTAAACCCAAAATTGCATTTCCCATTCAAAGCAAAGGCAGGCAAACTACGCAATATTTCCCATTCAAAGCAACGGGTGTGGGATGAGAATTTCCTTAATTTTCACATTTTGTATTAGCCAAAGTAAACCCAAAATTGCAGACAAATTTTTCTCTCAATAAATCAACACAAAGGACCAACATAATCAAACCCAACAGCATAAATTAAAGTGACGAGAGAGACCGACTTACTTGGAGACAGTTGCTAGCTGATGTCGTGTGAGAGGGAGAGACGAGCTTGTCGCCGTGAGAGAGAGAGAGTGCGCAGGCGAGAGAGAGCTCGTTGCAAATGTCCTTTTAGAGAGAGAGTTGCTACTGTCGTCGTCCAACTGGGTTTAGAGAGAGAGTGCGTGCAAATGGGGGTTTTCAACGAGAAATGAGTTTGGGTCTGAGACGAGATGGGAGTTTGGGGTTTTTCAACGAGAGAGAATGTGTTGTAGGTGAGTTATTTTGAGAGAGAGAGAGAGAGAGTAAGGTTGGTTTAACTGAAATTGAAAAGGAGAACTTGCCTTTTGCTTTTTTGCTTCGAGAACTGTGAGTGGGATTGGTGCGTACGCACCAGTTCGTAGGTGAAACGGTCTCTATATAAGTATATATATATATATATATATATATTTGGGGCAATTTTTAGAAGAGAAAAATCGAACCCGCGACTTTTTTTTTTAAAACCCAAAACCGAACCGACTTAAAAAAAATTGTCCTGAAACCATTCCAAACGGATCGGATCAGTTCGATAACCTGATGAGTTGGTTTTTTTTTTGCCACCCTTAGACAACAAACTATCGTTAAGTTTGTTGTGTAGAATTAAAGGCATAATAATTATATGTTTTGCGTCGAAAAGAATATGATATGATTATTTATATGTCTTATGATGTTGAAAATTTAATGGGGATGGCAAAGAGTTAATCTTTCAATATCCTTAAAGTATGGAATGATAAAGAATATTTTATATCACATCCTTCGATTATGCTTGGCACACCAAATTAGAATGCGGTATAAGATTAAATATTCCTATTACAAGTTTGTTGCAACTTCAGATAGGATAAAGCATCGAATAAAATATCCATACTTAATGGATTATTGAGATTATTTAATCAAATATTTTATATCATAACCGATATTTTTATCCGGTGTGTTAAACGGAACCTTATCGTATAAGATGGTAAACAATATTTCTTGCTAGCTAGCATTATATCTTCACAAAACTAATTCACTTGGGGTGTTTTGAGTTGAAAGGTTGAACACCAATCCATTCTGACCTACTATTTATGCATTACAAAATTAATATATATACATATATTTTTTCCATTAAAGCAATGGTGGATAAAGGGCTAAGAATCTCACAAATATTAATGCATAAAACTTTGATAGAATCTTAAAGTGAATTAAACTCTTACCAAATAAGTTAAGACCCCCTTCCCCTTTTTTTCCATTTCTTTCTATTTCATTGAAATAATAGTAGAGAAACAAGATGTGAATTAGGACTATGTTAACCGTCTATTGGATTGAGGGAATGAGAAAGAAAGAAAGAAAAAAAAGAGGAGAAAGTATTACATTTAATTTGTTTAAAGATTTATGAAAGGAAACATAAAAAAATAGAGAGAATTTGAGAAATTGCCATTTTTTTAATAAATTACTCACTTTATTTTAAATTTAATTATAATTTGTTAATAATATATTAAATTTCATTCATTTCTTTTTTTTCTTTCTATTAAAACATAAGTTATTTTCATTCATTCACTTTTTTTTAATAACTACCTTGAGGACCCTTGAACTATTGGTATTGTCCTACGTTACCCCTTGAACAAAATTTTGCCTTATTTAAATGCTTAAACTATTGACCGAGTTTCAAATTGGCCATTATGTCTAATTTGATCGTTAACTTGGACGAAATCAAGGGTAAAATTTTCACTTCAATTAGATATTTTTTTTAAATATTTTTTTAATTAAATTTTAAAAATATTATAAAAAAAAAAAAGAAAGGAAAAGGAACAGAGAGAGAGACCCACCACCACCACTTCCTCCCCGCCTCTCCCCTCCACCACAGACCCAACCCTGCACCTCCACAAACCTTTCATCATTCTCATCCTCCAAACAAACATTTCATTAAGTTCAAAGAAACATATATATATATATACATAAATTTTTTATTAGGTCAAAAATCAAGAATGGTGCGTGGGGGAGGCCGAAATGCTCATTATCGCCGGAGATGATGAAAATGGTGGTGGGTGGAGGAGACTAGTGAAGATGTTTGATTGGGGCAGATTTAACAACCACATATGGTTTAACATAACAAAAGTAAGTTAAAAAAAACATTAATACTGGCTTGGTAGGTATGTGATAAGTCTATTCTTCCTCGGTAGTAAATTCACCGCTTCTCTTCTTGTGCTTCTTTATCTCTGGTTCCTCAAGAACTTGGGATCCATCCTTTTGGTGGAAACATGATGGTGCTTCCGGGGTTTCTTAATTCCATTCTTGTGAGCTGTGTGATTATTTGACTTTGCCATCTCCTTCTTTCTTGCAGCTCTGCTTCCTTACGGCTCTCTCTATGTGGTTGAAGTATCTCTCTCTTCGTTCCTTTTCCTTTATTTATTTTTCCTTCATAATATTTTTAAATTTAATTTTTTTAAAAATAATATCTAATTGAAATGATAATTTTGCCCTTAATTCCTTTCAAGTTAACATCCAAATTAGATAGAAGTGCCTATTTGAAACTCGGTTAATAATTTAAGTATTTAAATGAGGCAAAATTTTATTTAAGGACAAAAATGGAACAATATTAATAATTCAGGGACCGTTAGGATAGTTTACTAATTTTTGTTTCCATCTTTAACAGCCTAAACAATAAAATTAAACTAAACTTATTTCATTACATTATATTTTTCTCCTAAATTTTAATAAATCATTTTATTTTTATTTTTTCTAACGAATTGTAATAGTAGAGTTCGAACTTTAATAAAGGGTGGTGATGTTGGCACCCCCAAAAACACTTGGTAACACTCCCACTTTAATTCGGTCATTCGCAACCGAGTAAAGTGTCTATTATTCGGTTGTTGAGGACCGAATATAGGTCTATATATTCGGTTCTTGACAACCGAGTAAGGCATTTTCAAGTTTTTTCAAATTTTTGCAAGTTTATATTCGATCCTTCAAAGAGAAATCCGATTTCCGAGGTGGCTAACTCATTCTGCCGACAGTGAATAGAGACCGAGTTAGGGCTAATCAGTCTCAACACAATAACATAAACAAAAGAGACAACACACATGAACCTAAGAAGAATAAGAAACCAAGGATTACAAACATAATAACTGGCATTTTATATTATGAAAAGTGACTCTCATGAAGAAGGCTCTTACAAACTCACACTTGCAGACTTACACACTCGAATGCTTAAAACAACTAAGGCTCGCTCCTTTTATAGAGGAAAGGCTGAGCAACAGGACTCAATAATATAAGACAATTGTCTATTACAATAATTAAAGCAAAAGCAATAAAGTAGATTCTTTACAAAAGTAAAGGAGAAAACGACATAAAACCAAAAGATTACATTGACATAAAGAAAAAGCATATACTTTTGTCACATCAATCTCTAAAGAGAAATCCGAGTTCCGAGGCGGCTGGCTCATTCTGCCAATAGTGAGTAGAGACCGAGTTAGGGCTAATCAGTCTCATTTCCATCAGTATCAAAGTCATAGTGATTATCAGGGGTGAGATAAGGTGGTCCATCTTCATCATTGCTGGTGTTTGCAAGATCTTCCAATTCTGCTGCAAAATCTGACGGGTCTTCTGCTTCTTCATCTCCAGAGCTCATACCAACAAACGCTTCAGAATCTGAACTAATATCTCCATAATTCCATTGGTGGTGCTGTGCATACGTGTAGAGACATTCGAACAGCCGAAAACAGTCATGATCATTCCAATTTGAATTATGCCAGGGATCATTAGCAAACTTGATGTAATCTGGGACTTCATCATAATTTACATGATTCAAGGCACACATGTTTTGAAGAAAGATGACATAATTAAGGTTATATGGTTCTTTAATTGATTTTAAGAGATTTGTCGGAAACCACTCAACAATTTGAGCATTTGAACCATCAGAATTAGGGGTTCTTAATGGACCATGAAACTGGATGAGAACATAGGTATGGTGATGAGTCTGTAGCGCAGTTTTCCATTAATCTAAAGACTTAAACCATTTAAAAAAGATGATAAAATTATATGTACTAGGAGCACCATATAAATCTAAGTAAATGGCTCAAATCTCAGGATCAGAAGTAGCTATTTGAATATACTGTAACAGATCAGGGGCTTTGAAAATAAAACCTACAGTGTAGGCTCTAGTCAAATACCAGAGGAAAACAAGGGCTATCATGGGAACACGATGAGGATGGCGAATATGAAACAGAGAACAGAAAGGGTACTTAGGATGGAGGCGAAGTCCTCTGAAAACAAGTCCATGTTTCTCAAGTAAGATTTCAAGAAACTTGATGACAAGTTCTTTATCTCGTAACTTTAAAGCATGAGTGGGGACAATGTTTTGAATTTTTGTGAGGAGGTAATGAATAGCTTCTAAGGGCTCAAATAAAGGTTTGAATTCAGAAAACTGAAATGGTTGAAATGGAGGGTTTTCTGAAGAAGGAAGATTTGGCTTTGGTGGAGGATTTGAGGAACTGGCTTGATCAGAATTCATTTTGGAGGAAAGTAAAAGGGTAAGTGGATAGATACAAGGCAAACAAGAAAGGCTGTGTGGAAGACAAGGAAGAGGCTCATTAAATTTAAAAGGTTTGCAAAAGGGTTCTTCAGTTACTGGGGCGATGTGGGATACATGGATTGTGCTTGTACTTTGGTTTGGCCGAGAGAATAAATCAGCGATTACATTATCCTTTCCTTTTACATGTTTCACTTCATAATCCCATTGAGAAAACCATTCAGACCAACGTAGAAGTTTCGAATTCGGGATTTGCTTCTGCTTGAATTAAATCATAGTCGGGAAGGATGACATATCTATTTCTATTTTGAAGTGATGGCCAATCAAGTGGAACTAGAACTTTTCAATACCGCGACGAACTGCAAGGATTTCTTTGAATGTAGAATGATAGTGCAATTCTCCTTGTTTAAACTTGCCATATTTGTATCCACACGGAGTTCTAATTCCATTTTCTTCTTTGAGAAGGATGACTGCCCAATACTCATTACTGGCATCAGTCTGGAGTATTCTTTGACATGTGGAGGGAATCTTCAGCATTGGCAATTTGGATGTAAGAGACTTTAGCTTCTTGACTGCTTGAGTCTGAACATCTGACCATGGAGGTGGAGATTTCTTTAGTAATGTTGAAAGAGGAGCTGTAAATGTGGCAACCTTTGGGATAAACTGTGACATGTAATTAACCAACCCTAAAAACGGCTGGATTTGGGTCTTTGTGGTTAATACGTCGGGAAACTTGAGTAAGTCCTTGGAGATGTGTTCTTGGAGTTGAAATTTGCAATTCTTAATCTTCATACCAAGAAAATCGATTTCAGAAACACCAAGTACCATTTTCTTTTCAGAGAGCATTATTCCATGCTGGAGAACAATGTGATGGAAATGGTGAAGGAGTTTCAAATGGGTTTCATCATCAGGACTTGTGAGAACCCGCGTTCTCGACGCCCGGGGGTCCCCGTGGGCGGCGATTCCGTTGTTGATTTGGAAATCGGTTTTGAAAAGAATAAGAGTCGCCAGTTTGTTTTACTAAACAAACAAAAAGATTTGTGTAAAAGAGACGTATTTATGGGGTAAATATCCTCTTATACACAATGTATGCGAAACCAGTTAAGTCGAGGGTTCGGGGATTAAGTTACGAATCGGGAAGGTGTTAGGCACCCAATTCGCCCTTTCGGTCTCTTGAGTAGGATATGCGTGTGTTATAATTCAGTTCTTGCATGCGATTGCTATTACTTTACAGCTTTTCGTGCTTGCCTTAGAAATCGGGATTTTAGGATTGGGATGAAAACGATGTGTTTCCTAGTTCGCCCATGATTTAAAAATAAGTGTATGTGTGTGTGATTTGAAAAAAAAATGAGAATTTGAGAATAATAAATGCAATGAAACAAGTGATTTTGTAAAGTATTGGGCTTTTCGAAAACTGATTCAATGTGGAATCTTATACTCGATATGATATGAGGTGACTTGACCGATCATGTACCATAGTCTATTGATTAAACCGGTATAGATGGCAGTAGTGCTCTCATAATCGAGTATTTATCACATACACACCGCAATCTATGAGTTAGATTGGATATATAGCGATTATCGATTCCTTCGTATAACAATACCACTAATCCGGGCTTTTGAAAAAGTAAGAAACTAATAATACTATTTTGAAATTGGATTAGGGTTTATTATACGCCTTTGGTTTTGAAAAACAATTTGAAAAGAGGTTTTGAAAAGCTATCAAGTGATAGAAATTATGCAGACAAGAATATAAATTATAAAACTGACGAATAAATAAAAGAAGAGAGAGAAAATTATACCTGAGCCTCCTTGGAGGGAGAGAATAAGGATCTTTTGGTGTATACCACGAAATCCCCTTGATTGTTGATGAAAATAATGAATGGAGGGGGGTCTATTTATAGTTGAAGAAAATACTTGGAGAGCAAGAAAAGAGATTGCAACTAGGACTCTTGGAAATTATCGAGAAGCCTTCCCACGGTTGGATCATCCTGATTTTTGGATATGTGTTGTAAATAGGAATCTTCTAGATCATGTAAAAATTTCAAGTCGATCAGAATTCGGTAAGGTCTCCTTTCGTTCTGATTAGTACGAAGAGTTTGTGTCCGCGTAGGAAAGGTACTTGTTGTAGACAAGGTCCTTTGTTTGCACGACAAGTCAGGTACTAACCGTTGGATCACGCTAAATGTTGGATATGTATTGCCAATATAAGTCTTCTAGACCCTGTAACAAATTGGAGGAGATCGGAGTTCGGGAAGAACTCGGTCTCCTCGGCTTGGTACAAAGAGTTTGTTCCGGCGTAGGAAACGTACTTGCGTACAACAATCTCGACAATTGAACTTCCAACTGTTGGATTATGCTGTTTTTTTGATATGTTTTCCCTCCAAATGTTTTCTATCTTGTGTCCAAATTTGAGATCGATCAAAATTTGGGAAGGCCACTATTTATTTTAATTTGATACGAAGGACATTTCGACTAGAATTGCACGATAGACAAATTGATTCTTGATGATCCCATGTCCGACAAAGCTGAATTTTGGATATGTTCTTCCCCACAATAATTCCTATCCACTTACCAAATTTCAAACCATTTTAACTTCGAGAGGACCTCCATTTGACCACCCGAATCAAACTCATGAGTTTCTAAATTTTCGGAGATTCGACTATCAGATTGAGTTGATTTTCGAGTATGCTACTCCTCATGATAATTTCTAACAACTCTCAAAGTTTGAGGATGATCCGAAATGTATAACTCTCCTTTCACAAGTTTTCAGAAGTTTTGACGGTCTTTGATTTCGATAATTTTCGATAATTTTGTAACTCCTCATTCGGGGTCCTTTCGGCTTTCTTCTTTGACCTGTATCACATGTACATAGTTTTTGTGCATTCAAAAATGCTCGTGCATGCATGCGTGTTCATTTCTTTGAAAAATCAAAATTCTTGCGGGGGTCGCAAAATGAGGTGTTCACAGACCCTCTCGGCCTGGGTTCTTTGTGATGCAAAGAAACCATGACGATAACGAGAACGCATCATTTTGCGGTGCTCGCATGAATCACAAGTGATATTTTAAAAACAATGCAATGCAAATAATGCCATGCTATGCTGCTTATCTCTCTTCTTGGGATGGATGGGCGATTCATGTGTCTTGCTGTGATATGTGATCCACATAGAGGGGTGAACCCCCTGCTTTAGTGGAGTGTGTTATCCGCGTAGAGGGTGAACACCTGCCTTAACGGGATTGGGAACCGTGTAGAAGGTGAGCCCCTGCTTTAACGGGATTAGAAACCGTGTAGAAGGTGAGCCCCTGCTTCAACGGGATTTGAAAATCGTGTAGAGGGTGAGCCCCTGCCTTAACAGGATTGGGAACCGTGTAGAGGGTGAGCCCCTGCCTTAACAGGATTGGGAACCGTGTAGAGGGTGAGCCCCTGCCTTAACGGGATTATGAACCGTGTAGAGGGTGAGCCACTGCCTTAACGGGATTGAGAACCGTGTAGAGGGTGAGCCACTGCCTTAACGGGCTTGTGTGCCGTGTAGAGGGCGACACCCTACCTTAACAGTCTTCTGTACCGTGTAGAGGGCGATCCCCTTCCTTAACGGGCTTGTGAGCCGTGTAGAGGGCGATCCTCTGCCTTAACGGGCTTGTGGGCCATGTAGAGGGCGATCCTCTGCCTTAACGGGCTTGTGTGCCGTGTAGAGGGTGATCCTCTGCCTTAACGAGCTTAGAAACCGTGTAGAGGGTGAGCCCCTGTCTTAACAGGATTGGGAACCGTGTAGAGGGTGAGCCCCTGCTTTAATGAGATTGGGAACCGTGTAGAGGGTGAGCCCCTGCCTTAACGGGATTGGGAACCGTGTAGAGGGTGAGCCCCTGCCTTAACGGGATTTGAGAACCGTATAGAGGGTGAGCCCCTGCCTTAACGGATTTGAGAACCGTGTAGAGGGTGAGCCCCTGCCTTAACGGGATTGGGAACCGTGTAGAGGGTGAGCCCCTGCCTTAACGGGATTGGGAACCGTGTAGAGAGTGAGCCCCTGCCTTAATGGGATTTGTGAACCGTGTAGAGGGTGAGCCCCTGCTTTAACGGACTTGTGAACCGTGCTTGTGAACCGTGTAGAGAGTGAGCCCCTGCTTTAACGGACTTGTGAACCATGCTTGTGAACCGTGTAGAGGGTGAGCCCCTGCTTTAATGGACTTATGAACCGTGCTTGTGAACTGTGTAGAGGGTGAGCCCCTGCTTTAACGGACTTGTGAACCGTGTAGAGGGTGAGCCCCTGCTTTAACGGACTTGTGAACCGTGCTTGTGAACTGTGTAGAGGGTGAGCCCCTGCTTTAACGGACTTGTGAACCGTGCTTGTGAACCGTGTAGAGGGTGAGCCCCTGCTTTAACGGACTTGTGAACCGTGTAGAAGGTGAGCCCCTACTTTAACGGACTGTGTGAACCGTGCTTGTGAACCGTGTAAAGGGTGAGCCCCTGCTTTAACGGACTTGTGAACCGTGCTTGTGAACCGTGTAAAGGGTGAGCCCCTGCTTTAACGGACCTGTGAACCGTGTAGAGGTTGAGCCCCTGCTTTAACGGACTGTGTGAACCGTGTAGAGGGTGAGCCCCTGCTTTAACGGACTGTGTGAACCGTGTAGAGGGGAGCCCCTGCTTTAACGGACTGTATGGTGTATGTTTGCTGGGGATATGATGATTGATTGTATGCTGGCTAAGAATTGATGGTATGATGATTGATGGCCTGCTGGATTGGATAAAGGCTGAGAGTTGATGATCTGCTGAGGATATGAGAACTCCTACTGGCTTGGATAATGGTTGATGTGCGGATTGATGATTTACTACGAAAATGAGAATTCCTACTGGCTAGGATAATGACTGAGGGTCGATGCTCTGCTGAGGATATGAGAATTCCTACTGGCTTGGATAATGGTTGATGTGCGGATTGATGATTTGCTACGAAAATGAGAATTCCTACTGGCTAGGATAATGGCTGAGGGTTGATGCTCTGCTGAGGATATGAGAACTCCTACTAGCATGGATAATGGTTGATATGCGGGTTGATGATCTACTACGGAAATGAGAATTCCTACTGGCTAGGATAATGGTTGAGGGTTGATGCTGAGGAGGCGAGAGTCTCTGAGAAGACATAGAGAGAGAGTTCTGGTGTGATATTTTTTCTTTCTTTCTTTCTTTCTTTCTTTCTTTGAAAAGAAGTACTTTTGGCTGGCCTCTTTCTTCTTGAGAAATGATCGAGTTACGTTCTCTCTGTTCTCGAACCTCGTGCATGAATTTTGGACTTTGCCTCTTGCTCAGCTTCCGTGGCATTTTTTTTCTTGTCACTAGGATGGATTCTACTTATTATTTCCTGACTTTGCGAGAGGAGAATTTTTTGTGCATGCATCATTTTCTGTTTTTCGATGCCCTTATTCCTCCTTGATTGATTGAAAGTTTTTTTTGATGCAGCTTTTTTTTTTTGCAAGGTCAGCAGCCTTCCTTACCCAAGACGTAGCCCTGGGCTTTTTAGCCTAGCTGTCACTCTTGGTGTGGCTCTCGCTGCCATCTTTCTTTCTTTTCTGTTTTTTCAATATTTTTTTCTTTTGGCACTGTGGGATTTATCCTCTTTTCTACTCTTTCAATTTTTTCTTGTACCCACTTTGTTTTTTCTCACTTTGTCAGGTTTTTTGAGCATCATCGTCCTTGTGATTTTAAGAATGTTTACTTTGAAAGTTCACATTTGATATCGTCGTGCTGTGTTTGTGATTTTTGGTCCGAGAACCTTTGGGAGCGTATCTTGAAGACTTCTTGGGCGGAAGAAGCTAGGCCAAAAGTCCTTTTTTGTGGGGGCTTGTTCCCCGTGTTTTTTACGAAATTTTCTCATTCCAGTCTTTCTCTCTATCTTTCTCTAATATCCTCTCAAATGGGGCTTTTTGGTTTTGGAGAAGGCTTGAGTTTGCTTGTAGGAAGGGCTTTAGTATGTGCTGGTGAAAAGGGCTTGGGTTGGTGCCTGTAAAAGAGGCTTGGATTGGATTGGTGCCTGTAGAAAGGGCTTGGATTGAATTGGTGCCTGTGGAAAGAGCTTGGATTGAATTGGTGCATGTAGAAAGGACTTTGATTGGTGCCTGTAGAAAGGGCTTTGAATTTACTTGTAGAAAGGGCTTTGAATTTACCTGTAGAAAGGGCTTGGATTGGTGCCTATAGAAAGGTCTTTGGATTCGTGCTTATAGAAAAGGCTTGGGATAGGTGCCTATAGAAAGGGCTTGGGATTTGATTTGCCTCTCTGGGAGACTTTGTGAAGTGATTCGCATCTCTAGGATAGCTTGTGAAGTGATTTGACTCTCTGTGAAGGCTTATGAAGTGACTTGCCTCTCTAAGAGGGCTTGTGAAGTGATTTGACTCTCTGGGAGGGCTTATGAACTGACTTGCCTCTTTGGGAAAGCATGTGATCTTATCATGACGATCTGGTCGGTGATGGTGGTGTGACTAATCATCGAAGTATATACCAGGATGCGGTGCTGAAGCCTGTCTGGTAGGCCATGGAGCTTAGTGCCTATGTATTCTTAGACTAGTGTGTGGTACACTTATGCAAGTGTTCATGTGTATGCACTATGCAAATGCTTATGCCATGCTTCCCTGAATTTCCAATATTCGCATACTTCTTAAATCATTGCACCATCATTTTAAAAACTTGGTTTTGAAGAGGTTGTGAATCTTAAGTTGCCTGATTTATGAAGTATGTTACGCTACTTGAAATTATCTAAGTGCAGATGCATGCATGCAAAACTGACAATTTTTCGAGAACATGGCAACAGTGAAAAGACAAATATTGATTTTTGGTCAATCAGTGAGTGAGCGTAAGGTGATAAGAGAAATGGAGTGTTACTGACTTGAGATTTTGCTGATTTTGTGTCATGCTTCCATCTTTGACAAGTTGTTATCTTCTTCGAGTCCATGCGCGTTACTACTTTTTGCTCTTACCCTCAATCTCATGAGGCTTACAAATATTTTTCAGAGGTAGAATTTATGATTCTGCTGATAGGACGACCATGGGGTTGTGATGGTGTGGGTTAAGCCACCCTCAGCGCAAATGATAAATGGAAAGGGTAGTCTTAAGGGAGTTGTTTGGGTCTTTTTGTCGATACCCTCAGTGCATGTACCCTTTGCACCCTCAGTGTATGCGAACAGTGATGGCGAGGCTGTCCGGGTCTTCTTGTCGATACCCTCAGTAGATGTACCCTCGGCACCCTCAGTGTATGCGAACGATGATGGTGAGGCTGTTCAGGTCTTCTTGTCAATACCCTCAGTAGATGTACCCTCGGCACCCTCAGTCTATGTAAACGATGATGGCTTGAGGATTATGATTTTGAAAGGGCTGGTTAGGGTTCAACCAGGCTGTTTCGGGATCTTGCACTGGTGGTACAACGATGTTAGCAAGGGTCACAGGAAGTGGGTGGTTGATGTTGGCAAGAACTGGGATAATGTATTAGAGAATGTTAGGTGGAGCTACTAGGTCTCGAGTTTGGTTGCCTTCTGTTGGGTATGGATTTTGATTGGGTTGGTTTGATTCAGTAGGTGTTCTGACAGTGATTAGGGCTCAAGATGGGCTTGGGTGGCCACTTGGTGATCTTTTTTGATGGCTACAAACTGGGTTAGATCATGGATTAGATGATATAGATGTTCAACGGTTAAAGTGCCACCCTCGGTTTGTGGGAGAACGGGACCAGGCGGCGGACCCGCTGCATGCGAAGCTTCACCGTAATTACCCTCAGTGTTGTCGACCCCGGTTTGATGAAGTAGTAGCTCGGTGTTATAATGAGAAGGCTTGATCGGTGGTGAATTTGATCTCATGAGTCGTCTAGTTTGAATCTTTGAGAACCTAACCAACCAGTGCCAGCAGTAGATAATCGGAGTGTAGTGAAGAATGAGGAGAAAGAAGTCGGGGATTTGACCGAAAAATTAATATTTTGCCATGAGTTGCATAATTCTCGAAAAATTGTGACTCGACAGAAAAATAAAATCGAAAACCACTTTTTGGTGATTAGCGAAAATAGACCGACGGCAACAACTTGAGAGCCCCGTGGATAGGTTTAGGGTAGGAATATGAATTCTTGGGGTGCCCTTATAACCTTCCGATTTTAAAAATTAATTTTCGAAAAATTAATTTTGGAAAATGACTCAGTTTTTTAGAAATATTTTGAAAAACATTTTTTTTTTAAATCGGGAAGTTCTCTCATCTTAGAGTTGCTTTTCATAGAAATAGTGATAGGAAAATTCTCACTAACGAGTTTTAGTGAGGGATTTCTACGAACGGGGTTGGACAGCCACCGACCGTACTTGCCAAACCAAGAGTGGTATGTATGACAAGACCTTTTGTTCACTAATCTCATGACCGACGGTCAAGAAAACATGCAGAAATTCGTGTGTACTAGACTAACGCATCCTATATGCAAGCGTGGTTGAAAGGGGTAAGGTTTAAAGCTCCCTCCTATTTGGCTAGGTCTTACTATATACCCCAAGGGCGAGTACGTGCAAGGACCTTTTGATATACATTCTGGGTACTTGAGTGTTCTCGTCACTCGATATACCTCAGTTTGGTACTTGGCCAAGGAGAGTGGTCCCATGCGCTTTTGGCTAGTGTAGACCCGCAAGTCCACGGCCTAGTCACGACTTTGGTCCCGAGGTTGATAGGGTAAATTCACACTCGCGATAACGCATGATGATAGTGGGTGCGTGCAAAATAACAATTATGGAGGTATATTATGAAGAACGCTTTAGGGTTTGTTCAAGTACTTTCAATTTTTATTTATGAAAAGATTTTCATCAAACAATTATTATAAATAAAAAGGGAATCAAGGTATTCACCTAAATCGCATCTATGTTATCCTAAAACTAAGGCCAAAAAAGAAAGCATGCAAACAAAAATAAGTATCTACGCATATTATACTCTTGTTTAGAGTATAATCCTCTATCATATCCCCAGCGGAGTCTCCACTGTGAGAACCCGCGTTCTCGACGCCCGGGGGTCCTCGTGGGCGGCGATTCCGTTTGTTGATTTGGAAATCGGTTTTGAAAAGAATAAGAGTCGCCAGTTTGTTTTACTAAACAAACAAAAAGATTTGTGTAAAAGAGACGTATTTATGGGTTAAATATCATCTTATACACAATGTATGCGAAACCAGTTGATTCGAGGGTTCGGGGATTAAGTTACGAATCAGGAAGGTGTTAGGCACCCAATTCGCCCTTTCGGTCTCTTGAGTAGGATATGCGTGTGTTATAATTCAGTTATTGCATGCGATTGCTATTACTTTACAGCTTTTCGTGCTTGCCTTAGAAATCGGGATTTTGGGATTGGGATGAAAACGATGTGTTTCCTAGTTCGCCCATGATTTAAAAATAAGTGTATGTGTGTGTGATTTGAAAAAAAAAAGAGAATTTGAGAATAATAAATGCAATGAAACAAGTGATTTTGTAAAGTATTGGGCTTTTCGGAAACTGATTCAATGTGGAATCTTATACTCGATATGATATGAGGTGACTTGACCGATCATGTACCATAGTCTATTGATTAAACCGGTATAGATGGCAGTAGTGCTCTCATAATCGAGTATTTATCACATACACACCGCAATCTATGAGTTAGATTGGATATATAGCGATTATCGATTCCTTCGTATAACAATACCGCTAATCCGGGCTTTTGAAAAAGTAAGAAACTAATAATACTATTTTGAAATTGGATTAGGGTTTATTATACGCCTTTGGTTTTGAAAAACAATTTGAAAAGAGGTTTTGAAAAGCTATCAAGTGATACAAATTATGCAGACAAGAATATAAATTATAAAACTGACGAATAAATAAAAGAAGAGAGAGGAAACTATACCTGAGCCTCCTTGGAGGGAGAGAATACTTGGAGGGGGGGTCTATTTATAGTTGAAGAAAATACTTGGAGAGCAAGAAAAGAGATTGCAACTAGGACTCTTGGAAATTATCGAGAAGCCTTACCACCGTTGGATCATCCTGATTTTTGGATATGTGTTGTAAATAGGAATCTTCTAGATCGTGTAAAAATTTTAGGTCAATTAGAATTCGGGAAGGTCTCCTTTTGTTCTGATTGGTACGAAGAGTTTGTGTCCACGTAGGAAAGGTACTTGTTGTAGACAAGGTCCTTTGTTTGCACGACTAGTCGGGTTCTAACCGTTGGATCACGCTGAATTTTGGATATGTATTGAAAATATATGTCTTCTAGACCCTGTAAAATATTGGAGGCGATCGGAGTTCGGGAAGGACTCGGTCTCCTTGGATTGGTACAAAGAGTTTGTTCCGGCGTAGGAAACGTACTTGCGTACAACAATCTCGACAATTGAACTTCCAACCGTTGGATTATGCTAATTTTTTGATATGTTTTCCCTCCAAATGTTTTCTATCTTGTATCCAAATTTGAGGTCGATCAGTATTCTGGAAGGCCACTATTTATTTTAATTTGATACGAAGGACATTTCGACTAGAATTGCACAATAGACAAATTGATTTTTGATGATCCCATGTTCGACAAAGCTGAATTTTGGATATGTTCTTCCCCACAATAAGGCCTATCCACTTACCAAATTCAAACCATTTTAACTTCGAGAAGACCTCCATTTGACCACCCGAATCAAACTCATGAGTTTTTGAATTTCCGGAGATCCGACTGTCGGATTGAGCTGATTTTCGAGTATGCTACTCCTCATGATAATTTCTAACAACTCTCGAAGTTTGAGGATGATCCAAAATGTGTAACTCTCATTTCACAAGTTTTCAGGAGTTTTGACGGTCTTCGATTTCGATAATTTTCGATAATTCTGTAACTCCTCATTCGGGGTCCTTTCGGCTTTCTTATTTGACCTGTATCACATGTACATAGTTTTTGTGCATCCAAAAATGCTTTTGCATGCATGCGTGTTCATTTCTTTGAAAAATCAAAATTCTTGCGGGGGTCGCAAAATGAGGTGTTCACAGGACTGAACAACAAGATATCGTTAATGTATATGAAAGCATTTGCGGCAATAGGCTCAAAGATTTGCATCATGGTTTTTTGAAAAATAGAGGGGGCATTTTTCAAACCAAATGGCATAACAGTCCATTGGTAATGGAAACCAGGGATGCAGAATGCAGTTTTAGGCCTATCAATAGGGGAGATGCCAAGCTGCCAAAATCCTGCTTTTAAATCGAACTTTGAGAAAACATTGGCATTGGAAAGATGGCTGAAAAGGGTGTGTTTTTGAGGAAAAGGGAATTTATCACTGGCAAGGAAATGGTTAAGAGACTGGTAATTAATTACAAGTCTCATTTTTCCACGAACTTGTTAAGAACGCTTGTTGACATAAAACGCTTCACATGCCTAAGGAGATGTGGTATCTTCAATCAACTTCTGTTGCTTGAGGGAATTAAGTTCTTGGAGGGCAAGGGATTGATGTTCTAGATTCATTCTAGAATGTGAGGCGCTAGTCGGATTGACATCTTTATTAAGCTTGAATGATAGCATAACAAAGAATCTGCTGTTTTGCCAAAGAGGGTTCTGACATTTCTGAAGGAAATCGATGTGGGATTCTGCACATGACATAGTGATAAGATTCTGCTTGAGAGTATCCAAAGTAATCTCGGGAGACAAAGGAACTTCAGGAGATGCTTGGTAAAAAGTCATCGAGGTTGAAGGGTCATGCCAAGGAAGGAATTGCTTCTTGCATCTGAGACCATTATCATCAAAATGAACTGGAGGGAGTTTCTTGATTATATCCCATCCAATCAACAACTCTTTCTGGGGAGAATGACTTCCATAAACTTGATGCTTAATTCTTATTCCAGGGAAAACTTGAACTTGAATTGTCTTGCTTATCTTGTCAACATACAAGATTTCACCATTTGCTACTCTAAATGCAAGCTGGCATGGCTTCCAAAAGAACTCTGGAAGTAAGTCAGGATTCATCATAGACTTAGTAGCACCTGTGTCAAAGAGAGCAATAACATTGATGGGCTTTGCATAAGCTTCAGTGAATATTTTGACACGAGCAAGAGGAGAGTGAATCGTTAAGCATTCTTCATTTGAAAAGGCGAGTTGCTGGAGAGAGGCAATCTCTGGTTCATCTGATTCAACTTCAGTAGCATCAGATTCTTCAGGAACATCTGATTCTTCTGGTTCTAAGTCTGAGTAAGCAATTGTCATCAGACAATCAGGAGATCCTTCATCTTCTGCTGAAAGGACTGATTCAACATTAGATTCTTGAATGTCCGGAGCTAACTTGTGTAGCAATGCCATGAATTGTGTTCGTTTGGCTGTATTTGGACAATTCTTTGCAAAATAACCAGGCTTTTTGCAAATGAAACACTTGTTTGACTTCTTTCCACGAAAATTCTTCTTTTTCACAAACTTGAACTGCTTCTTTTTGTGAAATTTCTTCTTCTTGTAAGGCTTGATAAAAATCTCATTAGAAAAATGACGGGAGGAAGAATGATGAGATTTCTTTTTCTTGCTGGAAAACTTTCTGTGCTGGGAACAATCACAAGAGGAATCTTTATTTTTGCATTTGATTTTCCAATGATCTTTATTACACGCTGAGGAGAGCATATTGCTTGTTTTTTCCATATCATCCATAAGCTTCTCCTGGTTACAAATTCGTTCAACAGAATCTGTAAGGTGTTCATAAATTTTTTCAATAGAAAGATTTTTGAATTCGAGCTTTTGGATTTTGAACAACTTTTCTGCTTCTAAAACAAGAGTTTCGGGAAACGACTGGAAGAAAACTTGCTTTAAATTGACATCATCAAGGCCACCAATGATATAAAATCATTTTGACATACGATCATAATGGCGTTCTAAATTTGCTTCCTTAAGAGAACAACACTCAATTCCCATAAATTCAGCGCGTGCAATATCAGCATGTTTAGCCGGAGTTCCAACAAACTCATTGTAAATGGTTCCAAGAAAAATATCAATAGAGGTAACTTGCTGTAACTGCAATTGCCTATATTCTTGTAACGCTTCATACCAATCATGCAATCGACCAACTAATCTCGCAAGAAATCTTTTAAAAATAGACCGGAGATCATAAAGTTCATTATCAGCAATCATCCAGGCTTTGAACTGGAAGAATCTATCACGCCATTATTTTGGCTTGATATCATCGAGGGTAAATCAGATATGGTTATCATGAGCATGGTTTGATGGTGGAGGTGCTGGTGCTGGTGCGGTTGGGTTTGCTATCTGTGTTGGTTCTGGGGGGTCTTCAACCATGGGTTCAGAAGAACTTTCACGAGGAGGTTGAGAATTTGAAGGTTGTGCAGAATAAAGTTCTTTAAAGGAGGAGAATAGATCATCTTAGTTGGTTTTTTCTGGGGTACGATCAGAATAGGCTAAGGTTCTCAGAAAAGAGGCTATTTGATTGACTAGTTGGTTTTCATGGATTTCAAAGTGAAACATATCCATGGGCTTGGTTGAGGCGCCTTGGATAATATCTGTAACTTCAGTTGGTTTAGAATAAGCTTCAGGTTGAGAAGATGGTGAGGTTTTTGAAGATTGGATTTGGGATGAAATGGGTTCAGTAACTGGTTCTTTAATAACCAGGCCTTTAGCTTCTCTGGCTGTGCGAGGAGGGGGAACTACCTTTTTCATGGCACCATAGGTATCAATGTATGGAATAGGAGGAGGTGGTGAAGGTCCACGAAATCTGGGGCAGTTTGGTCTCTGAGGACGGTAAGTAGGTTTAGGTTGAGATTTGGGATGAGATTATGACCAGGGCGGTAATCTTCTCTTTGGTGGTTCATCCCATAAATTAATACTGGATTTATCAGATCCAGTCAGTGAATAATCACGGGCACTAAGAGAAAGTGACGGAGGGGTTTCATTTGGATAAAACAAAGAGGAGGGCTCAAAGTCCTGCTGAGGAAACAATGATGTTGGAAAAGGCTTTTCGATGGTAGCAGCAATTTTACCATATTCACTTCTTTCAATAGATTCCAACTGTGCTTTAAGTGCTTTCTTTTCACGTTCTTTATCTGCAAAGAAATTTGCAGTAGCGGCAAAGTTATGAACTGTTGACGCCATATAACGCATTTGCTCAGTCAAGGTTTTGATTCGCATCTTGAGATCTGCTATGGCTTCATCCATATTAGAGAAAGACGAAACTCGAGCATCTAGTAGCTTTGTCGTGTGCGCAATCGGTGAAAGAACTTTGTTTTGAGCAATGACGTTTTCAGCTTGCCAATTGAGGGCTGCTTCAGCTGCTGTAACCTTTTTTAATTTACCATCAGAACCAATGGAAGTTGGATCAGGGATTTTCCATCTATGACTAGTGTGTTCAGTAAGATTATCAAAATCTTCTTAAAGAGGAAAGGGATACGAGTCATTTTCAGGAGTCATCATGTAACAATAAATTGGCTGAGGTTGAGGTTGAACTAGTAGGGAAGGTTTGGGTGTGGATAGGTACTGTTTATAAGGGCGACCCAAAGCTTTAAGGGCCTTTTGGGCGTATGGGGTAAGACGCTGAGGGGGTGGTTTAGGTTTCTCTGGTGGAGAAGGTGGAGGTTGGCAGGAAGTAACTTCAGGTTATGGAGAAGGAAGTTGAGAATCACCGTAAGTGACAAAATAGTCAAACTTTCCGGTAGGTTATCCAAGAAGTCCTAGGGTTTTGTCACCTGCTTTAAACCGTTCTTGAAGAATTTCTTGGGAGGACAAGGCCTTACCAGCTTTCTTCTTTCTATAACGCTTCAGCTCTTGTGGATCAAGATTTGCTTCATAAGCTAGCTCTTCACATGCATCACAGTAGCAAACATCATACCAGACATGACCTTTGCTGTCTTTAGCTTGATAGATCGGGATTCCTTCCATATCAAAATAAAGAATAGCCATAGGTTCATTCTTGAGAATCGGAACTTGTTCCATCATGTGAAGTTCAGTTTGGAAAGGATTGTGCTCGGGTGAAGCTGTAGCTGTCTTGTTATTGAAACGCATTTCAATCTGCTTATCTACCCAGCGAGTGTAAGTTGGATCAACTTGTTGGAGAGACTCTGTATTGGCTTGTTCATGGAGTTTCTCATAAGAAGTAACCCAAACTTCTGGTAACAATTTAACCAATTCTGGGCGAGTAAGCTGCCTGGGAACATAAGTGGCTGTATAAGCTGCATTCGAATCAATGGTAAGAATTAATGCTTCAGAGGCGGATGATCTAGGAATACACAAATCATAAGAATGATTTTGTATTCGATAAACCATTTGCTGATGAATGGTTGCTGCAGTTGTGCCAGGTACCATGGAGACACCAGTGATCTGTACTTGGATCTTGAGAGCATCACAAACATACTTATCACTGAGAGGGATATTAAAATTAGGATACAGTGTAAAGAACACCGTTCCGGCATTTAATGTGGCTTGGACATTACCAAGAATTGCTTGTTGGTAATCTGTAAAACGAGAATCAATCAAGGCAAGACGGGCTGTTGCTGACAATCCTTTTCTACCATGGAAAGTAACAGTAAATCGAATTGCTCCAAAGTGCATATGGGTATAACCTTGTACTAAGGCTAGACTGGGAATATCGGGAGAAAATGGGACAGTAAAGAACTGTTCCTCATGACCAGATTTGACAAACATAGAATCAAACTTTGTACAGTGGACAAACTCTTTTACTGGAAGTTTTGACTGCTCAGAAAAAACTAGCTGCCTAATTCTTCTAGTGAAAGATTGGGACGATGGTTTTTGAAAGACATGATACGGATTTGTGATTGGAAGTTTTGTTTGAGGAATTTGATTTTCTACAGGGAGATGGGTGATTTCAAATAAAGACTCAATTTTACTATTATCATAACGTGAACTACTAGACCTAAAAGACTCTGACGGAGTTAAAGTTTTTGAAGAAGACGCAGACATAGACTTGGATTTAGAAATCATTTTTGAAACAACATGTAGCTTATAAAATTAAAGTATATAAAAAATAAGATATGCTTTCATAACATAATAATGAAAAGATTACTGTGGTAAAACTTGTAAATGATAAAATTCATAGATCATAGATCTTTGACAACCTTTTGGACACAACTAAGTTCATAATCGCATACTTGACCATAATCTGCGAGCATTTATCAGGCATAAACACGGCACCCTTGCCTCAAAAGCCTAGCGCTTAAACACCTGTCCTTGTATGGGATTATACTCTTTGTTGGTACAAAAGAATTATACAAGTGTTCTGTAGAGTAGAACAAATGTGTTCTGATACGAGAGATCCACACAAATTTTCTGAGAATTCTGTTGTGAGAGATCCATATATCATGGCAGTCACAGAGCATACTAAAAACAGAAAAGATGCTTAGTGGCAGACGTAGAGCATACTAAACATTTTTCAGTTTCTTTATACTAATCAAAGTATAATTATCACTGAATACATTTATTGTAAAACATAGCAACATTTTATCATTATATAATGAAAGAATAGCTTATAATTTATAACCACAAAATCATAAGTTTACCTTAAGTAAACTACTCACGAAGAGGCATCGAAGTTAACTTCTGATACCAATTAGGGGCTTTGAAAATAAAACCTACAGTGTAGGCTCTAGTCAAATACCAGAGGAAAACAAGGGCTATCATGGGAACACGATGAGGATGGTGAATATGAAACAGAGAACAAAAAGGGTACTTAGGATGGAGGCGAAGTCCTCTGAAAACAAGTCCATGTTTCTCAAGTAAGATTTTATGTCACATGAGAACAGAAAGGGTACTTACAGATACCACATCTCCTTGGGCATGTGAAACGTTTTATTTCAATGAGCGTTCTGAACAAGTTTGTGGAAAAATGAGACTTGTAATTAATTACCAGCCTCTTAACCATTTCCTTGCTAGTGATAAATTCCTTCTTCCTAAAAAACACACCCTTTTCAGCCATCTTTCCAATTCCCTTTTTAGCCTCTTAACCATCCTCATCGTGTTCCCATGATAGCCCTTGTTTTCCTCTGGTATTTGACTAGAGCCTACACTGTAGGTTTTATTTTTCAAAGCCCCTGATCTGTTACAGTATATTCAAATAGCTACTTTTGATCCTGAGATTCGAGTATATGTTATTCTATTGTTAAGGATCGAATAAAAAGTGAGAGTGTTTTCAAGAGATTTTAAGGGTGCCAACATCACCACCCTTAATAAAATACCAAAGTGTATTTTTTTTTTATTTTTTGGGGAATAATGCCGTACTAAAATCGTAAAATTTTAATGGACCCGTAATATTATATTTATTGCATCCGACGGGTACCGTGCCACTCTATTGATTGTCTTCAGGTAGCCCATGTCTGTTCACTCTCCCCTTCTACTTCAAACCCTCTTCCCCGTCATTGTTGCATATTCTCTCTCATCGCTAGAAATTAGAATGCATCTCTAATTTCTTCCCCAAATCACATCCACCAAAACCCTATTTATCACCTGCTCTTAGTTTTAGAATTGCGAAATTGGCTTAATTTCTATCACTTTGGGATTCACAAATTTTGATCTTTTGCTTCCATGTTTGAAACCTAAGCTTTGATCCAGCTCTCTGTTTGAAGAAGATGGTTCCGTGGGGTGGAGTGAGCTGCTGTTTGAGTGCTGCAGCTCTCTATGTTCTTGGCAGGTCCAGTGGAAGGTCTGTTTGGCCAATTATATTATATTATATATATATAATATATTTACTTCATTCATTTCTTTCTTTCTGGCTCCAATGCTTATGAATTTTTAGTTATAGCAATTTTTTGTTTCTGTTTTAATGTTCAGGGATGCGGAGGTTCTTCAGTCTGTCACTCGAGTAAATCAATTGAAGGATTTGGGTATGCCCATTTTTTAACTTCGTCTCCTTTTTGATAGAAATGGTAGGAGAGCAGTCGATTTGCGTGAGCACTTGAAAAATAGGTTAACTTGAAAAATAGGTTAAGGCATGCGAGATATTAACTCTTACTTTTTTGTCTTTTCACTTGGGAGGAAGATATTTTTTTCTCAAAAAATTGAATTGACGTTTACAAATGAGCTTCCATCTCACCATATGCCTCAACTAATTTCCAAACTTCTCACTTTTCTACATGTTTCTATCAAACGGAGACTTGGAGTCAAAACTTTTACTTGGATAACATTACATGCTATAAACATTTGGATTGTGAATACACCACCTCATGATATAAAGTTTAGCTGGTTCTAATTCTCTTCGGAGGTCTTAACTGTTAAAAAGCAAGCAAGCAACATAGGAGGATCACAAAGAAAGCAGCTGATCAGACTTCAACTTATATATACATATAATAAGGGGAAATGGTTTTTGAATCTCAAAAAATGCATTAGGGATAAATAATTTTGTGGCTGAGATTTAAGATGCCTTTTGAATGACTGGTAGTGCCTTTGGCACGAGTTACGCCCTAGTATATATATATATATAACAAGAGAGATCACATTTACGAGAGATCTTTGGATCCGAACAAAAAATTGAGGGCTATAATTATCTACCAACACAGCCAGTAACAAATTAACAGATTCTTAACAAACTACTAAGTCATTTCTTTTCACTAGTTTTTATACTTTATGTTGTAATGCTATATAAGCTTTTACGTGGTGATATTGTCATAATCTAGTAATGGAGAGTTCAGTATGATTTGATCATCAATGTCCACCATCAGACTTGTTATGTTTTGGGTGGAGAGATTGACAGTTATAAGATATTCAACGGGTTTAAGTTATAGATGTTCTGCACTCAAATGGCAGTGTGGGTCCATAAACAAGGAAAAGTGTCTTAAACTACAACTAAGTTCATGAACATTTGTCCAAGACTCTAGTTTTTTTTTTTTTAATTAAACGTCATATCAGTTATGTTGCAACTAATGAGTTTTGCAATCTTTTCCCTTTCAGCACAGTTACTAGATACTGCATGCAAAATGTTACCTTTGGTTGTCACAGTATCTGGAAGAGTTGGTTCGGAGACACCAATCGATTGCGAATACAGTGGTTTGCGAGGTGTAATTCTGGAGCAAACGGTACACGGACTTTTTTAACTCTGGATGATTTCATATTCTTTTATTTTCCATTGGGTGGTCTGTTATTTATTTTGTAATATCCCTTTCAGGCAGAACAACACTTCTTGAAACACAATGATACTGGTTCATGGATACAGGATTCGGCTATGATGATAGCCACGTCTAAAGAGGTTCCATGGTACCTGGTGAGAACCAGTTCCCCATAATGACTCCCCTTCATATCTCCAGTTGATTTGCCAGAAATTGCATCTCTTTCTGCTTCCAGTTGTGATAAATCTGTGCCATTATGTAAAGCAAGCACCCATTTCAACCGCCAAGTGAAGTTTTTCATATTTTTGAAATGCCTATTTTATCCTTGCTATCATCTTTTTTATAAAAAAAGTAATTTGCTACAAAATTCAAACCCTCGGCACTAAGCAATCAAAACTCATGCTTAACCACTATGCCATTTAAACATTTTTACTAGACATTTGTGTAGGTTAGTCTAGTTATTATAGATGAATCCTAAGATTCTCCAGCACTTAGACATGATTCATCCGTTTTCAGGATGATGGAACTGGTCATGTACATGTGGTAGGAGCCCGAGGTGCCACAGGTTTAGTATTAACAATTGGAAGTGAAGTGTTTGAAGGGCCGGGTAAGTCCCTCGTACGTGGAACATTAGACTATCTCCAAGGTCTAAAGGTATGTCATTCTCATGATAGATTTTAATGTTCATTAACTTCACACTTGCATGAGCTCCTATGCTGTCTTGGGTCAAACTTTTTTAATGGTGATTTTGTTTTGAAGATGCTTGGAGTCAAGAGAATCGAACGTGTTCTGCCAATTGGAACTCCATTGACTGTTGTTGGTGAGGTATGATTTTTTCTTGGGTTTCATTTCTGCAATCTTTTACACTAATATGTTATTTTTTAGCTAATCCTTTTTCTTTAACATATTTTAGGCTGTTAAGGATGATGTGGGAACAATTCGGATTCAGCGACCCCACAAAGGCCCATTTTATGTTTCTCCCAAAACTATTGATCAACTCATTGCAAATCTTGGGAAATGGGCAAGGTTGATTTAAATATACGCACAACATGCATAAGAATATGTTTGTACTTATAAACATATGATATGATGCTTTGTTTCTTTCCATTTACTTGTCTTAATAGAGATCTGTCCTTCCAGGTGGTATAAGTTTGCTTCACTAGGGTTCACAGCATTTGGTGTTTATCTGATTGCTAAGCATGCTTTTCAATACATCATGGACAGAAGGCGTCATTGGGAATTGCGCAAGAGGTATGTTTTGCCATTGTTCTATCATTGTTGTTGCAAATGGAAGTATTTAGGTTATTCAGAAAATGCTAAAACTTGTGTTCGGGTGTTATCTTTAATATTGCGTTTCATTATTGAACTTTGTCTAGGGTTCTTGATGCTGCAGCTAAAAGAGTAGGGCGGGATAATGAAGGTAGCTTGCTGCCTTTCTAGCTTCCATCCTTCTCGTTTCTTTTAAAAATGTTTTTGGGGGTCATAATTTTAGTTTCTTATCAAAAAAAATAAAAATATCACCTTCATTTCTTTTCTTCTATTTATTATCAGGTTCGAATGGCGATGCTGAAAGTGGATCCGATTCTACAAAAAGAGAGAGAGTGACGCCAGATTTATGTGTGATATGCCTAGAGCAGGAATACAATTCAGTTTTTGTCCCGTAAGCTCTCCAATTACCCTTTTTTTTTGATAAGAAACATGCTTATATAGATAGAAAAATCACTTACAAGCAAAGGAGACCTGGAAATGGATGAGAATTCATTTCGCAACAAACTAAAAACAAAAATGAACCAAAGAAAAGCATCCGTAGGCACTAAAGAAAGCTGCCCCCGGACAAAACCTACAATTGATTAACTATCCCCATCTATAGCTAGCAAATAGCATCACCAGATTATGAACTTAAAAAATCAACTCTGTCTATCCTAGACCATAGCAGTTGCCCAATCTCTCTGAATATCGGAAATAGACATGAATCCAAAACTATCTGAAGTATAAGCCCACAAAGAAGCCAGCGCTTTGATTCTGTCCCAAACTTTCTCGGAATCTTCCTCATTCTAAAAAATTCTACTATTCCTTTCCTTCCATATACACCAAAGCAGAGCCTTACAACAACATCTCCACAATGTAAAAGATCTAGCTTTGTCTCCCTTGAATGTCCATCTGATTGATAAAGGCTTGAACCATGATCTAGGAAATGCTGCATGAATCCCAAATTCCTTACGAATATTGCCCCAAATTGGACTGATAAATGTGCAATGAATAGCTAGATGATCTATACTTTCAGAGTCCCTCTTACACATAATGCAACAAGAAGGAGAAATCATCAAATATGTTCTTTTGGATTGTAACAAATCCGCTTTATTGACTATTCTCAACGATGCAAGCGAAGAAAGAACTCTAACTTTGGATGAAATCCTTGATTTCCAAACCATCTTGAAAGGAGTGAATTTAGAATTTGCATTAAAACATGTTAGTAATCCAAAAAAAGACTTTGTTGTGAACATTCCCGATTTCTCTCCCAACCACGCTCTGCTATCATCACCAAGCCTTGAAATTTCCAGATTATGGATCATCCCTATCAAATCCATATACTCTCCCTCTTCCTCCCTAACATTCCTTCTCAACACTATGTCCCAAGAACAAGTTGAATCTGAGATCCAATTTGTATAATCTGCCACTTTCGCTTTCGGTTCACAAGCAATCCTAAACAAAGCTGGAAATCGGGCTTGCATTGACTCATCCCCGAGCCATAAATTTGACCAGAAGTTGACCTTAGAGCCATTCCCCACCCTATATCTAATATTCTGCTTGAAGTTTTCAAACCTTTGTGCAATTGCTTTCCAAGGGCTCCGATGCAAACCCCTTTTCACCTTCGCCGAATCCCAACCATTATCACTCATCCCGTACTTGCTCTTTATTATCATGTGCCACAATGATTATTTCTATAACGGAAATCTCCATAGTCACTTCCCCAATAAAGCCTCATTTCTTTTAACCAAATTACCAATGCCAAGGCCGCCCCTTTCCTTGCTTTTTGAAACAGTTTTCCAGTCAACCAAATGTTCTCCCTTTCCTTTATCCACCCCCTCCCACAAAAAGTTTCTCATCATCTTTTCGATAATCTTAGCTATCGCAACCGGTACCTTGAAAATTGACAAAAAATAAATTGGGAGACTATCGAGAACTGATCGAATAAGGGTTAACTTTCCCCCTCTTGATATACACCCCTTGTACCACCCTTTAAGATGCTTCCCAATTTTTTCGACAATAGGATTCCAAAAACTAGCTTTCCTCGGATTATCGCCTAACGGAAGCCCTAAATAGGACATAGGCCATCAGCCCATACTACACCCAATTCTCCCAGCATATCCTCTTCCTCCACATTGATACCTACAATCTATGTCTTTGACATATTAATCTTCAGTCTTGAAGCATACCCAAAAATGTCTAAAATTCCCATCAAATTACCAATCTTTTCCTCATTTTTTGAAAGGAAAAAGATGGTATCGTTGGCAAATTGCAAATGTGACAAACTTACGCTTTCCGTCCCGATTGAGAACCCTTCAATTAATCCTTTTACCTTCGCCCTCTCCACTAAGATATTTAAAACATCCGACACTAAGACAAAAATGAAAGGAGATAGTGGATCCCCTTGCCTTAACCCTCTTGATGCTTTAAAATTACCTTTTGGTTTCCCGTTCATCATAATGGAAAAATTGACCGAGGATAGACAACCTTTAATCCACTTTCTCCATTTTTCCCCGAAACCCTTCTTCTGAAGAACATGGTCAACAAAGTCCCACTTGATGTGGTCATATGCCTTCTCGAAATCAATTTTCAACAGGACACCTTCTTTCTTCTTTTCTCTATACTTTTCCACACTTTCGTAAACTATAAGTGCTAAGTCTAGAATTTGTCTCCCCTTCACAAAGGCGCCTTGAGATGTACCAATCGTTTCACCCAAAATCTCCCTTAACCTCAATGACAAGACCTTCGCAAGAACTTTGTAAAGACTATTCATTAAGCTTACTGGTCGGAAATCCTTCAATTTAAGTGATGCTATCTTCTTCGGAATAAGGCAAATGTATGTGGAATTAGTGCATGCGTTGACTACACCCTTCTCGTAGAATTCTCTCAAAACCTTCATTACATCGTCTTTCAAAGCTTCCCATCCCTTCTTAAAAACTTCCAGCGTGTACCCATCCGGACCCGGCGTTTTATTACCTTCACATGAATCGATGGCCGCTTTCACTTCATCGATTTCAAATGGCCTCTCAAACCACTGCGTACTTTCAGTACTAATGGGACACTGTAAGCCTTCAAACTGTACTTTAGCTTTGTCTTCTCTTGTGTACGATTTTTTAAAGAAGCTTATCAACTCACTTTCGATCTCAGATTCTTCATTCACCACCGATCCATCCTCCCGTTCTAAATTCCTTATGAACTTATTCACTTTTCTTTGATTAACTATTTGATGGAACAAATTTGAATTGGCATCCCACTCGGTAACTCCTATAACTTTGGCTTTTTGATTGTATGAAACTTCCTCTTTGAACAACATTTCATCGAAATCCGATTTCAACTTCAATCTTTCGGTCTTCTTATCCTTTCCAATTGTCCCCATAGCTTCTTCTTCATCAACTTCCTTAATGCGGTGAGAAAGTTGCTCCTTCTTTATTTTAACATCCCCAAAATTCTTGTAATTCCATTGCTTTCTTTTTTGTTTTACCCTCTTCAGCTTCTCCATAAATTTGAAACCCTCCCATCCATGACCCGAACTATCTAGCCACCATTCCTTGAATTTTACCAAAAAAATTGCAATTGCTCAATCACATGTTCTCGAAGCGGAACAGAGTAGGACCCTATTTGAACTGACTCAAATCAAGGAGCAAAGGAAAGTGATCAGATGTTAATTGAACCGCCACCTCTTGCCTTGCGATTGCCATCTCTTCCCATCCAGCCGAGAACAGAAATCTATCAATCCTCGTATGAATTGTGCCATTTGTCCAAGTAAATGCTGCATTACTAATACCTGGGTCAATCAAATCCGAGTTCTTGATAAATTCATCAAAACACCTAATGCTTCTAGTCCACCTCCCCTCAACCCCACTCCAATAACCTTTCATCATCTAATTTTATATTGTCAACAAAAAAACCCTTCTTCATAACTTAGCAAGAAAATTGACAAGTTCCCAAATCCCAATCTTTTTGGCCTTTTCTTGCATACCCTGCCACCTTGTTTCTAGTGATCTTGTTTTGGTACGGAGTGTCCTATATCTAATTATCCCAGACCCACACTGACTGCTGCCTGGATAAGATAACTTGCCCTATCTATATAATAAGGGAGAATTGGTTTTTGAATCCATAAAAGATTGGAGGCCTGGCATGGAAGTGCCTTTCTAAGGGTTGGGATAAATGTGGTAAGATTTAAAGAGTTGATATGAAAGATGTATCAGGATTAAATTAGACCAATATTGCCCTTGGCATGGATTACCACTAGTTTTATTGTATGCATACACTTACTTGTCCACTAATGTCTTTATCCCAAATTGTCTGTGTTTGACTTTCACACGTTATTATAGTGCAGACTAGTTTCAACATAAAAAAAAAAAAAAATTGTTTACTATCATGACATTGTGCATTCATTATGTTCGAAAAAGGAAGCTAGATTTTTAATTTGGGACATAGTGAGGAGTAATCGACTCTTACTTTGGGATTGAGGGAGACTATGTATAGTCAGTTCAATTTGATGCAAAGATGGGGTTTAGTTGTGTATTAAGCTACTGAATTCTGAATTTGTTCAAAGTGGTTTGGTGAGTGATTAAAAAATTTTGAATTGAACAAAATAGACTGATTAATGGTTAATTGCGATATATGTTTCAGGTGTGGTCATATGTGCTGTTGTATGGTTTGTTCTTCACACTTGGGAAATTGTCCCCTTTGTCGCCGTAGGATTGAGCAGGTTATCAGGACTTTCCGCCACTAACAACTCATTTTGTGTCCATAAATAACCAATTGAAAGGTACTATACTCCCTCTTTCTTGTTCATCACTGGCAACATGATTTTATTTCTGGTTTTACAGTTGATATATATTGTTTGTATATTGATAATTTGATGTAATTTGTCCAAATAAGAGGCTTCATAGCCCTTTTTTTGGGTTTTGATTGTACCAATCTATATAATGCTGAGTTGGTAGAGTTCACAAATGTGGTTGAAGTTAACACAGTTGCACAAATATCTGCTAAGCATTATACAAACATACAATTCAACAAATATATATATATATGTAGACCAAAAAAACAAAAAACAAATATATATATATATATATATAAGATGATATGTTTAACGAAATTAACGAAATCTAGATCATTGATCTTTACTATAAAACACCATATTGACACTCCAAATATAGTCCTAGATTGATGACATACAGGTATTAGCTTTCATGCATGGTATGATAATAACAGCGAACTAAACTTGAAATAAAATAAAAAAAACTAATAAACAAACATTTATCCCTAAATCTAGATTCAACAAAAAATTGAAGTACTTGATGAACCCTAGCTATATCTAGACCTATCACTTTACTACTTTTTTTTAAATCGAAAGGGAAAACCCCTAGATTTTATTAATAATGAAAGAGACACGAGAGGAGGTGTAAGCCAAAATCTCTAAGAGAGCGCTAAAGAAAATTAAAACAAGGGAATAAAAACTACAAAATTATTTGTAATGGACAGGTTTATGGATATTCCTCTTTGGCATGCCGCTCTTGTGAATTGGATCATTGAGGCCTTCCAAGAGCAATCGATCATTTTGATCGAGTTTATGTTTTACTTCACCCAATCCTTTAGATCGAACTTCAAGGTTAGCTTCATTTAAATTGTTTTCATCATTCAATGCAGGAAACATGTTGTTAACTTGAATAGTGCTCTTGTCTTTCACAATTTTACCTCCCTTTTTCTTTACGGATTAATTGTTCAACCTACTGCTCCCTTGACCACCCTGCATTTGCACACCTAAATCATCAATCTCTTGGGAAGAATTTGTTGCAACATGTTGAACATCCATTGCTACCCTATTAATACAATGCTTGCCGACAATTTTATCAACACTTTGGTCTTACTCAGTTTGTAGCATTGTAGCATTCCTAACCTTTTTCATACTCCCAGCATTCACTTCAATGTAGCTTGAAGAACAGACAACGTGATCCTTCACCTCGTTAGCCCCCACAACCTTCTCTAGCAATATAGGCTCAATTTGTTTCTTCACCACCCATAGTTGCTGAACTTTAATTTAGTTCACCTTGAATCAGATGGCCAAACACGCCACAATTTTTACATGAAATCGGTAGCCATTCATATTCAACCCTTTGCTTAATCATATTCCCATTCGGGTCTTCAATAACAATAACTTCAGGCAAAGTAACATTAACCTTAACCTCAACACAAACTCTAGCAAATGTAATTCTTTCTCTATCAGCTGTCATCTTATCAATGAATAAAAGCTTGCCAATAACAATAGCTATTTTACTTAGCAAATGAGGTGACCATAAATGCAACTTCAAATTTGGATATCTCACCCCAACAGGCACCTCCACCAAGTCCTCCCTCTCCAAATTAGCTTCAACAGTCCACGGTTTTACAATCATAGGTCTAGAATCAAAGGACCAAGGCCCAGCCTCCATAACCTTCGTTCGAGTTTCAATGTCCTTGAATTCTATCACGTAAACTCCTGTTTTCAATAGAAACATTTTAATCTCCCCATATTTCCCCCATTTTCTTGCAATAAATTGTTTCATCACATTATATGGGGGCTTAGTGCACACTGTTAATGCCTTTTTCTACCTTTGGAGTTCTTGGGCTACATCACTTTCCTCAAACCGTACAATCTTAATGCCATCCTTTTCAACTGGAGCAATAAATTAGAATTCAGCAACAGATGCCCTATCTCTATTAGGAGCCACAGTCTCAACACAATTCATAATATCATATTTAGGTTTATCAGAATTTTCTCCTTGTAATACAGGGAAGTGCTTAACAAATTCAGAATTGACATTAATATCCATAACAACGAAAGGATTGACTACCTTATCAACATAATCTGTCTCAGTCAATACCAATTTCTGATTAAAATTTTGAGAAATTGCTGATTCCAAAGTTTCGTTGTTGCTCTGATCTAGTGGAGACAAACTGGAAATCACAGCCATAGTTACCGAAAAGCCCTAGGTGGATTTTGAGATGGCCATAGCTCCAAATTCCCCTCCTGTCGGTGGGAGAGAAACCCCCGCCAATTTGTTGCACCCCCTCTTTTGCATTGGAGTTGCACCTTCTCTCCCTGTTATGTTTTCTCTCTTATCCGATCTCACGGTGAATTGTGGAACCGGCGAGATGTACAGCCTTGTTCCGTTTCTCTGTCTCTCTCTCTCTCTTCACTGACTTGTCCTATGTTTACTATTTACATCAATTCTTTGGTGACGACTGGGTTGAGATATAGGACAACATTAAAGAATGTGCTGATAATGAACAAATCAAGTTCCTCACAACACGTTCGTCATCCGAATCGAGGAATTCGATCGTAATGGTCGAATTTTGGCCTTCATCGGATAAAGTAAACGGAGAGTTCGCATTTCAATCAAGTGGAATATTTGCATTCAACAGCTCAGATGCAAAGTCGAAAGAATGTGATGTTGCAATGTCTTCAACAACCAAAGCCCAGCAAAACGGGCACCATGGATGAGAATGCAACCTTGTATCAGTGGAAAGCATGATGACAAACGGTCAAATTCGTCGCCATGTCACCGTCCTTGAACTCGCTCAAGCAAATCATGCAATGTTCCGTGTCATCGTTGGACGATGACCTGTAAATGAATTGTGGGACCGAAGTGATGGCCTGTTCTTGGAGGCCCCGAGCAGGGGAATTGCATTCACTCACATAGAAATGAGTGGTATTATAGACAATATTTTTCTTACAACGACGATAAATTAAGGCTCCGTTTAATAATAGTATGAAAAATGATTAAAAAAAAATTTATTTGTTTTGTGTAAAAGGTTGAAAAATTAGTTGAAACGTGTGATGAGATATTTTTCATTTTATGCTTATTTTTATGAGATCCTTTATAGAAATTTTTTCGTATCCTCATTCCCAAAGGATTTTTTTTCATGAAAAAGGGCACAGAATAAGAATATGTCGAACTATATACCTTAACTTATTTTTTAATTTTTTACAAAAGTCAATTATTTATATTTTCATTTTTCTTTTTCATGTTTTATCGAATGGACTCTAAAGAAGATAAGGAACAACGGGACACAAGTACACAACAAAAGTAATAACGAGTTTGCGTGGATTTTTTCTTCTTTTTTGGGGTTACATAAAGATTAGGTGTGGGGAAGTTTCTTTCAAATTTTAGGTATATAGTGGTTCTTACCTATCATTCACAAAGAGAGATTATTGGTAGCAGGATTCGAACCTAAGCCTTACAAGTGACGTTTTTGAATCTTTACTAACTCAACCAACTCTCATTAGCTTGTTGTGTAGGTTTTTTTTGATCGGCCTTGCTGTGTAGATTATAACACCTAGGGTATGGAAATATTGCTTTGAAATGGTGAAAAAGACTGGATGGGGATGAGAGTGGTACTTAATGGATAATGGAATAGAATTGAAGAAGATAATGAATAATGTTGACTTTTATCCAGTATTTAAACACTTAATTTTGTTAATTATGGAAATTTAATGTAAGAATCGTTAATTGGTTCTGCAAAAATGATGTGGGTTAAAGAATGGAAGATGAAGATGCAGTATCAAAGTAATTATGGAAAGAAAAAAGTATAACAAAAAATGATCAACTTTTGAGTTTTTTCCCCCTTGTTACGTATTTCATTTCTTGTTCTTTATCCTCGCAAAAGTGAAATGTCCAGTTGCCGAAGCCGAGGGTTAGAACGGTATGGAGTGATATACACGTGTAATTACAAAGGAGCCACAATCATGACCCGGGCCTTTGGTTTTTTTATACGATAGTTATCGTTATCCAATTCAATGTACTATATCATGGACACCGACCGTTAGTCTTTGATATTTTAGGGACTTAATTTCTAACTTTCAGCTAATTGAAAAAAACAAAAGTTGGAAAAGTGAAATGGCAACCTTCACTTCTTGTCAGGAAGGATTGAAGGAATGCTAAGCAAATAAAGGACTACATTTATTTTTCCAATTTTCCAGCTAAATGAAAAAGAAAACTAGAAAAAAATTAAGAAATTACCCCTTAAATTCACTTGGTTTTGATGAAGCAATATTGCCAAAATAGAACTTTAATTGCTACTGACAACAGTTTATGGTGTTGGAGACAAGGGTGCTAGGAAACAGGCGTTTATGATTTTAAATAGATCAATGATGTTTAATTGGTTGGTTTTCGGCTTGCTCACAAACACCCCTAATACTTAAAACGAATGAATGTTAGTCCATGTTATGTTTTAAGCAATAACCAATTAAAATAGAGAGTAGCGTAAAGTCGCAGTTGAGCATGATAAACAAATTCTGGACTCGGTTTTCATACACCACTTTAACCAATTTGTCCAACATCAAATACTGCCTTGCATTTCCCTAAAGAAAAATATGAAAAACAAAATGCTTACCCTGCATAAATTGGTCGTGAATCCCGTGGTAGGTCCTATTAGAAGAATATAACAAGCTGCAAGGAAAACAAAAGAAAGGTAAGGAACTGTGTGGTTCTCTGCAAATGGGAGATTGGTATCGAGTGTATATTTACCTCTATCATATATTCTTGGAGATTTCCACTTTTGCTTTTTCATTAAAGCAGCCCAAATAATTCACATAGCCATATAGAGTACAACCACCCTTTGCAAGCATTTTCAAAAGTACAGACATATGAAAACAATGCTTCAATCAAAATCATCCCATTAAATTCTCACTTTTTTCCCCTTGCCCGCTTTGCTAAGAATAGAATCATACATTCAACACTTAAATCCCTTCTCCTTTTATCTTTGTTCAATTACAAATCCTTTTACACACTAAAAACTAGCACAATTAAGCAAAAACAATGCAGAAAAGGGAGAGTGAGCAGCTTGGCATTTGCCACAGGCTATTCAACTTGATCATGAACGGCCTCATTGCTCGAGGCCTCAAGAGAGTGACCAGGGCCCCCACCATGGTCGATTCTGTCGAAGTACCCCTCGAGGGCTCGTCGAAGAATGGACCTTTAGAAGTTCCTATTGAGCTCAATCATGCCAATGGGCTAGAGAATTGGGTTTCTTTCGAAAATCTTGATTCTCCAGTTCAAGATATGGGCCCTAAAGATCGCCTAATTATGCATGTTGGTGACGATCATTCATTAAAGCAGATGGGTGAAATTGATGGAATTGTTACAAATACGGGTCGGTCCAAGAATAAAGGTAAGATGCCTATGGTTGATCAAGAAAATACAGATTCACAAGCACGCATTTCAAGTACATTGACAGAAAATGGAGAGAGAAGGGGAGTGATTATCAATGGAAGCAGAGAGGACCGAAGGGGCGAGAAGAATATCGAAAATAGTATTGGTAGCGATAAAACAAAGGGTCCTCCCAGAAATGTGTGGCACTTGTGGAGTGTGGATGAGAAATCGGATGAATTTATACGTAAGAAGAAGGAGGCCATGAGAAAGAATTATAGCCTTGATCATCCAAGATAATCTTGATATATGTATGTTGCCTAATAACCTAGAGTGGAAATTGTTCTCTCTGTGTCATTTACTTCCTCTACAACTGTTGAGAATAAGGGTTTAAAAATTTAAATGCTATATAGGTTTCACTGGACTTTTAAACTTTAGAACTTTTGAATTCTATGTATTGATCTGTTTGTTTTACTTGAAAAATAATTGAATTTGTTAGAATTGGAAGAAATACTACCAAAAAAAGAATTGTTTTTCTCCCCATGAGCGTATTGCCATTAAAAATAGTATAAATGCTGTTAAAACTAATCCTCATTCCCTTACCCCTAACCGCTGTGCCGAAATACCCATTCATTATTTAATTATAAATTTATTCTTTTAATATGTTATCTCCATATATACATATTGAAAATCTAATTAGGAGCACAAAACATCATTAATTTTATTGGGTTTGCAATTTTGGCCATTTGCATGGTTAAACATAAAAGGAACTAGAATTGCATAAAAAATTTCATTGATTTAGTTTTTATAGATCCATTTTTGATGGGGACAAAATTGGATGGGGTCATGTGGTCTCCAATGATGAAACAACACGTGTTCACTCTCAACTAAAATTAATTTCTTTTTCATTTGATTTAAATAGATAAAAATAGACAAGTGTCGTTATTTTTATTGGAACTCTATGACCCCA
The DNA here is from genome assembly GCA_021464415.1 of Lonicera japonica. Taxonomy (NCBI): domain Eukaryota; kingdom Viridiplantae; phylum Streptophyta; class Magnoliopsida; order Dipsacales; family Caprifoliaceae; genus Lonicera; species Lonicera japonica. The sequence continues at coordinate 4,886,171 of CM038463.1, forward strand.
TCCAATTTTGCCCCCATCAAAATTTTTTCCTACTCTGTTCAAATTGTACGACAATACTTATTTATTTATTTGAAAAAAATGAAAAAGAAAACTAAAGTTGTCCTCGACTAGGTTAGGCTTGGTCATTTTTTAAGCTAAGTCTATCTAGTTTGAGAATGGTGCCCAAACCTGCATAATTGTCGTCCTTTTATATTCCACGACCTTAATTTATATGCACTAAAACAACAAAATTACTCTAATATCTTTATATATATGCACAATCAAAGCTAATTAAAGGGAAAATGTATTTCGTCAAGTAGAATTATCTTAGTACCTCAAAATTTCATCCCACTTGCAAGAAAGAACGCAAGTCCATTAGTTTAAATGACAAAAATGGAAACTTAAACAATTATAAGTAAAGATTAATTTGTCACAATAACATATTAATAATTATTATAGACATATTGTTCCCACTATATATTAATAAGATAATTATTATACAATGCTATTTTATAATTCTCTCACACACACATATATTTATATATATATCTTAAATTGTAGAATAATATTTACATTTTAAAAATTCATACAATTTTGTAATAGTATTTGTTTTGTTAGAAAATTGCATCACTCACAAAGTTTAATTACAAAATGCTTTAATACTTAGCATTTCCTTGACATAAGTAAAATTTTAAACTTTAGTAAATTTCAAAATCCCGATAATTTCATTTGTCAGAAAAGACGAAACATATTTGGTGTTTGGCAACACACGCCGTAAAATTTTCAGCATATAATAAACAATGTCGTGAAACTGCTGGCATTTTATGGTAAATATCAGGAAAATATAGTACTTGATTGAAAGTGTCAGGAATTTTCGGGATTTGATTTAAAATAACCCAAATTCCTGGCATTTGATACAAAATGCAAGTAATTCTTGGCATTAGGAACTAAATGTCTTTAATTTCCGACACTTTTTCAACAAATGCCGATAAAACTTAATTTCTCACACTTAATTTAAATGCTGCTAAATAAATGTTCCTAAAAGGCACTTTTCTCGTAGGGAAAAATTAAAAAGGATTAATTTTAAGACAATCAAAGGAGAAATAGTATTGATCCAAAGGAAATTTTGAACACATTCAATCAATATCCGGCCAAATCAACCACAACATCATCATTTCATTTTAATGTCAAGAACAAAGATAAGCAACAACTCTCAAAATCTCCCTCTCCCATGCTCCAATTTTTCCATCCATCCTTATCCTCTATTTTTAATTCAAGATTAACAATGGCTTTCAGTTTCAACATCTCTCAATAGAGGAAAAAGTTAACACAAAACCCTCTTTTAATCCCTTTCATCTTTCCTCTAAGCCAACCCACATTTTAAAAATAAATAAATTAATCCTTTTCCCTTTTCTCCCTTTTTTGTACACTAATTAAATGACACATCAAAGATCAAACCCCATCTTCATGTTTTAATTAAAGAATATAAATAGTTCCATGCCCCCAATTTTACATTTCTCTTATTCATCATTCTTTGAAAACATGCTTAGATGATCGATAAAGATCATATGGTGCCCATAAATGATCTAGATTACACAACTTTCTCAAATCGAGCCTTAACCATGGCTTCCCTTTACCACTCCAGTGAAGTAAACTAATTGGACCAGGGTGAAGATTCCTGCATTTCCCTTCAATATTATCACCACCTAATCCATTTGGGTTCCATCTATGATCAACCCCTTTTATATTCCCGGCCAAAACTAGCAAAAATGGTGGTAATGACCCCAAATGATAAATCCTCTTTTGCCTTTGTACTGCCATCCATTCTTCAACCTTTTGAGTATACCACCCTGCCTCCATTTATCTACATCCACCACTATCACCCTTGTGTTAAAATAACAAGGGCGCCTCCCATCAAATGTTTTAGATAAATTCGGGTTGGTCCAAAATGCGTCGATGAAATATTGTGTAAAATCCGCAAGGCAATATTCTGGCGCAATTAGTACTTTTTCATTTAACTCGACTCCCCATAGTTTTTTTATATCGTCCACTATAACTAGGTCTGAGTCCAAATATATAATGCATTTTATGTCTGTTGGTATTATGTCTGCGAGGTATATACATACGTAATTAAAGGGCTGGTCAAGGGCCTGACGAATTGACATTGATATTTTACCCCGGACCCCGTTAGCGTCAAATCGATAGACTCTAAAGTTGAGATAAGGGAAAGCTAATTTAATGTTTGACATAATGTCAGGTTGGTACTGGGCCCACAAAAAATGGAAAACCACGTTCTCGGGACACATGGAGTGTTGTAGGATGGATACGACTGCTGCGGTGGTGCCATGTAGGTAATTGGCGCCGAGGGTCATTACCACGTGGATTGGGTCCTTTTTTGGGAACCCACATGTTTCACTGTTCCAAGAGGCGGGGGCTTCTCGAAAATTAGGGAGGGGTGGTGTGGGTTTAGGGATAAAGCCGAGGCCGAAGCCTGCAGCGGTGGTGGTGGTGGATGTGGCGCCGAGGAAGAGAGACAGGAGGCTGAGGAGTGGAAGAGAAGGTAAGCTCCACCAGGTGGCCATCTTGTCTATGGGGGGTTGGAATTTAGGGGGCTAAACAAGAAGGGGCAAGGGGAAAAAAGAAAGAAGCGCCATAAAAGGGTAGATTAAAGGAGAGGTTTTTTTCTCTCTCCCCTCTCTTTTTTTTCCTATCTTTTTCTCTTTCTTTTTTTTTTGAGAAGAGGATTGAAATGGAAGTGATAGAAAAAAGGAGGAAAAGAGGTTGGGGGATTGTGAAGAAGAGAAAAAACCTCGGACCTTTGTTTTAGTAAGGACACTCCCACGCATGCATACATGTTCCAAACCTAATTTTGCATATAAAAGATTAATGTAATTATAGTTTTGCGAATTACAACGACAAGGATTGAAACCTAAATTCCAAACCCCCTCTCCCACCTCATCTTTTGGTTCTCGCGTCAATTAATAATACCACTAGGGTGTGTTAGTCGTGTGGGATTAGAAGCAGGATAGGATTAATTAATCCTATCCGATGTTTGTTGTCGGAAATGATAGGATAAATAAATCCTGTCATGTGTTTGGCGCGAGAGTGGATAGGATATTTTAATCCTATCCCACGTTTGGCATAACACGGGATTGGATTGTATTCGGGATTAATTATGATTTTATCCCTTTAAAACCGGATAAATATATACCACCCCTATAGGTGGTATTATTTTATCCCATGATTGTCGGATATTAAAATAAATATAAAAATTAATCTTTTTTTAATCTTTTTCTTTACACCTTTTAGATAATCAAATTTATTAATAAAAAATTTCAACTACCAAAAATCACAGTAACTCAACTAATAAAATTTAATTCTTTTATAATATTACATATTTTTTTATTAAATGAAGATATTTATAATAAACTTTAATTTTAGAAAAAATGGTAACATCAGGATTTGAAATTGTACTTAAAGCCTAATTCGTAAATATTGTACGTGATATAGAACTTTTCTCCCGAAAGAGGTTTTTACGAAATTTATTTATAAATAGAAGAATCGTATTAGTTAAAAAAAAATTGCACAACAATTAAAATTGCATATATTTTTAAAAGAAAAGCAAGTTGTATTATATAATATCTGGACTTGTAATCCAGAACTCCATCAAATGCAAATTTTATTAAATCTTTATCCGACTAATCCTTATCCTGTCCGATCCCACTTAATCCTTATCCGACTGATTCATTTGCTATCCTGTCCCACATAATTCCTATCCGACTAAGTCCAGCTCTTATCCTATCCGGCCTTTATCCTATCATATCCTACCTCTTTATCCGGCGCGCCAAACGCACCCCTATAGTATAAAATTAATGACTAGTTATTAATAATCTTTTGTAGGTGTAAATTTTGGTTTTGGATATTTGAGTGCTATTTGTTAAGGGGATTAATTTTAAAACTAACACTGATCTAAAATATTAATCTAACAAAAGTTTAGTTAATAATTTTGCTGCATGTTGGCTTACTCTTTGTTCTAGTAATAATAAAGTTCCCAGTTTGATTTTCACAAATGGTAGTATTAACCATCAGTAAAAGTAGGCTAGATTCATTACTTGTATAAACAAAGTGCACTACACCAAAATGGGCAAATTGTCACTAAAAATCTTAGAGCCTTTGTCACGATTTTTGTCCGTGACAATGTGTTGTCACATTTTTCAACCAAACAAAGGGCAATAAGCACAAAAAGGACCTATGCAAAAAGAAATATCATAGTCGGTGATAGTAATGTCATGGTTTTAAACCGTGACAAGTTTATAAAAGTATATATATCAATTTATACCGAGACAAATTATAATTAGATGTCTCACTTATAAGCGAGAATACTCCCTTATCATTTCCCCCCAAAATTCTAAATGTCACACTACTCACTCATTTATTCCTTTCGTCCTTCATTCTCTTCATCCCCCTCTCTTACAAATATTTCTCCTTTCTAATCTCAACAATGTCATCTCTACCGGTTTTTAGTAAATGGTCCAGTGGAAAATGGATCGATAAATTCAGCCAATGTGTTGTTCTTCAACAGCCATATCCGGCTTATGAAAGACTCTTCGCCCTTGCAGAGGCCTCAAATTTTGGTTCAATTAATAGATATTGCAAGTGAAGATGATGTAATTAATATAGTAGGTTATTTATATTATGAAGAATGAGCTGTGAGATGGAGAGATCTGAGGTCAAAACACAGATCTATCCAAATAAATTCCGTGAAGATTAACAAGTGCTCATCCACCACAAAACCTAGCATTCATAGAAGAATGACCTGTATAGGTAAATCTCTCTATTTGGGTTGTCTATGAGCTCGGCTTAAATAGAATTATAGACTGACTCGTGTAATTTTATTGCACAAGGATTTTATAGCTGATTATTTTTGTCACACAAGGCTTATTGAGCCTAAAGTGTTTTTCTCAGGTTCCTTATTTTTTAGATGAAGTAACACGGTGGAGATTGGAGATTTCTGAGTTCAAGAAGCAATTAGAAGACACCAAATATAACGGAATTTCGTAAGGCTTCAGTTGTAACTAGTCCAGGCAATACAACGAGATAGGTAAATATTGATTAGATTCTAAAAGAATAATTAAGGACATATTTTATTACATTGGCATTACTAGGAGATGTCTTTTATAAAAGCTGCTTGTTTAGTCATGCATTAGAAGTTAGAACCTTTTCTCATCTTTTGAATTATATTAAGAAAAATCTAGAAGGTCCACTTCGTTTCAAGGGATCAGGCTGCGGCCGGTTCCATCCCTTCAGGTGAAAAAGTCATTTTTTTCTTGGAAAATGTTGTTTTATTTTTATTACTAATAGTCCGTTTGGATTGAGGGAAAGAGGAGGAAAAGAAAGGAAAAGAGGAGGAAGTATTATATTTCACTCGTGTGGAATGATTTATAAAAGGGAGTGGAGAGGAAAATGAGGGATTGTGAGGGAATGCCAATCCCTTCTATTCTTTTATTTTGTTTCCTTCCAATATTAGGAGGATTGGGAGGGAAAAGAAAAGTTTTTAATGATATTTTTGCGTTATTCCAAATTTAACTCTAATTTGTTAATAATATATTAAATCACATTCCTTTCCTTTCTCTTCTTTTTTCTATCCAAACAAGATTTATTTTCATTCAATTCTTTTCCATCCTTAGCTGTCCAAACAACAATAAAATTAAACTCAATCCTTTCTATTCTATTCCATTAATTTCCTTCCTAATTAACTATATCCTTTCCATCCATCCCCTTCAATCCAAACGGACCGTAAATTATTAAATAAATATTTAATTACTTATTCATTAATGAAATAATACTTCTTTAAGGTACAATCATTTTGGGCAGTTTTCTCCTTTAGGGGAAGAGAAACTGCAGCCCAACTTCTAAGAGATTATGTTCAACTAGTATATCACCCATGCATTGCACGTGTAACATAACATGAAAAATATTATATGGCATAACACTTGCTTTTCTTAATAACAATGATGCACAGTCACTCTTCTTGAAGGCTGCGTGTCTTGCCCAATACGTGTTAGACATGTGGAAATACTCTGACACGCGTGTTAGAGAGTGTCATATATTTTATTTTAATTTTTTTAGTCGGACAAGTAAAGAACACATTAAAGAAACGGGAAGGACACTAAAACGAGATAAAATTAAAAATAATTAAAAATATATAAGGTGAAAATAATAATAATACAAGTTAATAATAAAACAAGTGAGCTCTTTCCCGCAAAACCTAGCCCCCACTCCCCCAGCCACCATCAAAACAAAACCTAGCCCCAACTCTCAGCCATCGACGACTTCTCTCCAGCTTCGATGACTTCACATGTACGTTACTCTCTCTCCGTCTCTCTATTTATCTCAATCTCCGACTCTCTATCTATCTCTGTCTTTGTCTCTCTCTCTATATACACATGTATGTGTTTTACCATAGCTGATTACTATGTGTTTTACAACAGTTGATTGCTTTGTGTTTTACAACAGCTGTATTTCTCTCTCTCTACATAGTATTTTTAAATGGGACAGGTTTGGTACTAAGTTAGTGATTGATGGAGCTTAATTCATTCATCTAATCATTTTTGAAATTGCTTTATTTCAAAAATTAAACAGAGCACTTGATGAGCCGGAGTTGGAGTCGACATCGATGCGGGTCTTTACAATGGTAGTATCATCTTTATATCATATTTGAAACAGAGGCAGTTTTTCTTCCAAAGTACGTGTTGTATAATTTGTATTCTGAATTTACCTTTCCAAACAAAGAACTTTCTCTATGATCTTAGGTGGCGTTTAGTAAAAAAACTGAAAATCGAAAATTGAAAAAGTTGTTTATTTAATTCTATAAATTGTATATGAATTGTTGTTTGTTTGAATATAACACATCTGAAAATCGATTTTTTTAGCATGATAATTTTGCTCTTATTATTTTATTTTGATTACTTTTCTCCGACTCATGCTCTTTTTCCCTCTCAAAACTACCCACCCTTCTTTTTCAACATTTTCCCCTCACCAGGAAAAACTCCATTTTCCGCTGATCAAAAACCCAATCCAAAACTCAGTTGCCCATATCGATCTCTTGATTTTCTAAGCAATATACATAAATAACCAGTTGTTTTAACACAAAATGCCTCCTCACAGCCCCTACCCCTTCTTTCAATCTCATGTACTCTTCCTCACTAACCCCACCAAGCAACTCCTTTAACCGTGGTATCTCCGCCACCTCCACCAAGGCGTGAGCGTGCCTTTGACCGTTTTGTGTTTGATACACCTTTTATGAAATTTGATAAGAGTTAAGGTGGATTGGAAGACCAGTGGAAGAGGCGTACAATTCTTCAAATTGGAGGTTATCTCCCTTCGAAAATGGAGCATTTGTTTGGCTTGTAATTTTGTTAAAAGAAAGAGGGTAAAATGGACATTTTACACCTTTTAAAATTAAGTTTAAGATTTAAGTGGTAAATTTGCTACTAAAAATTTTGAATGAAAATTTTAAGTGGTAAAAATTAAGTGACCACTTAATTTTTTGGGTTACTAAACAACTTTTTGAACCACTTAAATCTAAAAATTTTAAGTTTTCAAATTTAAGTGGTAAATTAAGTGGAAAGTGAACAACCCTTAAGAAGATTTTTTTTTGATTTTTCACAGTTCCATATGCATATTCGAAATGTCTCTCTGATGTAATATTTACTCATAAGGAATAGGTGCAACATATTTTGAGATTAGTATAACAATTAATTTGGGGCAGGTGGTTCCAGAATTAGTTTGACTGTTTTAGGTTGAATGAATAGTAAATTTATGATAAAATGTTGTGGTTAATGGTTAACGTGTTATGGATTTTGGATGTTCTTGAAAGTCTTTTAATTAAGAAATATAACTGAAATAAAGTAATTAATCTTCTGCAATAGAAATGGACTTATTTGGAATTGGTGTATGAAGCAAATCAAAGCCTTGCATAAAGTTTTTCAGGTTGTAATATTAATCTATCCTAAACCAATATCCAAAATTTAAATTCATATATTGAATCATCTCTAACATTCAAAGAACTGTGTATTCACTTTTGCTAGTGAGATCACAAGGTGCAATTTTACCACTTAAAGTTGTGGTACAAAGGTCAAAAAGGTTATTGAACACATGTGTCAGTTTTGTCTGGTGTATAATTGTATATAAGCAATAAAAAGTATAAATGATTGGAAGTTGTCTGGGGGACATTTATATGGTTTAAGAAAAATCATTTATAGAAAATATTTTCATATTTGTTCTGAAGACTTTTAAGTAACTGGATTTTTTAAGTCATGATGGGATTAATGGGCGTCCGTTGGATGCTTGGCCTTACATGGTTTGGGTCTAATGTTTTTCAAGAAGATCAATATCCAGATACGACAAGCAATAAAGGTATAAAATTTTCTTTTTCATTATAAATTCTCCAATATGAGATTTTTTATTATGTCTTTAATCTTTGTGACTTGTGTGCTCCAAAATTGTAACATGGTCATGGCTAAAATGCGTTGTTGTGAAAAATCAATAGTTAAAATAGAAAAAAAAGCCTTCGGTGATGCTCTTCATTGTCCTAGACTTCTTCCATTTCATTTGATATTTATATTTTTAGGTTGATGATTTAAATCTTGCTTTTGATGATCTTATTGAATATGTATATGGGCTAAAGATGCAATCATTTACAATATTAACGTGATAAAAGGGAACCTAGTCAAAAGGAATTAGTTTAAGCTTTCAACAATGACTAAATTTTCTTTTGGTTCTTATAGGCCTTATAATTGTTTTCTATGCTTTAAGGTTATGTATTGCATGAAAGAGATATGTCCTAGAACCATTCATAGATTATGATTTGTACTTGGATATATTATGCTTATTATCATTAATAAAGTTTATTTCATTTTACTTTATATTCTCTTGTAAATAATATATATTAATACTAGTTCATCAAGTACATGACTTGATTGTGGGATGCTAGTAATGTTATAATAATATTATTTAGATGTCTCTAATCATGTATCAATAACCTAGGATCACATTGATATAATGATTAGAGTATGGGTCAGCTGATGACTATGTTCCACAAGTCATGGATATGGAGATATCAAGCTGAACACACTGATACTTATTGGGGAATAAAGTATTGGACCGACCCGCTTTGGGGACACTGTGAGGAGTATTACATAATGTCATCAGTGATGTTTCCCATTTATGATATCGTATTATCCTCAGACCTGAGATCGTCATGGTTACTAACATAGGGAATAACATGTTAGGCATTATCAAACGTTGCTCTTGACCGAGTAATTATAAAGATGATGATCAAGCATACTATGAACTATATAGAGGTATATGGTTGATCAAGATGGGATTTGTTACTCTCATATAATGAGAGAGATATCTTTGGGCCCCTTGATAAGTATAATTAATATTTGCATGGCCATGCACAAATGATGTGTCATTTGTATTAGATTAATTATACTTAGAGATCAAGAAATAAAGATTGAACTATATAAGAATGACACTTGCCTAGTCTTGTGTTCAATCTAGATATCGATTGACAAAAGGAGTTAATATGTGGAATATCAATTTAAGGTTGTGTCATTTTGACCTTTATACCCTTTGGGTAGTAGTAATGTTTTACTAGAGACCGCTTACTATTCGTATAATAAAACGGACTTTTAATTGTACTGTCAAAAAGTATAAACCTATAGGGTCGCACACCAAAACGAGTTGGATCAAAAATGAATTAAAACGGACCAAGCTAGTTGGACTTGGGCCTAATTCGTTTGTTGCTTAGGGTTCTCACTAAGGTTCCCCTTTAAAAGGAAACCTTTGTTCTTCTTGGCTGTCTAAGAGAGTTCTAGAGGCAAGAAATACGAAATAGTTGAGAGAACCCTAAATGGCGCTAGTACACCAAGTAAGGATCTGATCTCGTTCGTGTGTGCACACCGTAGATGCGTTGTAATTTCTACGCTAGGACAACAACAACAGAAGGATATAATCCACCGTATTCATTGCATTAAATCGAAATCTCATACAAGGTATGTCTTCTGTCGATTTTATTGAACAGTGTAGATCATAGGGTTTAATGATTAGTGCAGAAATTTTGTGTATGCGATGCATGTTTGCTGCCCTAATTCCTACACTGGTGTGGTTTGATTTGTGATGTTTTAATGTACTTCATATATACCCGTTCAGTTGTTTGTGTAATATCTTGCATTTTTGGAACATTTTTTTTTCTAAGCAAGTGGAAAAATAATAAACTAACTAAAGATGAATTCTCATAGCAAAATCCATCGTTCTATACTGATTTTCAGTAATTTTGTGCTATATTTTAGTGGAAAAATAATTTGAAACTAAGTCCCTTATTTTTCCTGGTCACTCACCCTTAATTTTAAATTGCAACTTTTATAATTTAGAGGTGTATTATTTCTATTTTGAACAGTATTTCCATCCAGACAATATGTCGTCTTCAGAAAAGATGAATCTTGAGCTTAAGAAAGTCAGACACGAATTCAAAATATCAGAATCGGATTGTGGATCTTCCCGTGTTCAAGGTAACTTGTCTGCATATAAGTTGTCTCTTCTCTAATTTATTTAATATCCTCTCCCCTTTTTATTATCCTTTAACACATTTATGCATAACAGCCCAGGAAACCTTAAAGTGGATCTTCCCAGATTTTATCTAATTTTTTAGGGCTGATAACCCTTTTTAAACTTATAATATGTTAGAAAGGTCCGTGAGGTGGCACAGCTCATGTAACAGGACATGTATACAAAAAACTTAATAAAAAATGTCATACTATGATCCATACCTAAGAAGAGCTGTCCAAAAACACAACACAAGCACATGATAGAACCCTTGTCCAACAAAAACAAAATAGGAAGAAAATGATTATACAAATTCTATATCTATATAGATTAACTTGACAACATTTCAAAATCTATATTTATATGGATTAACTGGACATCATTTCAAAATATATATCTATGATTCCCTTTTCAAGATTTTGATGCTAAATATTGATTATTTTTTGTGTATTGGACGGCATTTCATTACCTGGAAGAAGAATAAGAAGAAGATTGAAGTGAACAAAAAAGGTTCATGTAAACCATTACCTCCTGGAGAATAAAGAGCAGAAGAACAATTTCTAAAATGAAAAAATATCCTTATTATGTATTTTTGAAACAACTATATAGGCAATCACAATGCTAAATAAACTTTTCAATTGCCCATGCAGTGCATTAACTTTATGGATGATTATACAAATTCAGGAATCAAATTCAAAGCAAATTCCCGTAACAATTACCCGTGCATTGCATTAACTCCATAGATGTTTTTAATGGAAACTTTATTAATAATAATAAAAAAAAGTACAGGAAAAAAATTTAGGCAGGAATTCTAGTAAAACTTCTTGGTCAGACTAGCCCATTTTTATATAGACATGGATATAGATTGGCCACGACAGCAAGTGGCTTTCGTATTATGGTCACGCAAGGTAAGTTATTCAAAGTGTGCGTGATAACACATTTTTCATTTTAACATTTCATATTTTTCATTCTGTAGTGGTGTGTGACTGGATAGTCTTCCATGTAATCAATTTCTATTTAATTCCTCATGTACCTTACGTTTATTTTCCATTGAATTAATTAATTTTCCATGTATGTTATGTTCTTGAACCTTTCTAATTAAGAATCTCTTAAGTGTCCCTAGTTTATGACCGAAATTTAGCAAACAAGTGAGCTGGCAAACAAGAATGTTTGTGATATTGAACTATATTAGGCGTTCCACTTTTGGAAGAGAGTCAAGTAAAATTTAAGGAAGGTAACTAGTTTCATACTTTTTGATACATATATATAGCAAAAGAATGATTTTCTTTAACTACTAATCCGTTGAGGCAAATCCTGTTTGTATTAAAAAATTTAAGCTGGGGTCATTTATAATGTAGTTTTGGATCAATTGTGCCTAATTTTAAACAATTTTTAGTTGGGTTTTCTTGCTGTTGCCATACTATACGGAGAAAATGTTTGTTGGTTTAGGGCAAATGTGGAAAATCAGTAGGACTTTTGATGGAGGCTTTGTTTTAGTGAATTTGTAATTAACTTGCATTGCATCTTCTTGAAGTTCGGGTTCATTTTCAATTGTACAAATGTCCATAAAAAATAAGAAGTAAGGGGACTAAAGTCCATGTAGAAATGCCAAAGTTGTAAAAGGTGTTGAATCTTAATTCAGTTCTGCGATAGTAGTTGGAAGTATTAGTTTGCTGTTACTAATGCAATGGTATGAATAGCATGATCACACTGTTGATATAGTAGTGAGAATGATTCTTTCTCATATAATGAAATTGTTCTAGAACTCCTGACTTGTAAGTGCCGATACCTTAATCTTCAATTTAATTCCTGGTACATATAATTTAATATAAGTTTTTCTATGTCAATATTTAAGGTCCATGAATACGTTGTAAATGATTTCTTGTTGCAAATGAAGAGAAGGTGAAGTTGTTAAGATGAAAGCAAAATCATTGCATTTTCTCATTTCCTTCGTTTCTTTTTCTAGCGGCCAATGGAGAATCTAGAATTTTGAATTTGGGGAGGCCAAACCACAAGAAAAAAAATAAAATTGATATAAAATAACTAATATAAAACAAGCTTAAAATAAGCTAACTTGGAAAGATCTGCAATTGTTAAGGAATTAAAGATAAATTTCCTTGTGATACAAATCGTGGACTAAATTATAATAAATATTGGGTTTCCTTTTTTGTCAAAATTTTAATATTAGGTTTCAGTGTCAAAATTTAGATATATGTTGTATATATATATATATATCTTATAATACACACACACACATATAAATGAAAAGGCATATTGTTGTGGAAATAACTGAGTTATATCTTTTATTAGGTAACACTTTTAAATAGGGCATGAATACAATAGTACATAGGGTTTACAAGGGAGCCCAATATAGCCCCTAATACATAATTTACACAGTAAAGTCCTTAATACATATTTTATCTAAACGATAGCACACAGTGTGTAATTTCTTTCAACACTCCCCTTTGTGCTGAGTCAGAGATAGAGTGGTACATGTATTGTTGCCTCGTTAAAACCTTGTCAAGTCACAAAAACCCTGTGGGAAAAATAACCTTGATTGAAGGGAAAAAAGTACAACATTATGACAATTATGTTAGACTTCCTCCGTTGAGTCTATACTTCCATTTGATCCTTTCTTCGATCAATATAGTTTGCATGTATCGTTACCTTGTTAAAAACCTTGCCAAGTAACAAAATTCAGTGGGAAAAATAAACCTTGATATAAGGAAAAGAGTATAACGTAACATTATGTGGATGCTAGACTCTCCCTCAAGTCTACACCTCCCGTTGATGTTTACATTAATCAAGAAATTTGAAAAGCTTATGCATGTATCATTGCATTGTTAAAAACCTTACTAAGTAATAAAACCCTGTGGGAAAAATAACCTTAGTTAAAGGAAAAGAGTACAACGCGATCGATGACTTGCATATGTTAGACTTCTCCTTAAGTCTATGCTCCCCCTGATCCTTACATCGATAAAGGAAGTTTGAAAAACCTAGCATTCCTATGCTTTTCACATGTTTATTAAATATAGCCTAAGGCAAAGATTTGTTAAACAAATCTTCCACATTATCCTTAGATCTTACTTGATTCACTTGAATCTTGAGGAGAGCCAGTTGTTGCTGATTATAGAAAAACTTTGGAGATATATGTTTCATATTATCACCCTTGATATAACTTAGCTTCATCTATTCGATACAAGTTGCATTGTCTTCATAAATGCAAGTAGGTTCTTCAGTGGTAGAACTTAAATCACTAATCCTTTGAATATATGTAATGGTATCTATTCACCATATACATTCACAAATCACCTCATGTAGGGCGATGATCTCAGAGTGGTTCGAGGAGGTAGTCACGAGGGTTTGCTTGGTTTATCTTTAAGATATAATACATAACTTGTTTGGGAACGACATTTATGTGGGTCGGAGAGGTGCCCTGCATCAATAAAACCAACCAAAACACCATTTGGGGTTTTCATATAGGGGCTAGCCTTTTCGACATCAATATTGCTTTAAAAATTGTCGAGCTATTTGTAATTTCTTTTGCCTCTCTGTAGGGAAAGAGCAATCCTAAGTCAATGGTTCCTTTTAGATATCGAAAAATATTCTTAATACCGTTCCAGTGACACTGCATTGGTGCTGAGTTAAATCTAGCTAACAAATTCAATGAGAATGTTATGTCTGGTCGAGTATACTTTGTTAAGTGCAATAATGCCCATATTGTATTTAGATAGGAAATTTTATCTCCCAATATATTTTTGTAATTTTACTTTGTACAAAATGAATATTTCTTTTGATTCAAACATCAACCGACCATTGGGAGTGTTAGCATAATGCATTTTGTCCAGGTTAAATCCTGATTATGTTTTGGTCGTACACAGACTGGTGGATTAATATCCACAAGCTCGATATTCTAGGTTAAGATCTAGACAAAATTTGAGTTTTCCTAAGATTTTTTATTTCAAATTTGAATTTCAAGTAGCTAGCAGTATCTCTTATTTCATCAAGAGTACCTATTATGTTTATATCATCAACATATACAGCTATAATTGCGAATCAGGAACTTGTTTTTTTTATAAATACGCATGGGCATAATTCATCGTTCTTATATCCTTTCTCAATCAAGTAATCACTTAGATGGGTATACCACATCCATCCGGATTGTTTTAATTCGTAAAGTGAGTATTTCAACCTAATTGCAAACGCACTCTGTGGTTTAAAGTCACTTGTCTTGGGTAATGTAAGGACATCAGGCACTTTCATATATATATATATATATATATATTTTAATCAAGATCCCTCCATGAGCTGTATTTTTAGTTATTCGAAAACTACTAAGCTAATTAAATAGCGGAATGTTATAACATTCATTATGGGAGAGTATGTCTCCTCATAGTCAAGTCCAGGGCATTGTGAGAAACCTTGCGCCACAAGGCGAGCCTTGTACTTTAGGACTTTTTTTTATTTACACTTTATGGCAAATAATTGTTTATGTCCTACAAACTTTACACTTGGCGCAATTAGTACTAGCGGACTAAATACCTGTCTCTTTGCCAGAAAATCTAATTCTGTTTGGATTGTTTATTTTCATTTAGGCCAATTTTTCCCTTTGTTGACATTTTGCAACAGAGTAAGGTTCACCATCATCGTACTCTTTGATTCATTGAGCAACAATGTATCATCACTGCATATGAAGAATCTTTCTATTAATTCATATGCTCTCTCTTAACCCATTGAGATTTATTCTCTGGAATCATTTATAACTTTGAGGCGTCCCCCAATATTGATTCATGGACATAAGTATAATCAGAGATAATTTCATGAAAGAGTTTTTTACATTAATGATTAATTGATCAATGTGTGCCTTACTCCACTTCTTCTTTTATGTGAGTATTTGTCGAACAAAGTGGCATTCCTTTATTCCTTTTGGGAGCCATGGCCTCAACCACACTTCCACTAAATGTGGTTGCAGCATCTCTTTCTGTGACACTGTGCCCTTTGTTAGTGACTTTCAACTTTGTAGGCATATTGCAGTTGGTATGTTTGATCTCGTCACTTTTCGATACCAGTAAATGCATCAGGTATCAAATCTGTTATATTTTAAAAATTGATTATTTTTTTTCACTTCACTGTACATTGTGATATGTGTGGGGATCAAGATGAGACATAGTGGGGACCATGACAATTTCTGTCGTTTTATTGAAAATTTATTTTTCTATCTCCTCCTAGCGACGGGAAGACTGTCTCATAAAAGTGACAATCTGCATTTTTTAGCAGTAAAGAGATCGTCTGACAAGAATTTCAAATGGCGAATTATCTTTAGGGATTCGTATATAATGTTAATACTTAATTATTTCAGCGGGCCCAACTTAGTGCGCTGTGGGGGGGGGGGGCAGTCGGCACATATGCATAAAATATCAGACTAATATTCAGTTACCAACTGGTACACATATAATAGTTATATAATATTGAGCCTTGAAATAAAAAAGTAAAGCTGGGTGCAATATTGCTTAAACCTCGAGCATATAGAAGAAATATGATGCATATAACAAATGTTTTATCTACCATCTATATTCTTTTGATGGTTGCTTTTATGAGACCTTTTCGCATATGCACATGGAGAACGATATTCTTTACTTCGATTTTATGCAATAATCATCAAGTACTTTTGATATGCCAAGAAATTGGTACATTGTAAGGCACTAATATATATCTTGAAGAGCATATATTACTACGTTTGTTGTGTTTTTGGAGCTTTTCAGGTATTTAGAATTAAATCGAGAAGTTTGCAATTGAAGGAAAAAAATGGCTGCGCGTAAGGCCTAAGTTCAAAAAATTTCTGGCACTAATTCATATAGAATTTGAAGAAAACTCCAAAGATAAAGGTTCTAGATTTTTGAGTTAGCTAAGCGTGGGCAAAAACCTTGCGTCAATCGGAGTACGGAGCGCAAAGTTATTGACAATGTACAATCAGTGCGCTGCTAGAATTAATTCCAGCGATAATGTTTAAATGAAGATGTGCTTTTTGTTATATAATTGCCCAGCCATGCAGAAGCCTATCCAATAGAGCCCAAGCCCACAATTAAAGCTATTCAATTATAAAAAGGGGCAAGGGTTTTCGAGAGGAGAACAACAGCCATTATTTGTATTTTTTTAATTCTTTTTCTCTCCTCCTTTATTCCTTATCGACACAGCAGCAATTCTTCCTTTCATTCTTCTTCTTTTAGGCACGATTTTTGAGAAGAATAACTACACTTTATTTAAATTTATTTTTTATCCTAGCCGTGCATAGTTCTCAATAAATACACTGCAATTTTTTTCATTGCTCAGTATATTCACTCTTGTTTAGATTTTTTAATTTACTTTGGATCAAATACGAAGTATTTTATTTTATGTACGCTGGAGCAGATTTATTTTAAAGCGGATCTAATTCAGAATTATTTATTAATTTGCGCGTACCAAGTAAGTAATTAATTAATTTATTTATTTATGCATTATTTAATTATGTGTTGTGTTTTAATTGTCAGCATGTTAGGCTAGGTTATTTTCTAGGGTTGAGGATGAGTATATTTGATTGATTCCCTTGCAAGTATTCATGCCAATTGACTCTACCAATTTAATGCTTTAATATTAAAAATAATTTTTTCTATTAAATGCCTATTTTAATTTATAAAAAAATAAGATTAGATTCTCACTATTTTTTGTTGGATTTACCTTATGATTTGTTGAGAGCGGATATAGGGTGTGTTTTGACGGATATAGGGTGTGTTTTGATTTTATACATTTGCTTAGCTGTGGAAGAATTAACAATTGAATTTTATAATTTAATTGGACTTAATTGAATTTATTTTTCGCATCTAATAGAGTCGAGAGACCAAATTAGTGCGAGACAGAGAGTAGAGTTTGTTGGGCATGAATACGAGGAACATGATATCAAATATATGACTTCGCCACTCTAGTATTTTATTAATTGATTATTTCATTAGTATTTTTATTGGTTTATTATTTTATTCGTAGTTGATAAACCATCACAATCAATTTTTAAGCTAGATTAGGAATTAATTAGAGTTAGTGAGAGAGATACGTTCGTTTTATCCATCGAGTCCCTAGGGTTCGGCCTCGCTCTTGCCTAAGCTATACTGGTATCTGATTCGTGCACTTGCGAGTATTTAAAACATTAACAACTTCTTTTGATGTAAACTCTCTAGCTTTATCGAATCTTATAGACATAATACATTAATCAGGGTGGTGAGCCCTTAAGCATATAATAAATGCTAAGAAGTTTGTAAATGCAGCATTTATTGTAGACAATTATTCGACGTGTGACCAGAATGTCGACTTATCCACCAGATCCGTAAAGTACTTTGAATAGTTCCGTATTCTTGATGGATTAATCTACAAATATATAATTATATTCTTTGTAAGAATGATATATTTTATTTTGTATCTTTAGCATAAAAATGTCTCGATTCTATTTTTGCTAAAGAGTAGGATTTGAAAAATTGGGTGTCGTTCCTTTGACATGGTCAATGAGGCACAATAGGAAAGGGGGATATTGTTTCCAATACTTCGAAAGTCAATGATTACTTTTGAGCATTACTAGTATTAAAACGTTGCAATGAGTTGAATTTTTGTCCCATTTATTTGTCACTCAGAAAAAGGGATGTCCGTGTAAGTACTTTAACATATGGATCATCATGATCAAGGTGCACTAGGCAAGCATGCCAAAGCCTGTATGAATTAGTGTCCCACATTACATTGTTGGTGACATTATAGGATTCGACAATCCTTATCGTAGTGGGGTACATTCCCCTATAATGACTCATAAGTTTATCTAAAATGCGTTTTTTTGCACATTTGTTTAGAGTTAAAATAAATATGTTTTTGTTTCATTCTTACATTTGGTTTTTGTATGATTGTTGTTGGTACGAATATCATTAACAAAGTTCGGGTTGCTCTAGGTGCATATAGAGCGTATGCGTCTTTGAACACCATTTTAGTAACAAAATGGTTGAGTAGTTCTTCGTTCTTACACATAGATATTATAGGTTATTAATTTCTTTTTTTATTGAATGGTTATGGTGTTCCCACTATTAACCAATCATTAAAGTTATCCTCGATTCATTCCTACAGTAATGACATCTGTATAAGATCCGAATCATGTAAAAATAATCGAACATATCAAATACATTAGAATAAAGTCCGAAATTTTAAATAATAAAACCAACGATAATTAATCCAATATCTTATTTAGAAATATAATCCATCAAGCCAACGTGAACTTTAAGACAAAATAATAGTCTAAAAATAATTAGGCAATATGCCTGGTTAACTATCTCTGGAAAATAAAATGAATAAAGCAGATCAGTAAAAAACGGGTGCATCCATTGATTGAGCAATGTCTTTTTTGCCACTAATGTCTGTAATTGTAAAATTGATATCAGCGTCATTTTTTTTATTCATAAAGTGAGATTCTTTTTCTTTGAACTCTCGATATCTCTTGTAACTGGCTGCTACTTTAGCGCTTGCATGGCAGTCTTGTACCAGTGCCCAACAACTCTACACCTGTAGCATGGCTCGTCGCCAATTCTTTCTTTTTTGGCTGGAGGGTTCTTTGGTGCATTTTGCATTTTATATTCCTAACCACTAGCTCCAATAGCACCATTTCTTCGCTATACTTTGGAAAAGCTCCATGATCCCCAAGTCCTTTTCCATGTTATACATCGTTGTCACGTGGGTAGGGATCAGTACGTCTAGCTCCATTTGCATTGGGGTTATTTCCACTATTCATCTTATCATAATTAGCCTCAGGAATTCTCTTTGTCCCAACGGGCTTAGCATTGTTATTCAAAAGCACCTTATTATGCCTCTCAGCCACTTGCCGTAGGTTGATTAGCTTATTGAATATTATGATTCTTTTGTTATCATACTTGTGTCTATACTGGTTCACTAGTATAAGTGATAGAATATGAAAAGTGGAAATAGTCTTCTGGATCATATCATCTTCTGTGAGATCCTTTCCACGGAAGTTGAAATGTGCCTTTAGGCGCAACATGTCTTTGTAGAAGTCGTTGATTTTTTTATAGTCAAGTAAGCGGATTTCATTATACTGGACGGTCAGTGCTGTGAGCAAAGTGTCTAAATGTTCCCAAAACGTCTTTTTAGGACATCATATAGTTCTTTAGGTGTCTTCAACTGAAGGTACTCCCAACGTAAGCTGGGATTAATATGTCTCAAAAGAAACATTAATGTATTTGCTTTCACCTTGTTAGACGGTTCTTTGTCTGTGGGGTTGCTGAGGCCAGCAAGTCTGGCAGAGTGTTCTTTGGCCACAAAAGCGGTTTCTACATCAGAAATCCACTGATGGTACTCAAGTCCTTCTGAGTCCAAAATGTCAAATTCGGGTCGAGTTGGGCCGGCCATCTTAATAAATAATAGAGAAAATATTACACAGTTATAAGTACATCCATGTTAGTTATTTTTTAGGAATATAAATTAGATTTCAAAACTAAGATTCATAATCGACACATTTTTCAATGCTATGTGAAAATACTTTATCATAATAATTATAATGCGCATGAACTTTATTCATCATAACAACTTTCAAATTTATGACATGCTAAATATAACAATTAATATAAGTAATATTCAAAATTTCTTAGCCTGCTAATTTACCACAAGTATAACAATTATAAATGTAATTAATCCATCTAAAATAATATATATATATACACTTAAATATACCAATATTTGAATTTAAATATACCAGTAATTAATATACATATAATACTATATTATTAATAAAAATAAGGGGATTTTAGTTTTATACCCTTAAATATCATATTTATTAGTTGTTAGGACTACTAAGATTTTGAAATTAGTATATAGTCCCTCTTACCTTAAATAGTTATAAATTCGTAATTAATACTATAATATTATGACTATCCTACCCTTTTCAATTAAATTAATTCATCCCTAAAATTATGGAACCGATACATAGAAAGTTGACTTTTGTGGTTTTCCTAATTTTAATTAAACTATTTCCATAATAATATATACAATAATTAATTTAGAATATTGATAGAAACTGTTTATACTTAAGAAAATAGGAACACATAATTTTTTATTAAACATTAAACACAAATATTCGAAAAGGATATGTATATCATTATGTACACTTAAATTTAAAATCCAACAAAATAATTATTTATAATTTCAGTTTTTTGTAATTAAGCTTAATGCCAAACATATCAATCGTGCCATATAATGCAATGTTTACTGTAAGACTTTGAATGATAATAGAAGCATAACAACATGGTAATGGTAATCTGTTTTGTACATGTCAATTAGGTTTTTGAATATAATTTATATCTGCACAACGTTAAATAAATTAATGAATACCACATAATTTTTTTGTATTTCGTACTCCTAATAGTATGAAGAATGTATTAATTAGCTGGAACACGTCGTATGATATTATTAGATGGGTGTAATTGTTTGTCATTTTCAAAACAGTTAAACGTCACTTCCTTTGGGATAATCGTAACAGATATAAACATAGAGTTAAGAATGTTCATTATCCCATTTTCTTCCATCATTCACTTGTGTAATCAAAAACTCCTTATTATAGCTAGTAAAAGATGGCTACAGATAATGGGCATTCTCTCAAAAGGTTCAACTATTCTCTTACTATTTTGGAACCAAGAAATTTAGCGTGCTAGGTTTCCTGAGACCACACCCCCACCCACCCCACCATCACCAGAAATAAATGTTATTCAACAGAAAGATCCACCTGTTAAGTTTGAGTATGATGGAGAACACATCGGACATCTTTATGACGATGAAAATGGTGATGTAGATGTGGTGGAAAATATGAAGATATGAATGAGGGGGAGGACGAAACTGATGGGGGGGGGGGGAATGATGATGATGCAGATGACAATGACGACGGCATTGGCATGGATCTGGAAGAAGAGCCGTGACTAGAAAACATGATAAACCTTAAGATGGAGGAGAACTATTCTTATTCATCAACTTCCGGAGAAGATGACGATGTGTACATATTGGACAACTTTCCGTCCTTCGATGACGATGATCTATGCGGCCACAACTCTTCATTCGAAAACCCATTCCTTGAGCATTGAACAACACGATGATAATTTTTTATTTTTTTTTGGTGTTTTGATTTTACATTATGATTACATTACCTTTGTTAAGGAACATGCCTTATTAATTTTGGTAAATTGTAATATTAGGATCTTTTTAGCGCAATTTTTTTATACAAGTTGCCTAAAAAACATATTAAATAAATTATTATACAATAATCTTCATTTTGATATATATAATTATACAAACAAATTAAATATATAATTACATAGATATATGAATTACCATATATTAATGTGTTATATATATATAAAATTTATACAAACATATTAATATATAATTATACAATTGACATAAACATATACACCGATACAACTAGACAAAGAGAAACATATATGTATATGATATATATATATATATATATATGCAAACATGTACAAGTAGGGAATTAAAAGTTTCAGCGAGTATTTTTTTTATAATCATACTCATATACATCTGCGTCATATTATAGTAAATAAACAAATTAAATTAAATTAATTTTGACCGTGGGTGTATGCATTATTGTAGTATTTTTGTGATCTTAAAAAAAAATAAAGAAACAGCAGTTCATAGATAAGATTAGACAACACGTAGATATAAGGAATGTATGTAGACATACATAGGTACCAACAAACAGTCTTAACAATCAAACTAATAATAATAAATACAAATAGTCTTACATTGGTACATGAAATTCAAAGATGCGTACATATATATACAGGACATAGATTACACATGTATATATAGACATATATATTACATATAGGAAGATGCGTACATATATATATACGGACATATAGATTACATATATATGGAAAATTTCTGGTAAGGACCAGTCCTTACGGAGTGGTCCCTTTTATGACCCTTTTGCGTCGTAAAAACACACCCTCAAGTGTTTTTACGACACAAAAGAGTCGTAAAAAGGCCCCATTCGTAAGGACTGGATGTAGCATCCTGTATTTAAATTAATGTTAATTATGTCTTATTAACTCTTTTATATACATGTGAATGATTCTTTGGTGATTCAGGTGGTCCGAATCGATTCCGGTTAATAAATAGGAAGTTTTGGTTCCTTACGATTCGTTAATTTAAGCTAACTTTGAGCTATCGTAATTCCTCCGTTATTTATCCGATTAACATTTCACTAATGTGTGTCTAGTATTTGTATCATTCTACAACTTTCATGTTTTGGCTGAAAGCTAATTTGCACTTCTCATGGGTCAAAACAGGGCGCGAAGTAGGCCTATCGCTAAATTCTGGTTGTTTAATAGCGTTTTGGCAGAGCGCTGTCTTCGGTGAATTTCTGGAAAAAATGTGTCCATAATTTAGGAAGTTGTTTATCTTTGAATTACCTTTTCGTGCATATAAAGAACATCTCAATCGGAGTTCCGAGTCAAAAGTTATGGCAAAAAACAAAAACAGTGCTCCAAAACTAAAAAATATGTGCGCGTTACTGTAGCAACCGACTTAAAATGGATGAAAGCTTGTTTTAAGCTCCTTTTCACCCATTTTCAACCCAACCTCTTCCATTAAACTCTAGAGAGAGAAAGATAGGTATTCTTGAGCGATCCTTACCTATTTTCACTCCCGATTGAAGGATTAAACATCAAAAATCATCCGAAACACCTCATAGCTTACTATTCATCATCTTCTACCTTGAGGATTCTTTGGGGAAGGCTTGAAGCATCAAATTTCTTTCTTCTTTCTCACTCATAAATTGAGGTAGGGGTTTTCTTGCTTTCAAAACCCGATAAAATGAGTTTGTTACTTGATATATATATATATATATATATTTATGATGTTGCATGATATGTGTGGTATTGAATATATGATTGGAGGCACAATATGCCATCTATACTTGATATAAAGAGTTGTTTGGACTAAATAAGATACCCTTGGCGATATATCTACGACATGGTTGATAAAAGTGATTTATTTGTGAACTTTTTATGCCAAGAGATATATGGTTGAACTTTGTAAAGTATATATGGCATAATTTGCTTCATGTGGATAATTAGCATCATGTTATGCAGATTGTATGTTACTATGGTGTCAACCAGAAGCTCGACAACTTTCAAAGGCATAGAGGCTCTATTATGGCCTATGACTTTTGTTCAAGTATCTGTTTCTCAGAGGCTTGTATCATTTATCTATGTACTGAAGAGCTGGTGGCTCTTGAAAACCGAAAATTGAATTAAATGTATAGTACTTGCCGGGATGAAAAAATAGGCAGGGCTCGGTGCCCTTGGGTTGAAAAGCCCTAAACCCCTGGGGGAGCAACGTTTGGCCGCCTATAAGCCACCGGTGTGGAGCCCGAGAACTTAGGCAAATTGGCAAGGCACTATGATTTTGCGATTATCTGTATTTATATGGGATCGGAGTGAATGATCCCAGGGCTATTGTTCTCTATACCTGTGTAAGATCGGGACAATTGATCCCAGGTTGTGATATCTTGGCAGCAATGGAATCTAGTCACCACTCAGGCTTTCTATTATAGGGTAATCGGTTGACACGAGAGGTAACCTGCATTATCACGTTCATGCATGATCACTTGATGAATTTTGGATTTTCTGTTGATATTATTGATATTAACATGGTTTAAAAGATATGTTTATAAACTTGTTTTTGAACATACGACCTGTATTCCCCCTACTGAGCAAATGGCTCACCCCGATTTTTTTTTTCTTTAAAACATTTCAGGTGCTCACGAGTCCTACGAGGACAAGGATACGACAGGGTCAGGGATGATATAGAGGCTCTGATATTAGTGTATATCTTGGTTTTTCGTGATGCATATATATATATATATATATATATATTTTCGGGATGCCATGGCTAGCCCGAGGAGTTTATATACTTTGGTTATTCGTATGGTTTGGATTGTATGTATATGATACATGTTAGAATGTATAATATATTTGATACCCCATGCATTGTGATATTTGCTATATCTATTGTTGTTGACTTATTTTCCTCTACATACCTATCTTAGTCCTACTAAGATAGGTTAGTAATGCTCCAGGTCTTAATTACAGGTGTTAACATGTACATTAAGGCGGGGGTGTTACACTGGACATTACTAGAAATGCTCTGTACATATATATATATATATATATATATGGAAGAGTTTTCAATGGTTACCTTCTCTCTCTACCCATAGATGGGTACTGACATAATTAATGGACATTGATGAGTTGGCATATCCCTTAACCTGTTATAGCAGGTTAAGGTGACCGGATCTTTTTTTTTTTTTTAATTAATCTTTTAGATTCTTTAAAGATTCCATTTGCCAAACAGACTTGGTATAACCCAATTCCGGATTAGGATAAGTGCACATGGGTGTTTTAGTCATTTCAGTTTTATAGTTAATTAATGGCATATGTTTATAGGAAATAACACTTCAAAATAGATTTGAGTTTGATTTTTCATCTCTATATATCATGTTACATTTTACGTACAACTCTACTTTCTTTGCTTTTTGTTTGTTTATTTTTTTTGTCTGAGTCTTTGAGAGAGAAAGAAAAGTAAAATACAGAGCTGCTTCTTCTGCTTCTAAGATGAGATCTGTTGGAGCATCACAGCAAGTTCCAACAAGATCACGTAACTACCGGAGAAGATCAAGAGAGATCGTAGACAATGCTCGCCGATATTTTTCCCCTAAAAAGTCTGAGGGATCATCATCATCAAGATTCAAGAATCGAGGCAGAACCAGTCGTACGAAGCTTGATCTGTGTTCCTCACACGGTTTTTTGTTAATATTTGTGTATAGTCTGCTTGTTTGTTTTTTTTTTTTCCTGTATTCGAGAATTGCTTAACATGTTTCCCTATTTTAACCAATAATATCTGTACATCTTAAATTATTAGGATTGTGCCAGTAATGGAAATGTTAGTCTAATTGAAGATGACGATGTCCCAATACCGCCTTGGACCTTTCTTATTCCAGACCAAGATGGTGATCCAATGACTATAAATATACCATCAGATGTTAACATGAACAATATGCAGATTCCAGAACATGTTAGATTTGTAAGTGGATATGTTTTTTAATGTTTGTTCTTACTTTTTCCTTTTATATATATATTTTTATTATCCTATGTTTGATACATAATATAATTTTACAAATGTAGGTTAGTGTTGAGAAAGTGTCTACCTTGCTGAGAATGATTGTTGGGTTGCAAAACATACTAGTTTCGAAGATGCTAGAATCGAGAGATAGGTTGAATGCTTCTAACGTTGTAATACATGAGTTACGACGTCGTATTGTAAGTACCGTTTGATCTGATTATAGGAGTATTTAATGTACTTGGTTGATTAATAACATAAAACTTATTTTTTATTTGTTTCCTTTGCAGCAAGAATATGAAGGCAATCAAAACAGAAATGGAGATGAGGAAGATGGATTGGTGACAAGTGAAGTAGTGCCCGGAGCCGGAGGTGGACGTTGATTAGGAAAGATATTTTTATTTATTTGCTGGTGAAATAAAAACTATAATATCATTAATGCATTGAAGTCTCATGTATATATGTATTTTTATTTTTATTTTTATTTTTATTTAAGACCCAGCTGGATATTGAAACAGCTTATTTGAGGAAATATAGAATTTGTATTTTTGTCTTTTAAGTCTCATCAGTCAAATTTATCTTTAAGACGCAAATGGGTTTAATTAACAAAGATTTTGATAAAATTTAATTGAAAACACCACCCGTTTGGTTGTGTAAATTACCTAATTTTTGAATTATGGTTAATTTTCGATTGAAGAATTGTGAATTTGCTCATTTATGACTAATTCAATTCCAATTGTTAGAATAATGTTCCCTTTTGTTCTATGTCATTTAAAATTTTGTCTAGATGCATCAACATCACGGGGTAGATACTAGATCTTCTCGAAAAATAGAGTTGGAATGAATTATCTAATTCTTGAATTTGGGGCAATTTCAAGTTTTACTTGAAATGACTAATTTGAGTTTTTGTGAATCAACTTGAATTATCATCTTTACAATTGTTCAATTTACACAACCAAATACTAATAAATTAAAATTTTGTAAATTAGTTAATTGTAAATTATCTAATCCGCAATTTGAAGGACAATGAAACCGTAACTGATTTTTACATATCAAATAATATTATGCAAAACAAAAGAAGAAACACAATGGATAGAACAGAGATCAAATTTGATTGAAATAACTGATTTTTTACATCTTTAATATTATGCAAACTACAAGAAGAATTAAAACAACTGTTAACACAATTTCAATGAGAACCATAACATACAGTTTCTCGTGCTTATTTAGAATATTAACAGAAGCTGAAGCAGTTGAATGTGTCGACCTATCTTTGTTCTCTTCTGGAAGAGAAGACAGAGCACTTGGTTGAACAAACCATTCAAAAAAACCGCAGCCATTGTTCTTGCAGCAATAGAAAATCCTATCTGGGTTTTTCAGTGTCCGGCTAATCTTAACGGAGGCGTTTTTCCCACAGAAGCATAGCTTTGGCCTGCAAACGAGATTTTGTTCTCCTGAATTGCTGCTGCTGGAATAATCTAGTGCTCCCATCTTTGAAATCGTAGTAACAAGAAGCGAAGAACTTGTAAGAAGATAATAGTATAGTGTAATTTGATTGAAGAATTTAGGTTAATTAGAAGGTTTTAATTATAGCGAAGATCTTCTAACAGTTGGAGTAGTTTTAATTATTTCCTTGGCAGCGTGAGATAATGCAATTTCCGATGCTTGGTGCATGTAAAGTAGTATTTATCTAAAACAACGATTCTGATTGGGCATGTAAAGTATTGCATGCTGCAACTAATTAATATTGTTGGAACTCACAAGTTTACAATTATGACTATTTTAAAAAGTCTTGTGTAAAACGATGTTGTCCATTAATTCTAATTTTGAGAGAATGCTTGCATGCTACTTACGATTAGCCAGGGCGACTTACGGAGGCAAAAGGATTAGACGTCCCCCCATGCTACGGTTCCCTGCCGTCCGAACCCGGTGCCGCATTAGGTTAGGGAGCTGGGCGATACCCACAGTTTTTATTGCATCCACTAATCAAATGCAAGGGTCACCATTACCCTCTTTTAAAGAGGTTAACAAAGTCCTTCATTCCTAATGGAGTAATAACAGTCGAGAAATACTTATTAATACTCGATGAACTTAATGGAAATTAAATCCATGAGTTTTGTCATTCGGTTGATATAAAATAACTAATGTATTCCCTAAAAGAAATTATGAACGAAAATACTTGTTTTATTTTGTGATGTACTTTAATAAAAGTGTAGTTATGTCCTGTTGTTTTAAATTTTTTTTTTTTTTGGTTTTTTTTTTATCTTCAACTTAAAAATGACGAAATTATGTTTTTAGTTTCCTTTTTTATTCAGAGAAGGAAAACCTAAGCATTTGAACTAACAAAAGGAAAAAGCTTGATTTGATGCTTCGGAGAGGCCAGGGGCCCAAAACAAAACAATTGAGAGAAAAGTAGGGGATATAGGTGCTCTGAGGACCAATCATTTACACAACCACCAAAAAAAAAAAAAATAATTTACCAAGAGGATCCGCTGACAAAAATCCTTACCCAAAAAAGAAAATGTTAAAAAAATCAAAAACTAGGGTTTTCATCGATGGGAGTGGTTTGGAGGTTCATCATCATCGCTGTCCAGAACATAACCATTTTCTTCCTCTTTACCATCCAGAGAAGGGCTCACATGGTCGCTTCCGTCTTCGTACTTCAACCACGCTTCAAATTTGTCAATGTCGGTATCGACATGATTTCCGTACTTCTTTCTCTTGTTCTTCTTCTTGTTCTTCTTCATCTTCTTCTTCTTGTTCTTCTTCGTCTTCTTCTCTGCCCTCTCTTCTTCACACTCCAAAATTTGAAATGTCTTAATTAGTTTCTTCGGAGCAGATTCCGACATGTTTATTTGAGGATCACTCTCCTCAACTCCGTCGTTGCGGCGTTTCCTTGAGGTTCCTTCACTCATGAGGGATTTTGGAACGTGGTCTGCACTGTCTATCTTCGCCGTTGTTGTTTTAATCATTTTTTCGTAGTAGTTGGTGGTGAACGAAGGGACTGTTACGTTTCCGAGTTATGAGAGGCTTAGAGCATATTCATCGCACGTTTTGTTAATAATGGACACGTGTCAAGCCCCGCAAAGAAAGAGAGCCTTTTACTATATATTATTATTAATATTAATAATAATATAATATAAAATATAAAATATAAAATTTATAATATAATTAGATGGATATCAAAAAGTGCTTCCTAATGCAATCAAGAATGATGACCATGGGATATATATTTCTACGTTTTAAATAAGTGTTTTCAAGTTTTAACAAAGAAAAAAAAAGATTGCACTTTTACCCGGTCAAAATCTATGGGATATATATTTTTTGCTCCATTTAAATCGTAATATTACATCACGTTGGAGGTTAAGATGCTACATAAAATAATTTTGAGCCTCTTAAAAAATGACTCTACAAAAATAATTTTGTTGACCTATGTAGCACTTTGAAGAGCCATTTTAAAAAATGTTTTCAATGATCTCCAAGAGCCTCTTCAAATATATTATTGTTTTAATTTTTAATATATTATTATATATTAAATGTTTTACTTTCCAACAATGTCATTTTAAATTAGCAGAAAATCACTTTAGTAAAATATTAAAAAACATGTTTGAAGAGTTCTTTCATCACTCTTCATATTTGAAGACTGAGAAAGACTTTTCAAATTGGAGATTCCATTGTGCTACTTCTGTTGGAGTGAATTTTGCTGACACGACTATTCAATTAATTTGCAGTTTAGTCCTTTGAAGAGCTTGTTGGAGATGCTTTAACAATTAATTCAATAAGTGTACAGCGTACGTGGTGGATAGGAATGTGGTTGCATGGGTTTTCCTTAAGTAGATTTTGTTGGCCCCGTTACAATTTAGGGTGCAAATTGATACGTTCTTTTAGATTGGGCTGCATTATTGTCATTTACTTGTTTGATAAAAATAAACTCCTGCAATTAAATAAGGCACAGATTCTCGTAGAAGAAATTGTTCTTTCCATTTATAATAGTTTTAACATGTGCACTAAGGCCTCATATTATCATTTTCCTTCTTAAATTTAAATATATATTTTCAGTCAGATGGCAGAACAAAAATATTTGAAAAGAAAAAAAATCAAGCATTAGTCTAAATTATGGGTTAAAATATTGGTACCCCCAATATCTCTTGAAAACAATTCCACTTTTGATTCGGTTCTTTACAACCGGGTAACTATACATTACCCAGTTGTCAAGAACCGAGTATAAACGTAATAATGCATTACTCGGTTGTCAAGGACTGAGTATATAAGCTTCTAATCGATCCACAATAACAGAGTAACAGATACTTTACTTGGTTGTAAAGGACCAAATGAAAGTGGGAGTGTCACCAAGTTTTTTTGGGGGTGCCAATATCACTGCCCTAAATTCTAGTTACAATAATGTGACTAGTGTGATGTGACCATTGTCTATCACATCACTTTATTTTTAACTATCACTACTAAAATAGTACTATTAGTTTTGTTGTTTTATAGATTGGTGTGAATCAGTTGAATTCGTTCGGTAGGCTTTCGGATTTACCATAACACCCCCTAAATTAGTACTAAACACCTTGAGCTACTAATATTACGTACCAATTGTCTACTACTACTGTCAGTAGTAATGGTGACAACAGTAGTAGTAGTAGTAGTAGTAGTAGTAGTAGTAGTAGTGGTAGTAGTAGTAGGTACGTAATAGTACTATCAGTTCGTTGTTTTTTGGATCAGTGTGAATCAATCCAATTCGTTCGTTAGGTTTTCGGATTTGCCATAACAACCCTTAAATTAGTAGTAAGCATGCTGAGCTTCTAATATTATGTACCAATTGTCTACTACTACTGTCAGTAAAAGTGGTGTCAGTCGTAATAGTAGTAGTAGTACAATAGTACTATTAGTTTGTTGTTTTTTGGATCGATGTTAATTTGTTCAATTCGTTCGGTAGCTTTTTGTATTTGCCATAACACCCCCTAAATTAGTTCTAAACACCCAGTAGTAGTTACAATAGTACTATTAGTACTAATAGCTTGTTGTTTTTCGGATTTGCCATAACACCCCCTAAATTAGTAGTAAACACCCTGAGCATCTGATACTATGTACCAATTGTCTACTACTACTTCTATTACAACAACTACTACTACTATTTTCTTTATTTTTATTTTTTTAAATTTAAGGGAGGTCTAAGTCTCTCCCTTAATCCTACAAATAAAGAAAAACCCTTCCCTCCCACCCCATGAGTCGAACCCTTGATCTTACACCGAGGGTGGAGGTTGCCTACCACTGGGCCAACCTCTTTCCTCTACTACTACTACTACCGTCAATAGCAGTGGTGTCAGTAGTAGTAGCAGTAGTAGTACAATAGTACTATTAGTTCGTTGTTTTTTGGATCAGTGTGAATTTGTTCAATTCGTTTGCTAGGTTTTCGGATTTGCCATAAGACCCCCTAAATTAGTACTAAACATACTGAGCTGAGTCGAACCCTTGATCTTACACCGAGGGTGGAGGTTGCCTACCACTGGGCCAACATCTTTCCTCTACTACTACTACTACTACTACTACTGTCAATAGCAGTGGTGTCAGTAGTAGTAGTAATAGTAGTACAATAGTACTATTAGTTCGTTGTTTTTTGGATCAGTGTGAATTTGTTCAATTCGTTTGGTAGGTTTTCGGATTTGCCATAACACCCCCTAAATTAGTACTAAACATACTGAGCTACTAATGCTACGTACCTATTGTCTACTACTACTGTTAGTAGTAGTACAATAGTACTGCTACAATAATATTTCATTGTTTTTTGGATTGGTGTGAATCAGTTAAATTTGTTCGGTAGGTTTTCGGATTTGTTTCTGTTGTTATTATTCTATTATTACATTACATATTATTATTATTATTACAATAATATATTATTATTATTATTATTATTACAATATATTATTATTACAATATTACATTACATATTACTATTATTATATTATTATTATTATTATTATTATTATTATTATTATTATTCTATTACATTACATATTACTATTATTATTATTATTATTATTATTATTATTATTATTACTACTACTACTACTACTACTACTACTACTACTACTACTACTACTACTACTACTACTACTACTACTACTACTACTACTACTACTACTACTACTACTACTACTACTACTACTACTACTACTACTATTACTGTTGTTGATATTCTTATTGTTATTATGAATGAAATTAATTGGTATTATTATTATTATTATTATTATTATTATTATTATTATTATTACTATTATTATTATTGCTATTGTTATTATTGCTATTGTTATTTTTCCGTTCCACAAAATTTCCTTCTACTTTATTCTCATTTGGCTTCATCGGATTGTACAAATGTCACGGGTCATCTCCCTAGGCAATGTCGTGTTCATTTCAACTTAATTTTGGGCGCCAAGTCACGCCGTGGCAGGTTGCATTTAATGTGATGCAGTGGTAGAATAAAAAGTTCGAAGTTCTAAGATTAACATGATTACACAAGGCATGCGCATTAGATGATATACAACAAAATCCCTTTTTTTTTTTTGGGGAGTCTTGTCTCCGTTACACTATAAATATATGCACCAGCACATCATAACCGAAGCATCACACTATTTTGAATAATACATCTTCTCTTAGTTTCTTAATTAATACTCAATATGTCTTTGATCATTTTGTCTGATTCTGAAGAAGTACCAAAAAAGAAAATCAACAAAAAAAATGTTACTCAGGCAGATGAGTGTTCTATTCATTACGAAGAAGAGGATGAGGAGGAGGTTCAATCTCCGCTTAAAAAGCTCAAGGTTAGCCGAGAGGATGACGTTGAATCTCCCCACAAAAAGATCAATGTTCGCCAAGAGGATGAGGTTAAATCTCCCCTTAGAGAGAACAATGGTAAAGAACTTGACCAGAAAGAGGACTTGACACAACTGCTGAACAAGCTTCATGAAAATTTGGACATATATGGCAAACAAAAAGCCCTTTTGAGTGCATGCGTGACCGATATTATGTTTATCAACGCTACCATTGAGAGTCTGGAGAAAAATCTCGCTGAGATTTTCAAGCCTTCGGACGATATTTAATGTTTTTTTCTTGTTACTTTTAAAATTATTTGTCAAGTCTTTTTGTTTTGGGGCCCTTGTCCCTTCTAAGGATCTTAACTTTCTTTGTCAAGTCTTTTGTTTTGGGGTCCTGGTCCATCCGAAGGATCAACCTTCCGAAGGATCCTTACTTTATTTGTCAACTCTTATGTTTTGAGTCCCTGGACCCCAAGAAGCATCTCGTGTTGGCTTAATTAATGTTAATCCTAATGCTTTTAAATGTTGCGATTTCCCTCTTCTTTTTGTTAGTTCAAATGGTACTTGATGTTCAATTCTCCTTCTCAGTGCATGCATAGCAATTCAAGTTTTCCTTCTAAGCGAATACATTAGTTATTTTATATCAACCGAAAGACAACTCAGAGATATAAATTTCATTAAGTAATTTGTCCTCTCGGGTTTTTTGCAAAAAAAAAAAGGGCACTTTTTAATCCCGTACTCAATATATATACTTGAAGTACTTAAGCCTTTGCATTAACTACAAAGGAGACGTAAAAAAAAAAAAATACAATTTCTATCTTCTTTGAAATAATATTTAAAAATTAATCTTGCCTCAAATATGTAGGCCTCAAAGATAACAACACATTAATGATTATTTAGGTTTTTATTTCTGCAAAGGCAACACGAAAACGATAATTTATTTGCAGAAGCGTTGTACAAGCATTTAAACTATCAAAGAGGAATTAACATTAACATTAACATTAAGCGAGAGGAATTAACATTAACATTAACATTAAGCGAAAGACAAAATACCTCACAAAAAACTAATATTTTTAATGACAAAAAACAAAGAAGTAACAAAAAACGAAGATAATCATTATAAATCGTCCTTCGCCTGAACCGTTACAGATTCCTCTAAAAAACCTTATCTTCATTTTAGGTATAACCGTAACAGTGCACGTCGCAGTCGGTCATTTTCTTCCCTCAATCGGCGGATTTTTTCTTCTTGCTCCCTCCCCAATCGGATGGAGTCTTGTAGCACGCCATCAGCATAAGCATTTGTGCTGGCCTCCCGGGATACAGACATCTCGTACTTTGTCCTCAATTGCTCATATCTTACCCCAAGGTTACGCCGCTTAGAGTCAAGGTCAACTATTTCACACTCCATCCGGTGGACTTTACCTTTCAATTCCGCCTCTACCCGTCGGATCCTTTCGAAATAATGCTCGTTTGGATTAACATCTGTCGAGTTGGAACCACTTGCATCGCCCGTATCCGACCGTCGGAGCCTACGAGGAATGGGTTCGGCTTCAACAAGAAAGATATCCAGATTCCTGTGAGTCGACATATTCCAGAAACGACGAAAGAAGAAGGACGAAGGAGTAAGCCCTAGGTTTTTTCTTCGAAGAGGGAGAAAGAACTCAATTGTTTCTATATTTTCTCCGTATTTAACATATCCGCACGCGCAAGTTCACACGCGTCCCACGCTCGATCAACCAAACGATGGAGTGTAACCATTGCCCATTGGGAGTCGAGAATGGTCACCATCGCGCATTTAATGTAAAAGACGTGCGTTGAAATGACCCTCAGGGAAATTCCACGTGGCATCTTCAACTTAGAAATAATATTAATAATAATATTACTAGCTTAATATATAATAATGTCCACCCAGTGCGTGGTCGTTTTAATAAAGAATTTGTTATATAATTTTGTTTTACTAATTTTTTACTAACATATCACTTTACACATCAATTATTTATATAATGCCTACTAAATTTCAGAAATCTTATGCATCTCAGTCAATTAATATTTAGTTACTAATTAATATATAAAAATAGTTTACTATAAACAAATCAAATTCTCCATTCGTCCAATAAAAATAGTTTACTATTCTTTTTTCGTCTGTTCCAAATTATAGTCCTCTTGCCTTTTAAAAAATGTACTAAAATTTTCTTTTTCCTAATGTACCCTTATTTAATTACATTGTTATCAACTCCTAACTAATTAACTTTACCTAATAAATACTCATTTCCCATAGGAAAGATAAAAAAATGTATGTTCATCTTCTAATTCAATGTATTTATTATAGTAGAATAAATGAGGGTATAATAAGGAAAATATGAAAAACAATTATGGTTCCAATTACATTAAATGAAATTTTTTAATCTACATGAAAAAAAATTGGTCTATCTTTGTGAGACGGAGGGAGTAATAAACTTCTTCGAAAAGTGTTTACAGTGGCAAGGAAATTCAAAAGCCGCATTAAATGAAAGAAGACGAGGAGTAACTGAGATATAAATGCTCAATTGTTAAAAACGCGACACGTGGCACTTCTTTGGTAAGAAGGGGCTGCATTTTTATTTAGTTTTTAGTTTTAGTAGATTTTTAGTTTTAGTAGATAGGTATCCTTTATCCGTCTCACTTTTTTATTTTATTTTTTGCATCGTTTCCCGAGTGTCATAACTCCCTTTTGCGAACGGTCATTTAGCTTGGCTATAAATACCCGAAACACCTTCTCAGAAACCCATCTTTCTCATATTCCATGCCTTTATACAGAGCCATATATAGATTTTTGGCAGAATCCGGTGCTTCAGAATCGTCCACCTTTATGAAGGAGAACAAACCTCTAGTTAACCAAAACATCAAGCAAACTATGGATAAAGCCAGTACTTCCAACGTTCCTCCCTCACCCAATAGCTTCGAGGCCCTTTCCTTAAGGGTGGTGAGTTTGGAAAGAGAGATCCCCGACTTGGAAAGAGAGATCCCCAAAATGGTTAGTCAAATCCAAAGTTTGGAGGAGCGCTTGGCAACCGTCATGGCAGAGCGGGATGAGCTGCAGAGAAGATTAGGAGAACGGAAAGAAAACACTACTTGATGGTGGTTCCCCCCATATAAATATTCTTACTGGGGACACTTTATCCTGTTTTGCTCTTCTACTGTTCAGTCCGTTCTTTTTGTTCACGCTGTAAGTGTACTTTGTTTTTGAATCGTGAAATGTTTGGCCTTCTGTATAAGTCAAGTGTAATCTTCTTCACTTAATGGAAAGCCAGTACTCTGTCTAATTTTTTTTTCTTTTTTCGGTCTACATATTCTGTCTAATTTGGGGCATTAACGTTTTTTATATTATTAACTAATACACAACCATTTTACACATTGAAGAGAGTAATATTTCAGAATTAAAAAAGAATTTAGTGATTATGAGACAAGTTTGATTAAATTTTGAAATGTGGCGTCAGTGCTAACACCAAAGTAGCATATCCTAATTCAATAAAATTTAAATATTTCTCTATATCGAAAAATCTTAATATAATAAAATTTCTACAAAAGTAAGAGCAATCGTGACAGTAAATATTTACAAATAAAGAAGAAAAAATGTTTGAAGGCAAATCATCAGCGTAGGAACTCTCCTAGTGAAGTGCCAACCACTTCATCAAACTCCTTGCCCAAGCTCTCTTTCACATCACCTAGCAACTGCCTCCTTTCAGCGGCAATAGCACCGAGTTGCCGGTCCAAAGTGCGCATCGGTTGCTCCAATTCTTGAATTTCCTTCATCAAAACACTTATCCTTGCTTCCAAAGCAACCTTCTGAGTTTCAATTTCCTCCTTCTTAAGCAGTAGTTTTTCCTCAGAGTAAAAGAGAGTATCAAGCCTATCACTTTTGCTGCGAGTGGAGAGGGACTTCAAAAGACGAACCTTCTCCTCCAGATATGTAGTATCCAATTTGCTCGCATGCAATATGATCAAGGCGCTTTCCATTCGCTCAATGTCAAAGTCACTCAGCAGCTCAATGGCAGTATCACCCATCACACCGAAGGTGTCATTAAATATACCAAGAAGGTGTGGCCTGAGTGTTGACTGACTTGCCAAAGACCGAAAGAAGGCACGGTCCTTGGTGGAAAGTTTCTGAAGAAGGTCAACTTGCACAGTGTCTTCAATTCCATTCCACATGTAAGAAAAGTCTTACTCATCAGCGTCGACACCTTCTTCAGTAGAATGACCAGGTTGCTCAGTCATTCCTTCATAATCCACTAGTGGAGCAGGCAGGTGAGGGTTAAAAAAAAGGAGGGAAATCAATATGAAAAAGGTATAAGCAAAATAAATACCATGGCCACTTCCAGCTGTCGGAAGGTCGACTTGAGCAGTCTCCTCAATTTCCTTCGTCTTGTAAGAAGAATCGTCAGTTTACTCAAGCATTCCGCCAATTTCTCTTTCAATGTTGCCTTCATAAACAACTAGGGGAGCAACGTCCGTAGAGGCTGTAAAAAAAAGTAAAAATAGAAAGGAGAAAGCATGCAGCTAAGAGTTAAAAAAAAAGGTGAGAAAGCAATATCAAAATGTATAAGCAAATTCCCACCTGTTGGAATGCCGACTTGCGCAGTCTCCTCAAATTCCTTCCTCTTATAAGAATCCGCAGGAGTATCTGAATTCCCACCGTCGCCGGAAGAATGATTATGTCCCTCACTGAGGCCAGCCGACACATTGCCACCGTAGACAGAATTGTCATCATGTCCCTCAATCAGGCCAGTAGTCCCACCTTCATTACGGCCTTCTGAAACAACCAGTTCAGCAATAGTACGAGAATTTTTCCGCACAAGGACGCAAGCACCCTCTTCTTTCGACTAAAAAAAAGGAGGGATAACAATCAGATGAGAGCATCTCCAATAGCAATGTATAAAAACATGTGGACTAATAAATAATTGACATTTGGTTGATAAAAATTTGTTTTACAAATAAATTATACACATTGTCAGTTTTTGCTCCAATGGTTCGTACTTATAATTAAAGGGTCATTTTAAGTACCTCATTTCCAACGAAAGAAAGGAAAATTCATATACCTCCGACAAATGAACTTCCACTTCACTTGCTATTTCCTTCTCTCCTTCGGCGCCCTCACAATGTTTTCCACCGAGGTCATCTTCAGTCTGACCGGCAATGGAAGAAACTTTCTGGCTGGCTGCCTCCTTTAAAGCTTTGACCAATTCCGACAAGGGCACTTCATCATCAGGGAAAGTTTGCGACAATTTTCGGCGTTTGTCGGCCTCCATGGATACAAAAGTAGAGGCATCTGCGTCCCTACTCTTTTGTTTCCGTTTGGAACGCCCGGAAGGAGCAATTCTGTTGCCCTTGGGAACATTCTCTGCTATGTCCTTAATAAAACGGCTCCGATGTCCTCTCCATTGCCCTTCAACTGGAAATTCTCTCAAACGGCGGAGCGTAGTTTCCGGTATTTTCACCATATCAGAAGATGCCACTTCGGGATCACTCTGAACGAATTTAATTATTTCGGCGGCTTGTAGATGCCAAAACAAAGAATAGTTAATGGTTTTCCTACCAATGGAAGTACTATCAGCAATCACGAAGGGTTCATCAAGCCGAATACATCTCTCCAGTGCTAACCTCCTAGTAAAAGCGGTCCATGCGAAATCGTGCATGCCCGAGAGAATTTCGATTTTTGCATAAGGGGCAGGAGGCGTAGGAACCACCTGGTCCCAGCCAAATTGCCTTGCAACTCTGTGAGGGTTGTAAGCCGCTGCAGAAGTCTCCAGTTCATTCAAAACAGGTACACAGCAGCGAAGAACACAAGCAAGGGTCTTGCCGATGGTTTCACGATAAAACTGTTTGGCGCTAATTCCCGGAATATTCCTATACGACTGAACTGTTGGACCGAAGAAATCGTGGTGAAAAAATACAGTCTTCTGATATGGCCTGAAGACAAAGTCACTTTCAACATCGATGAAATCTCCCAAATTGTTTAAGGACGAAACACCGTTCCACCGTAAGAACCTCAAAGGTCCTCTCTCTTCGTTGCCTTCGGCATTAACATTTAGAGGGGGAAAGGGCTTCGGGGTAGGAGCGTATTTGGGAAAACGTTCATAAATGAAAGGGAGCAGAATCATTATGGGCGCATAGCTGCCAATCGCATACCGACCCATTGAACGGCGAAAATCGGAATGGGCTCGATCGAGCCAGCTATAAAGATTGCCCAGCATAAAAGCGGCCAAAGGAACGTCACAACCTGAGGCCAGTTGAACAGCAAGAGGCACAAGAAGCTTTCGGGGGGCTTCAGAGGGCTTACCGGGCGAAATAACTCGCGAAAGAAACATAGTCAAATAAGCGGCCAGATGCCACTTATGGTTACACAACTCCGATGTTTTAACCGTAGGAGTTGTGCTGCTTGAACCCGCCTTCTTAGACTTCCCCTTGGCACCACCGTCAATATGACCAAACACATGTCTGACCCAGGTTCCGAAAGTAATTTTCTTTGACTTCTTTCCATTATCGTCAATCAGATTGCCAGCTTCCGTGTACCAGCGGTCAAACATGTCAAGAGCCTCCTTCATTCCACCAATGGATTTTTTGTCATAAGGGTGCTTGGTTAAGGGGGCTAACCCAAATAGCTGATAAATATCTTCTAGTGTAATTGTGAATTCGCCTCAACCCGTGATAAAAGTATGAGTATCACAGCTCCACCGTGAAATTAGGGTTATCAGAGAATTAACAACCGCGTCCTTTTTCTCAAAGTGAAAAGAACGAAAAGCCTCCACTAAATGATAAATACCTGCTTTCATCAACAGGACGCGATATGTGGAATTATTAAGGATGGAATCGGTCCACACTTCCCAGTTGTTGGTGGTTCCGCTGTAAGCATCGAATATAAGCAAAGAGTACGGGAAATCACCACGATCTAAGGCGAAGCGTAGAACAGAAGAAGGGGGAATGAAAGAACCTTTCTCAGGCTCTAAATCGATTTTGGGAGAAGGAACATCGGGATTAAAAGGAGCAACTTCGGATGGATCATTATTTGTGCCATCACAATCGATCAGATCATCCATGATAGTCTCGCAAGCATGAAAGAAGGGAGCAGACCTCCAACAGTTGGGTGGAGGAACATTCGGAACGTGATCTTTAGATAAAGGAATGTTGGCCATTACGAATAAAACTATTCGGAAACAGAAGAATTTCAACGAGAACAAATTTTTATCAATTTTAGGGTTCGTTTGGTCTGGGTTTTTTTTCTTTTTTTCTTTTTTTCGACCGACCAATGAAGACGTAGAAAACTTTGAATGATGAAAAACCAGTACCTACATATTAGGTATTGTGCAAAAGGAAGTATCGAAGTAGTAGGAGAGAAGCGGGAAACAAAAGTGAAATAAGAGGTGGCAGAAGATGTAAAACAAAAAAATTGTTTAACGCATCTCCCGCAAAAATGGACTTTTAACTTGTACAAGTGGCAAAAAAAAAAAATTCTTGCTGGAGGACTCTTAAAAAATATTGTAAAGTAGGTAGTAAATTTATAGTATTAAAATTAAATAAGGGTATGTTATTTTCACGTGATTTACGTAATTTGAGACTCTAGTAGAAAAATAATATAACTTCAGTTGTAAAAATTTTAAAAAATTTTTACAAAAAAAAAATGCTAGGATTGATATTCAACATGTGTTAAAATCTTATTATTTTAAAATTTACACTACCATTGGATATGCACTAAAAAAGGAAACAAATAAAGGTTGGGTGCTCACGCGCCCAATTACAACGGGCCCACAACCTGACATAATCACATAAAAA
Source organism: Lonicera japonica (assembly GCA_021464415.1). Lineage (NCBI taxonomy): Eukaryota > Viridiplantae > Streptophyta > Magnoliopsida > Dipsacales > Caprifoliaceae > Lonicera > Lonicera japonica. The sequence goes on from CM038463.1 coordinate 4,926,589, forward strand.
AGCTAGTCGTCTCAAAGAAGACAGACTGGGTGCTCACGCGCCCCATTGCAGTCTTTGCATTTAATGCAAAGATTCAAAATCATTGCGCATATCTGCCTTTCTATTTTTTTTTTTAACAAGATATTGATATATTGGGACCCACCGGAAAAAAAAATGGTGGTGGCAAAATTGGATGGGTCATGGTGTCCCAATAACAAAACGGCACGTGTCCATTATTATTATTATTTTTTAATCTATTTCAATCAAATGAACAAATGAAAAAGAAATTAATTTTAACCAAAGAGTGGACACCCGTAGAAGTGATTAAGTATTGTGCATGTGAATTTTTTATTAAAAAATTGACATCAACTTTCTTTCATTCATTGACAGTTTTGTTTTTCTTTCTTTTTTATTCAAAATAAAAAGTTTAAATTTATATATTTTTCTGAAAGAGGAAAAAATTCCTCCTTATATTATATTTTACTAATTCGAGTGTTAATATCCAACTCCTTATTTATATTGATTCAATATTTTATTTTTAAACTTTTCTTAAATTTAAAGTGTAAAAACTAATATTTTGTTTTTAAGATTTGTAAATATTTATCATATCTAGAATTTATTTTTCTCATGATCATATGGAATTTCAAACCAAAAATTATAAAATTGATGTTAATAAAAAATTATTGTGCTATAGGCACAGACAAAGCCATCATTAAATTAGAAGTCGTTGATAGGTGAATTGAAAGGCAATGATAACCTACGCGGATGAAGTAACGTTACAGGAAGCCCGTATGACGGTTACACAGGCAGAATTAATTTAATTAATTTACTGATCTCCTCTTGGTTATCGTGCATCTCTTCGGTTTCCAGAGTGACACCCTAGTATATAATGATGGCCCTAGTATATAATTCCGACTACCATTCACAATTCAAACAACCCACAAACTTCCTTCTTTTCTCTACTTTCACTTTCTCTCTCCCCTAAGATAGCGATCATGTCAACAAGTCCAGTCACTCCTTCGGATATTCATGTCAAGCGTGCCCAGTATATAAAATTTCTCGATGGACTTTCGGATGAATGGGCTTCCGAAAACAAAAAACTTCGAGAGCTAACTGAGAAAGAGAACCCGAATGCTTCAGACGAAGAACGTGACGAGTTCGATAAAAAAATGAACGATGTCTTATTGAAAATAGATGGGCTGATTCAGAAGAGGCGGAAGAGAACAGACGAGATGGATGCATTGGAACTCATGTGGGAGAATAGTAGGAAAAAATAAATGTTTTTTTCTTTTTTTTAATGGTCCGCTATGTATTACTTGTTTTTTAATTATTAATGAAAATTATCAGTAGTTTCGAGAATCTCTGGTTAAGGAGGGTGAACATCTAATTCAGTAGCCTGCAGCCATTTTGTCCGAAATTGTTTTAAAAAACAAAAAACAAATGTTTCCCAACCATGAACTTATAGGAAATGCTTTTTAACCCACTGAACATCGTTTTACACAATAATTTTAGGGTGATTTTATTTCTGTCCACCATATCTCGAAGTTAATCCGCGTTATTAAGTTAATCCACGTAGCCTATTAAATTAATCCACGATTGTGGATAAACTGAAAAAAAATATATTATTGATTCAATTTTATAAATATTATTTATTAATGATTTCATTTTAAAAAATCCACTAGATGTAATGCTATAAATTAATTCCGCCCAGTTTTGTAATATTGTATGTTTTTGATAAATAATGAATGTAAAGTACTTGTATCAATACAATTTTAACAAATTAAGGAAAATATATTCTAATTAGGAAACTACTTTTAAAAGTAAATATATTTAAAGGAAGTATATTCTAGTTAGGAAACTATCTTTTAAAATAAATATATTTGAAGGATTATTAATTGGTGGATAGAAATAAAATTACCCTAATTTTAAAATAGTAATAAATGTAAACTTGTGAGTTCCAACAGTATTAATTAGTTGCAGTATGCAATAGGTTTACATGCCCAATCAGATATTACTAACTTAAATCGTTGCTTTCGATTAGCCACACAATGGAAACAGTTCGAAAACCCATAAAAATCATCGGGAACGGTTGATGGGGACTTTAAAGTCCCAATATAAATCCCTGCGCATTAAAGTATAGCCTTCCACATTACGTACATCATTAAATTACTAGTCTTTCCTATTGTATTTAAATAGATTCTACAAGCAATAAAATTATTTGCAACACATATACCTCTGATACGAAAAACCTGTTTCCAATGACTTCACCAATCAAAAAAGCCAAGTTTGATCAAACAGATGCTTTCTCAGGAGATCATCCAAAAATGAAGGCTGACGTCCAAAATCCTCCAACTTACTACAAATCCCCTCCCCCACCACAAACTGCAGCAAAAGATATTCTTAATGATTGGCCCGAGAACCTAGCAGAGCCGTATGATCCAACGGCTATAGAGGAACCGGACGGAGACACCGATGAAGCAAGCGATGAAGAAAGCGATGAGAAGCGACGGATAAAGGCAATGATTACTATCTTTATGGAGACAGTTGATGACCATCAAAAGGGCATGGTGCACTGCCCAGTTTGCTACGCAACTGGCAACCGCAAGCGCCTCAACGGGTTAAGAACTTTATCATCCCATGCAGCAGGGACAAAGAAGAAAATAAGATTCCACAGGGATCTGAAGGGCCGTCTCGATGATCTTCTCTGATGGCAAGGGGTTGGAAGAACGAGGAATAGGTGTTGATGAATGCTTCATAAGAGGGAAGTCTTTTTTTTTTTTTTTTTTTTGGTAGGGTTGTGAAGTTTTTTTGGTGTAATGGCTTAATGGCATTTTTAACTATGGGTTTAATGGCATTTTTTAGAACTGAAGAGTACACTATGGGTTTAATGGCATTTTTAACGAATGTAAATATTTTATAAAACATATATTTTCCTTAGGGTTGATCCTTCGGCAAACCCATAGTTATCCCACCGAATGATGGGTGCTCCTTCGGCAAGTAGAGTCTTTTTTATATACATTTGCAAAAACAACGGTAACCTATTAAATAATAGTTAAGAAATGACGGGAACTTAATGGAGATTCGAACTGACTTTAAGCATTCGAACTTAAAAGATTACACTACGGGTTTAATGGCTTTTTTAACTAAAGTAACTATTTTATTAATGTCTGTTGTTCCTGCGGGTGGGTCCTTTGGCAAACCCATAGTTATCCCACCGAATGATGGGTGCTCCTTCGGCAAGTAAAGTCTTTTTTATATACATTTGCAAAAACAACGGTAACCTATTAAATAATAGTTAAGAAATGACTGGAACTTAATGGAGATTCGAACTGACTTTAAGCATTCGAACTTAAAAGATTACACTACGGGTTTTATGGCTTTTTTAACTAATGTAAATATTTTATAAAATGTCTCTTGTTCCTGCGGGTGGATCCTTCGGCAAACAATTAGTTATCCCATCGAAGGATGGATGATCCTTCGGCAATTAGAGTCTTTTTTATATACATTTGCAAAAACAACGGTTACCCTAAATAATAATAGTTCATAAATAACTGGGACTTTAGCATTGGAACTTAAGATTACACTATGGGTTTAATTTTAATTTGAAAAAAAATGAAGAAATGACGAAGTAATATTGTGCAATAAAAATGTAATGTAGATATATAAACAAAATAATGCTTTCTCAAAATGTAATATACATAGATGCATTAACATGTCTACGAAAAAAAGAAGGCGCTAAATTAAGACGAAAAAAAATATTATTAATTTTTGTTTGACTTCGTCCCTCCTCCATTGGTTGGGCAATTTCTTGAATCGTGGCCTGTTCCATGACATCTCTTGCAATATCTTGGCTTAATAGTCGTTGTACTTTTCCTTTTTCCACGTTGAGATGATTGAGTAGGTCTGCCTTTGGTTGGAACAATTGCTGGGTCTTTAATACCCAATGTGGCAGAGTTTTGGTCCCTTGATATAGGATCATCTCCTTTTTCTTTCGCCATTTTTTGCAACTCAACTACTAACACAGTCATAGCCTTCATTGCCATATTGAATGCTTTGCTTGATTTGGTAGTGTAGAATGCGACCAAATTACTCTGCGTGCTAATGCCACCATACCTGGTGTTCTCTACGACATCCGGATGAGGGCATTTTCTCTCCGAACCTACTGATGACGGATCAATGATTTTTGCATCCCTTAACCACCTCCTCTTTACTAAATATTCTGGGAAGTCAGCCTTGTTCAAATGCTTCATGACTGAAAAAATATGTCTACATGGTATTCCTTTAGTTTCATACCAATAGCACTCACATCTGACGTCATCCCCATCATGAGAGTAAAGAACCTTACGCTTTGAATCATTGCGCATGTACTTTGTCACTACGCAAACATCGTAGTTAGGTAATTCTGTCCGTTCTAAAACAATGTATTTATCAGCACGTAGAATCTGAGCCCTCACCCGATGAAATATCTCTCTAGTGAAAATTGAACAGGCCTGTTCCTCAAGCAACTCCATGTTGGTCCGATCAAGGACAGCTTCTGTCATGTTTGTTCTAAAGTCTTCTCTCATATCATGGTAACGTAAAGCAGCTAAACCATTGTCGCAATGTCTAAGAAACATCCACAATGGTATATCCTCTTCTAAATCCTTTTTGAGAAAAGCATTCATAGACTCACACCTGCCGGTTGCTCTACTCCCACCAAAATAATGACCACGAAGAAAAGAATCTGCCCACATATGCCTAGTCATGTACTGTGCCTCCAACCAATCATTCTCAAGTAATTCGTGTTTGGCCTTCATTTTGTTCCACTCTTCTTCCCACTGATTATCTGAGTAGTACCTGTTGAGAAGACAGAATGAAAAAAAAAAAGTGTAAATATATTGATCGTTCGGAGTAACAATTATTTACCTGAATATTAATCTCTTGAAATCTTCGCAGAATCCAGCTTTATGTATATGTTGTATCGAGTTTTTTATTATGTGCCATGAGCATATACGATGCACAACACCTGGCATGGTCTCTTCTAGTGCCTTGTTCATGGATCGACAACCATCAGTTAAAACTGTATCAGGTTGCTTTCCATCCATACATTCTAAAAATGTCTCTAATATCCATGTATACGTTTCAGCCAACTCGTTTTGTAGTAAAGCAAAACCAAATACACAGGTTCTATCGTGATTGTTTGACCCCAATAGAACTACCAATGGTTTTCCATACCTACAAAAAAATTACAAATTAAGAAAAACGTGTGGATTTTATTATGAATGTAAATAATTTGGCATGAGCTTGGAACTCGTACCTGTTAGTTTTATATGTGGAATCGAAAGATAAACAGTCACCAAATAACTGATAGTCGACTTTACACGCTCCATCCGCCCAAAACAAATTTGTCAACCTCCCTTCCTCGTCAGTGGCATGCTTGTAGAAGAATTCAGGATCTGGTCCCTTTTTTGATTCTAAATAACCCATTGCCGTAGATGTATCACAATCACTCCAAGCACCATATTTTTGCCTCACCCCCCTATACAAGTCAGGTTTGATACACCCTACCTTCTGCCAACCTCCGTGTTGTTCTACCATATATTGCCAAATGTGGCAAGTCCTTATTCCAGACCTTTTCATCAACATTGCTTGTTCCCTATCTGCTTCATTTAATTTTTAGCTGGATCTAAGAAATGGTTTTTGGTGGGATAAGGCTAAGGAATGGTTGTGATGTGTCCTAAGACATTTAACAAACCATGTGCCATCTTCTTTATTTCTGTTTATTCTAAATGAAGCCCTGCAACCTGTCCTAGTTATATTTCTTGGCTCCCTAGTCCTACGTTCAAGATATTGATATTTATTCTCTCTATATCCTTCATTTGAACACACCCAACTTCTAATTATACACTCACCTACTGAGTTTCTCCTTTTAATTTTCTTACGAATGCTAAACCCCATTATTTTTGAGTACATATGGTAGAATGTTTCAGCTTGTTCCATTGTAACGAACTCTTTATCGACTAAGTCATCATCTTGTATGTCTTCCGGTGCTTTATCAATGCACAAATACGTCATTAATTCTTCCCACACCGTAACATCTGGATCTGTCCATTCTAATAACTGTTGCTTATCTTTTTGAGGTTGATCTTCACCATCTTCATTTTCACCTTCAGCTTCCATGTTAGAAGATTTATCTTCTGAAATCTGTTCTTTTGCCTTTTCGGTTTCAGCAATATGCGTCAACACTCTGCTGTTGCTTAGAAAATCATCATCATCTTCACATAAGTTAATGGCTCCCTCATTTTGGTTTAGAAGATTGAATGTAGATGCAGAACTAACTGAATGTTCCATTCACAAATTATGATGATGCAATATTACTTTCTTATAAAGCAATATGATTACTGATGACTGAATGGTGGAGTACTTGTTTAGGTTTTAAGCTTTGTAATGCCCACTTTCCCTCCTAATTTTTAAGTTTTTAAATTTTAAATAAATGAGCATTGGAAAACAGCAAATTACTTGCCTAACAATCAATGGCCATTGGAAAACTAAAAATAGATAACGAATTGTGCGTAGCCAAGTTTCATGATTTTCAGAAGGCATGCGCAGTAAATGACAAATTTTTTATTTTTTTTTGCTATTAGTATTGTGCACGTTTTAATATAAATAAATAAATATATGCACGCGTACAACGTAACCAAAGCATCACTACATTTTCAGTAATACTTCTCTTAATACTCAACATGTCCTTGATTATACTGTCTGATTCTGAAGAGCTACCAAAGATCACAAATGATTTTAATGAGGCAGAAGAATGGTATATTCAGTACGAAGAGGAGGAACAGGTTCAATCCCCCCTGAAAAAGATTAAGAATCTCCATCAAGATGAGGTACAATCTACCCTGACGAAGGTCAACACTCGCCAAGAGGATGAGGTTCAATCCCCCACGAAAAAGATGAAGCCTGATGTCTCTTGTCCTAAAGAGTTAAATCATAACCAAGATGGACAAGTACTGACGGATTACCAGAATGCGGAGTTGACCCAACTGCTGCACAAGCTGCTACAAAATTTGGAGAGATATGCCAAAAGGAAAGCCCTTCTCAATGCTAGCGTGTCCAACATTATGATTATCAACGTTGCAACCGAAAGCCTGGAGAAAAAGCTCAGAGAGTTATTGAAGCCTTCGGACGATGTCTGATTATTACCTCAATCCTATGGTAGTTCTAAGCTTGTTTTGACTAAGCATTATTTTTAGATATATTGTAAAATCTGAAATTCATATTAATATTTAATGTCAGTTCAAATTCTTCATTAAGTTAATCGTATTAGGGTTACCGTTGTCTTTGCAAATGTAAATATACAATCAATATTGTGCCGAAGGAACACGCATTATTCGGTGAGATATATATGGGTTTGTCGAAGGAGCCACGCGCAGGAACCGCAAACATTTTATAAAAAAACTACATTAGTTAAAAAGTCCATTAAACCCAAAGTGTAATCATAAGTTCCAATGTTTAATGTCAGTTCGAATGCTCCATTAAGTTCAATGTATTTCTGAACTATTACTGTTGTTTTTGCAAATGTAAATATATTAAAGCAATATTGTGCCGAAGGATCACGCATCATTCGGTGAGATAACTATTGATTATTGAACCGTCCATCTCTTTTATTGTAGGTGCACACGTAATAATAACTGTTGGAATGCACGCACCTGTTGGGGTTTCCAAACTGACAACCCTTCATATTCCAAGAGACTAGTATATAAACATGACTGCCATTCACAAATCAAATCAAACCAACCATCAAATATCTTATCAACTTTCAATTTTCTGTTTCAACATGTCAACTCCTCCAAAATCTCCATCGACGTCGAGCCCACCAGAATCTCCATCGACGTCGAGCCCTCCAATATCATCGTTAAACTTCACTAAGATGTGCATCGACAATTTGATTTATGCTGAACGATTGACAAAAGAGTGGGAGGCTGAATCAAAAAAATTTGAAGAGGCCTATAGGAGGATGAAAGAGATACTGGAGGAACTGAGGAAGGCAAACCTCGAGATGGAAGAAGCGGCGGAGAGAGAGAATAATGAGAAGAGGAGGAGAATTTGAACTTTTTTTTATTACGAATTGGGTTGGTTTCCTTAATGTTAACGTAGTAGTGTTGTTTTTGCTTTCTGATGTTAACGTAGTAGTTTTCTTTTTGCTTTCTAATGTTATCGTAGTACTTTTGTTTTTGCTTTATAATGAATATTACTACTAATTAATATTTTAATATTTCTTCCCGAGTTCAATGACAAATTAAACATATTATATTTTTTCCTTTTTTCCAATACATGTTAACATTTGGACTTCCAACTGAGATTGTATGGACAGAGAAACTTAATTAAAGTACTTGAAGCATACACGCCAAATTTACTCTCCAACCGTGTTTAGAGAGAGGAGGAATACAAATATTTAATCATAACTATTGGCATGCATATTGATTACCGTGCATCATCATTGTAAAAAATAATAATAACTCTTCATTAATCAAATCCATTGGCATGCAAATTGAGCACCGTGCATCATAATAATAACTTTTCATTTTTTCTTACAAAAAAATTCAAAACAGTTTACATGTTCATTTTCAAATAAAATTCTCGAACATCGTTCATCAATATATCTCTGTGCTTGTTGTAGTTAGAATTCGCCAACCAACATGCTAGTCTACACCGATCTTCATTTGAGTCGAACTACAAAATAATTACAAAACAATTAAATAAAGGAAACAACGATTGAATTAATTAGTAACGCTAAACAAATAGAAATATCTTACCACAAAGGATCGAGAATCGACTTTACATCCAGATTGCATAAACAAAATAACAAACATGCTGCAATCAAACCCGTTAGGTTGCCTCGGAACGAATGATGCACGAACAATGCGAAAACTAGAAAAACTGAAATTTCCAGGCTTCTTTCTAATCTCTCTCTCAAGTCCCAAGTCCAAATTACGTAGCTGGAATATATTAGGAACATTACAGGAAAAAAAATGACATTTTATGAACCTTTGAAAAACAATCAATGTGGAATAGAGATCCCGTAATTTTAAACTTACAATATCCTTAATTCTTGCAGAATAAAGAATAGGTTGTGTCGCATCCGATAGAGAGTCCCAAACTTCAACAACTTTTGTCTTCAACAACACTCGTGCAAGAATGTAGTGTCTTGAAATTAAAATTGGAATGAATACCTAATGTAAAACACATTACCAATTAGTTAGATATAGAACGTAAAACGAATTACGAAAGAGATAATATATACTTGCCTCCTCGCACTTGTCCATGCATCCCATAAACGTCTTATAGTAATTCATTGTTCCCCAAACTTTGTGTAGTGTTAGATCACGATGTGGCAGATGATCCTTCTGCAAAAAGTATAAATTAATAACAATAACTAAGTTTTTTAAGTAAGTGATTCAATCAACGGCATACTCACTATTAATCTCGCAGGAAGATACCACTTTCTTGCCTTTTGGCTAGTTCTGGATCTCTCATCTTCGGTCAATATTTTGGAAACCATAGTAATAATCTATTTCATAAATAAAAAAAGTCAATACGACCACTACGTGAATGAAACAGTACTTGTCTTATTTTACTTTAAAAATAAAAAATATAACAATAAGAAGAAGAAAAACTTCAGATTCTATTTCCTCATTGGGACCGAGATATCGAAAATCAGAACGCAAAAGGCTATGATCACCACTCGCCACGATCAATTGGCTGATATAAACAAGAAAAATAAATTAGTGTAATTCAAACAATATATTATATGAAGAGTTAATATAACTCACTCTTGCTTTACAGATTTCGAGAATATGTACTCCAACAATTCTCTTTCCTTTGCCCTGAACGTATTTTTAAGTTTGAAATCTTTGAACAAACAAATATTCACTGGCGTCGTACAAATACTTCTACGAACTTGATGTGTTATTATTTTAATACTATCGTCATTCGATGACTTGAGTTTCTTTCGAGACATAAAGGAAAACTCGTCATCATCCCCGTAACAGTTATCATCAGAAGAGTTTCTCTCTCTCTTGATAAACTCTTAATCAACCATCAAACTTTTTATCAAACTTAATTCGTTCTTCACTGTTTTTAATTCTCTCTCCATGCGTATTCTCCATTCTTTTTGACCTACCTCCTTAACCTGATCACTAGAACTCATTTTCTTTAAAAACTATTCAATGGATCGAATAAACCAATCCAATATAACTTAGTTTGTGGTCCTTTGTGAAACTAGCTATGAAGAGTTGTAAGTAGAAGAGATACTATATATCAGATCTACGGTGTGATAATACAAACTTCGTGACTAGTGTAGTATTAAATAATTAATTACTTTGGTTCAATAATCAATGTGTGGTGTTTGGCAAATAATATTTGAGATCATATTTTACAAGGGTAAAGAATAGGGATATCCCGGATTGGAATTAGCAAATCATGGAATGAATCTCTAATTTAAGATTCCTTAAAATTAAATGGAAATAAAAATAAAAATGCCATGTCATCAGGTAACAACAAGTTACCCACTTAACCTGGCACTTAATGGTTTGTATTTCTTCAATGTGCATTAATTATGTTAGCCAACTACTCATTTGATCTCAACCATTAATTTTTCATCCAACGGTTAATATTAGAATAACCATCCATGGATAAAAATAGCGGTAACCATTGAAACCTTACCCATATATATATGTATATACAATTGATTATATATAAGAGTAAAGTGATCGAGCATGCATAACATATATATTATAATTACTAGCTAGTGGTGTGATGAAGTAATTAATTAATTATTGCTGATAGTGAACTAATTAATTAGTTAATTATGTGAAAGGACAGTTTGTACCAGTGTGGGTAACGGTAGGGATGATATTGTTGGCAATAGTTATCATACTATGATGAGTCAATTAAAGAGGGCGCCGAATGTGTACATTAAGAAATCAAGGAAAGAGACTATGCTAGAGGTGGACGATCTTAATCAGGTGTTGGAAAATGTTGATCAAAGCCCTTTATCAGTGGTGATGGTGGTCGGCAGCTGGGGTTTTCTTAGGGTTAGGGTTATTAGCTCTGAGCGTGCTAATAACGTGTTATGGGAATCACTGAGTTATATCTTTTATTAAGTAACCCCTTTAAATATGGTATAAATACAATAGTACATATGGTTTACAAGGTAGCTAAATATGGCCCATAATACATAATTTATACAGTAAAATTCCTAATACGTATTATATCTAGACAATAGCACACTGCATGTAATTTTCTTCAACACATATATGCATGTGTGAGTATAATTTTACGTATATATGGATTTTATTTTTACATTTTTGAAAATTTTAAAATGATCATCAATATTATTTAAAATTTCATACTATGAGTCAAAGAGGGAAGGGTGAAAGTGGGAAAAAGGACATCAGCAAGGGATCCCCATTTACCAAACAAGAAATATAACTATGCTACCAGCTCATCCATTAACAGTGGTGGCCAAAAAGTTTATTCTCCCAACACCCACGCCTCATTTGTTTCTCATCATAATGTAAGTGTCTATCGATCTATAATTAGAAATAGCCCTTTCTTTTTTGAACTAATAAACTTCAAATTAGAAAATCCTTATACTTGTCATATGTACTGAGGTTTAGAGACCTTATCTTTAAAAGGGAGAATCCTTATAGAGGTAACTATATAACTAAATTATGATTTTTTTTGGTAAGTTGGCCGAATTACTAAAAAATTTGGAACGCATTTTAGACCTATTTTTACTATGTTCTTGCTGGGACTTGATGGTTGTTTAGGTGTGCTATGCTGCTGATACTTTGGATTATTTTTACCTGATCAATTAAGTAATGACGGACATGGTTTCTTTGCTAGTTATGGTTTAAGATGGATTTTATCAACAATTTATTGCAAATCCCTTCTTAAAAGCAAGTCCACTTTCTAAATTTTGACTCGAGTCAAATGTGCATTACTTAATTTGAAGATATGTAAGAGATGTGTTAGATTGAATTAAATTATTTTTTTGGATATCCATGTACCTATTATTAACATACCTAAAGTATGACCATATAAATTTTCTTCTTTTATTAGGTAAACCCATATATAAATTTAATTTATTATACTCTAGTGTTAACTCGTTATATATATATATATATAATAATTCCTCTATTTCTTTCTTCTTTCTATATACATACATAAACATATGAGATAGATAAGGATGAGCCCAAAGGAAGCCTAATTCCATTAACACAAGGGAGTAATATGGATGGAGTTGATAATATGGATGGGGTTGAATGAGAATATGAGTTCTGGCCATTTGAGCACCTAACTCTGACATAATGGGATTTAAATTAAGCTTATGAGAATGCGAAGTTAAGCTTATAAGACTTCATATTAATTAACATTGAGATTTCATATTTAGGCACTTATATTAGCTTGTTTTTATGACTCTATTAGTGAGACTATATAATTTATTACATATATTGATTTTCATGAAATACTGTTTATTTAGTAATGTTCGAATTAAATTATAGATCTTTACTAATTTTGGTGTGCAATTCTAAGATTTTTAGGATTGTTACAGGTATATATATTAGATAAATTTTTGGAAATTTTATTTTTAAAAAATTCATAATAAACTTTTCACGATTTTAAACCATGACAAAATAACAGTCTCGGTCCAAACCGAGACAATCTATGTATAAATAGCAATTTTATTAGCATATTTGTTATGATTTGAAAAGGTAATTATTTCAATTGAGAAATGTGAAAAGATCTATAACTTATGATGGTCTAAAACCATGATAAACTAAGAAATTTAGAGTGCCTCACATCCCTTTAACAAGTCGTGACAACTTAGTATTATAAGTTTATAACGGTTTCGAACCGTGACAATTGGTGTTGTCACCACTCTAAAAGTCACAGTTCCGAACTATGGCAAAAGCCCATTGTCACGATTTATTTCAAGTATTTTGGTGTAATTGTGTAACATGTTTAAAACGTGTTTGGATATAAACTATATATGAGCATATGTATAAATAAATGAAATAACATCTAGCTACAAGTCATGATTCTAGAACCACCATAATAAATAGTGGACGTGCAAAAAGGAAAAAGGGTTTGGGAATTAGGAATTGGCCCAAATGAGTAGATAATTATCAATTTATTATTTTTCAATTGTTTTTTAATTGTTATTAATTTTTTCTAATTTCCTAGATTACCCTTGGTTGATTTTTTAATTTAAAATTAACAACTTCCTAGAATTTAGGATTTCAAAAATTAGGGAATATTTAAAAGATCTTAATTAATATTTTTTTTGAATTCAAAACAAATAAAAAGGGAATTCAAAGATTTTTATAACTGTTTCATATTCACAGTAGTTATTATGTTAAGATTTTCAATCGGTTATAATTTAATTATTACGTAGATATATTATAATATATTTTTATGAAAATTACTAGATGTATTATTGATTTATAATATGAAAATTAATTGAATGATCCAGTTGATATATTATGATACATATTTTTGAAAAATTAACTAAATTGTATTATTATAAACATATTAGTACATATATATTATAGATATATTATGGAGTTGTAACATGAAAACCGTAGACATATTAGTATAGATATATTGTAGATATATTATGGAGTTATAACATGAAAACCATAGCCAAATTAATTGAATTGTAGACATATTATTATAGATATATTATATATGTATTATGGAGTTTTTATATGAAAACTAAATGAATCGTAGACATATTATTATAGATGTATATTAAAAAGATACATCCTAATTTTCTAATAAAATAATATACATTGAAAAGATGTTGAAGTATTGAAGTTGTTCGAAAGTACTTACCTATATTCAGCACCATAATGCTTTGGATACTTGAAAAGTGTTTTATGACTCAAGTCTTTGTCCATAATGCCAACTAGGACGGTAGATATCGAAGTATAGATAACTAAATAAAGTACACTACTCCAATCTGTCAGTGCATAAATTATTGAAAACGCTGTGCATAATATATAGCTGATAATTTGAAATCAAATTAGTTGAATCATATAAAATGTGTGTATACCATGTATATATAGAGATGAAGTGGTGACTTACATAATTCAATGAACACACTAGCAAATACTAATGAGATTCAATAACCGCATGAATAATACTATTAATGCAAGAATCAACTCAATAACTAAATAAACTATGGTGCGGAATTGGAATTCATGGAAGTCTACTTTCTATCTCTTTCATTCTTCTTAGGTTTTTGGCTTATTGGTTAGGCGATTAAGAGGGAGTAATGGAATGAGTTTTTTTTAAGAGAGGAGAGATAAATCACAGGAAGGTTAAAAAATCTTAATAAGATAAGCTCGGAAGTTAGGTATCAATGTAATTTAAATATCTAAAATAAACGGCATTATCACATTAACTAATATACATAATTAACAAAATTCATTAGGAAGGGTAGATTTGTCTAATTGATGGTTTATTATGGTAAAAATAGAATGTATATATATATATATATTACATGTGGGTCAAAAGCAAAACATTTGGGTCAAAAACAAAAGCATGGGTTATTTTATAATTTCTCAAACGAGTTGGGTTTGAGTACAAACATATCTGCGAAACTGGATTAAATCCTAATTTTCTATTAAATTTTTGTGATTTACTAAAAAATTATCGCAGTTAGCATAGACTAAGCCCATAGTTGATCCAGCCCATTTAAGGCTGGCCCAAATTAAATCATCCCATCTTCGTAGTGAACAATCTGTTAATGACCCACCAAACAAACTTCACAAATCCAAGGGCTGCGTTTCGTTATTCTTATTTTCAAATCTGAAGAAAAACTAAAAACACCCCTTCTAACAGTGGGGGAAACATTTTAGGCTCCTTTTTTTTTGTAAGATACCGGAATTAGGGTTACAAAGAGCAAAGGCCAATTTTAACGCTTCCGTCAACTACGAAAATGGTGTTCTCAAGTACCCCTTTCTCCCTCAAATCCCTAATTCTCACCTCTCGCTCAGAGTATATATATATCTCTACATAACAAGAAGTAATAATCCTTGAATCTTCAAAAATGTTTAAGGAAAAAAAAATTATGAGGCCAAAATTTTTAGATGATTTTATAGTGCTTTTGGCACGATTATTTTGATGTAACCCCTGTCGAAAGCACTCTTAATAATTCAAAAAACATCATAAATATAGTGACGCATTTCTTTTATCTCCTTATACATTTTTTAAATTCAAAAACTCTTATTATATAAATAATGAATACCATTTTATTTACTCTCGATCATTCATTTTTCGTCATTTGAAGTAATCTTGTTTACGAATTACACCCTCCATCCTAAATTAACCTCTGATTTTTGAATATTGAAGTCTGAATGCTGAATGAAAGCTCTGAAAATGTGTTTTTTTAATTTATTTTATTTAGCTTTGAATGCTAAAATAAATGTCACTTACGCTTTTGCTCTTATTATTGTGCTATATATCAATAGGTATTGAACGAAAGGAATAAGAGACCATTGGAATAAAATTTTGTTAACGTTTAATTTCCTATTGAATACGTGCCTCTTTTAACGCCAAATGTTGAATTTTAATCTAGTTCAGCGTTAAGAGGTAAAAACAAACACTAGCTTAATTTAGAACGTCCCAAAGAGGTATGGTGCATTCTTAATTTGGAGGGGATAGTGTTTATATTGGCTTATTATAGACATTTGGCACATATAATTAAAGAAGTGTATAATTTTTCCATTTTGATTTGGTATTAACAATGTTATTGCTTATGTACTGTGTGTGTAATTTCTGGATGAAGGGGACATGGTACATTTGAGCAAGATGGTGAAGTGGTTATTATTGTCTGCGGAGTGGTTAAGTGTGTGAACAAGCTAGTCTATGTTCAAACTCTAAGAGCCAGGTCTTTACAATGCTATGTGTCACGGGGCGTCCTTTGATGGCACAAAGGAGGCCGCGTGAGCGACCGTACTAACCAATAGCCCGGTCAAGTTCAATCGAATTTTATTTATAATCAACAAACAACATACAACAACAGTAATTTAAAAGGAGCTTGAGCATAAATTGAAATCACTTCATTGCATTAAACTTGATTACATGGAAAGCTATTACCATATGAAAGAAAGTAAGAGCTTGAAACAGAGTGCTAGACAACGTGCATTAATAGGCAACTCAGATGTGAGGCAGATAGTCTTATCCCCACTTATAACCACTTAATGAAAATACCAAAGTTGTAGCAGTGCACGTTCGCTCACACAAGTTACAAGAACATGATTACAATGGAAATGAAAATACAATTACAAAGGAAATTCGTAGATCTATTTACATGGAAACAATATTTACATATGAGAATACACTTTTCCAAAAAACTAGCCTAAGTACAAGTCTAAAACTAGATGATGCTTGACGACCTGGTTGTGCTGGTGCTGGATCTCTTATTGGGTTGTGTTGCACTTGGGCGCGTGCACGATGTCGTTGAAGTGCAGCCAGTCACGAGTGCTATTGGGAAGCACCCCGTGACACTATGCCCCACTTTTACAGTTTGTGATTAAAAAAAATAAATTATCCCACTGAATGATGATTGGTAAAATTTGGGCTTGATGATAATTCCAAATGATTGTAGGTACAAGCATGAGACTGGAGATATTATTATAGGCCGTGTAATTGAGTTAAAGCATGTTTTTTTTTATTTTTTTATCTGGTTACTATACACTATGAAGCACGGATACTCTCTTTGAATCTACATGTCAGGCCTGAAACACCCCGGCACGTGGCTGACACACGAGTAGAAAGTGTTGTTTATTTTATTATTATTTTTTAATCCCAACACACTGGAAATTTTTTAAAACATTAAAACCTAAAAATGGGTCAAATTTGCAATAATAAAAAATATTAACAATAATAGAAGGACTTAATAATAAAAGGAGTCAAATACAAATCTCATATCTCTTATAAAACCCTAGCCCCCAACTTCCCATCTTCTTTGACTCTTCTCTCCCAGAAAAGGTACTCTCTCTCTCTCTTTCTCTCTCTCTCTCTCTCCCCCTCTACATATAAGCATATATGTATAAATAAATCTATACACATCTTGAATTGATATTACTACTTCTGTCTATATCTACACGTGTATGTATAAATAAATCAATTTCAAAAGTGAATGGCTGGTACTTCTGCATCATCAATTGAGGATGATGTAACTAAGTCACTTAGGGTATTTGGATTATTAATGCAATCTAGTTTCATTTTATTATATTCTTAAATATTTATAATGTTTATTGCATATGTATATAATTAATTAAGAATGTGTCTCCCCGGGGTCGTGTCCTGCATTTTAGAAAAATTGCGTGTCGCGTGTCATGTCTATGCTTCATAGACTATACACACCATAACACAATTCACACATTTATTATTATAAATTAGATCTGCATGAAGCCCTGTATGATTAAGAAATATGGAATTTCCTTTTCCAATAACTAGGGATCCCGTGTCTTTCTAATGAGTGACTGTCGCATATGATTTTTTCCTTATTTCTAAAAGGTTGCTCCAAAGCGCTGGAGATTGGAGATAAATTTTAGCCAAGATGCAGTATTGATGCTTTCTTCAATGAACTTACCCGATGGCGTCCAGGTGTATATACATCCCTGTATCCCGTGTTAATGACTTGTTGTGGTGGTAGTTATTATTTGTTTGTGGGTAAATAACTGAAATGTTTATTTGGTCCTTCCCTTGCTGGTTTGGTTATGCTTTTTCACTCATTGTTTCGATTGCAGGAGGCGGCGAACTGCACTTGATGAACTCAACATGCGAAGCATCTTTGAAGAGAATGATGTTGTCTGTGTAAGTTCCGCTACACGTTTGAGTTTTGTTATTTCTAGTACAGATTGCTTTGACTGGTTGTGAGGTGGCTTTGTGAGTCCTTTACAACTAACGGAGTACATGCATATACCATATGATAATACCAGAAGATGCAATCTTTTGCCATACTTGGCCCATCTGTGATGAAGCAAGCCTTTTCTTGCAATTGGTATGTCAGTTATTAGAAAATGAGGAACAACCGATTATAATTGTAGATATGTGTTGCACTTCATTTCCTTAGGCCGAAGTTTTTGGTTTCCAGCATGATGGGGAGTCTACACCTTCAAGCAAGAAGCCAGAAGTATGGGAAGGTGTGCCTTGCTTTCACATTTTTCATGATTCAGTTATTTTATGCTTTGGAGATTGTAAATGTTCATTTGCATGATTGCAACTTTTTTTTCTATATGCAGGCTGTAGAAAACTGGAGAGAAATGAAAGATTATTGATTTCATTGATATATTGTGTGTCTATTACAATGGGAAATGCTCTATATTTATACAAGTATAAGAAGGAAACATGAGTGCCTAAAAACATGGAAGAAAACATGGAGGAGACAAGGAGTGAAACATGGAGAAGAAAAGGGAAAAGGAGAATAAAGGAAAAACTTTCTAATATTCTAACACTAATATTCTAACACCCCCCCCCCTCAAACTCAAGGTGGCATATGGGATGTCATCTTGAGTTTGCAGAGCATGTCTTGAAAGATGAGGAATGCTGGGTAAGTATTATTTGGCAAGGGAGGTCCAGTTTTAATTGTTCGATATGGTTGTTAATTGTCTGGCACGATTGCCATCCGGGGCGAGGTCCGACACGTCATGGATGCCGTTTGGGGTGAAATCTGACACGGCTGGATTTGATATGATTGACGTTCGGGGAGAGATTGCCATCCGGGGCGAGGTCCGACACGTAATGGATGCCGTTTGGGGTGAAATCTGACACGGCTGGATCGTCCCGATGATAGCTTGAATAAGATAATTATGTAAAAGAATATTTTGAGGAAGATAATTATGTAAGAGATGAGAGGAAGAGAATGATGTATTTTGATGATAATAGTGGATGATGAACAGAAAAATCAGAAAAGTTCTGGGGTGGAAATGGAAAAATCAGAAAGTTCTGGGGTAGAAATAGAAAAATCAAAAAGTTCTGGGGTGGAAATGGAAATATCAGAAAGTTCTGGGGTGGAAATGAAAATATCAGAAAGTTCTAGGGTGGAAATAGAAATATCAGAAAGTTCTGGGGTGGAAATAAAAATCTAAAAGTTGTAGGGCCAAATTATAAATATCAAAAACTTCAAGGGTCAAAATGCAAATAATACAAACTATTCTTTTGGCGTTGGAATCGTCTTTTCAAGACGAAGAGGATGGGTATGGATTGATATGGATTGGATATAGTTTTTCTTAGGCTGGTTTGAGCAGTGGGATGGTTTTGT
The DNA here is from genome assembly GCA_021464415.1 of Lonicera japonica. Lineage (NCBI taxonomy): Eukaryota > Viridiplantae > Streptophyta > Magnoliopsida > Dipsacales > Caprifoliaceae > Lonicera > Lonicera japonica. Next base: position 4,945,892 of record CM038463.1, read on the forward strand.
AGATGATTTAGTAATGGTGGATTAGCAGTGGGTTAGTTTGTGGGTTGATTGGAAAAGGAGGATGAGAAATGGAGAAGGAGAAGAAATGTTGTTATTGATTTAATTGATTTTGGATTGATTGTGGATAGGTGAGTCGGCGAGGAAGCGACGAGGCAGCGAGATGATTGTGTTATTGGCTATGGTCCGGCGGGCGACAAGATGTATCGCCCGCCAGCAACGGCGGAAAGTCAAGAGGATCTTACAGCTCTGATACCATGTAGAAAACTAGAGAGAAATGAAAGATTATTGATTTCATTGATATATTGTGTGTCTATTACAATGGGAAATGCTCTATATTTATACAAGTATAAGAAGGAAACATGAGTGCCTAAAAACATGGAAGAAAACATGGAGGAGACAAGGAGTGAAACATGGAGAAGAAAAGGGAAAAGGAGAATAAAGGAAAAACTTTCTAATATTCTAACACTAATATTCTAACACAGGCAATGCAAAACAGAGCAAAGTGATATTGAATTATGGCTGTTCAAGGAATATATGTATATATAGAGGGTCTATATAGTGGACATCCGAAACAATGGACCGTAAATTTCTGTCCATGTTAAGAGTAGGCGTCTGCTTTACAGACAGCCCACATGTATACACACATATGTTATTGTTTAATTTTAGCTTCGTTTTGAAATACATGTTCAAGAAACATTGAAACAACCTCCGAATTAGGAAGTTTCTCTGTGTCTTCCATATTTAGAGAAGATAATTTCTATTGTCATATGATGATTCTGAGAAGAAAATTTTAACATAAATTCCAAGTGACAAGGCATCTAGTCGTGGTAGTTAATTAGCAGACCTTTTTTTTCCTTGAAATTTAATTTATGAGTATTCTTGATTAGTCACAGAATTTTAGTCGAACCATGATTTCAGGTATCTGGTATCATGCCCTAGCTGCACCATTATTTCACTACATTTACTTTATACATGATTTGAAAACTTGTTTACGAGTTTTATTTGAAAGAAATTATTTTCATTACAGCTCGAGAGAGGTCAATTGCTCTCAGTCCCGCCTTACCTAGTGAAGAGGCGAAAACAGCATTTACACCATCTAGAACAGTACGGAATTGACTTGATAATCGGATGTAACGGATTGATCTGGGTTGGTGAACACGTCGAACCCAAGTATGATACGATAGAGGATCGAGTAACCAAATTTGAGAAACAACAGAACTCAAAATCACAAAGTTCAATGAGTCTCGAGGAACAAGAACAAACTTACATGCCACCCGAGATTAGGCAGAACATATGCAGGACTGGAAATGTGGTGAGGCTATTGTCTACTTTGGGTTTCAATGTAACGGTGGCTGTGATAATGGAGATGGTGAAGTTGAGTAGCTCGATGAATGTTGATATACATGGAGATGCTTGGAGCCGAGTTTTGTGTGTTGGTTGCTGAGAGAGAGGCCGAGCGTAGAAGTTTGTTGTCAAAGAAGAGGTGAAGCTATGGGGTTTTTGTTTGTTTTTCTATGTTATAAATTTTTATTGTCAATTGGAAAGTTGAATGTACTATATTAACAGTTAATTTTCAGAATCATTACATAGTTGCCCTTTTTTTTTTTTTTATTATTACAAGATTCTTCTGTTTATTGATCTTCCCTGTTATAAGTAAGATGGAATTTTCTTTTCTTTTCTTTTTTTTTCAAGGTGTAGGATGGATTATCTCGCTCCTTTTCCTTTCCTTTAATCTATTTGTAGTATGCTGTTTACAATACTTCGGCAAAATCCTGTCAAAATTGGCGCCATTGTTCCACAGGTGGAAAATGATTAGATATCGTGGTATATATTCAACTTTCAACATTTTTTTTTTAGTAAAAAGTTAATATTTAAACTTATATTAATATCAAATTTAATTTTAATTTTAATTTTCATTAGACATTCATTTTTGATAACGTGGGGGCCATTAATTGAAAAATATTTAATAATAGGGGTTTATAGGAATTTACACTGTTTTTCAGCAAATAGTTTGTCCACTTTTTGTTTTATATAAGTGATATAGAAATACATACAATAGTTGACTTCAGGGGGACGGGAATTGGGATTACCGATTATTAAACCTTGGTGGGTGGAAGGGATGCTATCATCTTGTTTTAATTCTCAATGGCGATTATCACCAAAATTTTGGGTATATATGTAGTTGTCAACATTATTGTATTTGTATACACCTTCTAAAGTCTCTTCGACAGTTTCTTTTTTTATCTTAATCTATACTATTATATATATTATTATTGTATTTGTATATACACTTTCTAAAAAGAGTTTCATCTCTATCTTATTTTATACTAATATATATATATAAAGTGAGGGTTTCTTCTCTATCTTAATATATACTATTATATAAATTATTATTGTATTTGTATACACCTTCTAAAAGTCTTTTCAAAGGTTTTTTCTCTATCTTAATTTATACTATTATATAAAGTTAAGACTAATTTCAATCGCCATAAAGTTGTATCAAATGATCCGAACTTTGAACATTTGACAAAATAATCTGCTTGAGAGATATTTTAGAAAGAAGACAAAAAATTATACAAAAATTTGATCGATGATCACATACTAATACTTCCTTCTCCTTTTATAATGGGGAAGTCTAATTCTAAACATTTCTCTTCGATAAATAACGTATAACAACATTGTGACAACAACGACAAAATTTTCTAAAGTAATTTACTATTCATTGACAAAGAAATAAAAATTATACGATGACTCTTTAAATTGTGTCCGCACAACTATTTACTGTCTTCTGCGAACTTCTTTAACATCTTTGTTTTATATTTTGGTTTGAACTAAATATATCTGAACAATACACGCGTAATGTGTACATGTGATTTAGTATATATACAATCCCAACCCAGATATGCAATAAAATAAGAGAGTAAAAACAATAATTAATTCCATCTTTATTATGTCACATCATGTTCATATTGTATATGAGAGAGAATCTCAAAAATAATGTAAACATAGTTAATTTGTGATATCATAACTAAAATGAAATAGACAACTCATCAAAAAAAAATAAAGTTTTTTCCTTATTAACCCTCTATAAAAATATTCTAAAATTTTAAAATAATTTTTAAGGATAAAAAATTATCACAAAAAAAATCATAGAAATATATCCCTAAATATCATATTAAAATAGTAGAATATTTTTATAAATCAACAATCACACCCCTTTTTGAACTCTCTCTCTCTTGCTCATTTCCCTTTTTGAACTCTATATGTTCTCTAATAGAACAACCGAACTAAAAAAGGGTGGTGCTAAATATGCATTCTTTATTTGGTTTTATTTTATCAGCGCATACACAACTAGTGAATAAACACATACTTGCTACATATAAGCCAATTCAGTATTGGGTACCACTTGCTCAACGCATATACAACGAGATTCATTTGTTACATACATATCAAAAAATAAAACCACATAAAGAGGTGATATGTAACCATTCGGACTCTCCCCTAAAATGGCTTGCCTAATTTAAATTTAGGTTCATTAATCCCACGTATATATCAAGGACCTTTCCATTACACTATTTTAGATTGTTACAATATCGGCTCTTGCTACACGACCCGCAATATATATACATCTCGTGGTAGTAGTCTTGAGTTCACTCTAATAACATATGTAATCACCCGAGTTCTCTCTCAAAATGGTTAGTCTATATTGTAATTTGAGTTTATTGTACCCATATATATACAAATGATATTACGATTAGAGCGTCCATAGCCATTATCGTAAATTTGTAAATTAGAGCATAAGGCTGTCCACATCAAATCCATCTTAACACAAAAACTTAGCTTCGTATGATAGTGAATGTATAAACTTATCATACGGTTAAATTTTACTTATATGGGAATACTTTACTTGTATGACACCAAAAGAGTAAAGGTGGCTCGTATCACACAACAAAAAAGAAAAAAGAAAAAAAGAAAGTGCGTAGCATGCTCATATAAGCTAGAGCTCGGCAATGGGTCAAGCCTACCCGGATGGGCCTTTTCAGGTAGGGCTTACGGGGTTTGGTCAGTCAACGAGCTAGGGCATGCCTAGGTTTTTAAGGTATACCTGTAGCTCGCCCATGGGCTTACTCTAATGGGTTATTTTTGGGCTGGGCCGGCCTTAAAGGGTTGGGCCAAATGGGTTTATTTTTTATTTTGTAAAATAAATGGTAAAAATATTAAAATATCATTGTTACACATTAAATCAAAATAAATTTTTTTTTATTTTTTTATTATAGAAATGTAAAGAATATCATGAATGGATATATGATCCAAATATATATTAATATTGTATCAATATAAATATGTACATTTTAACTGCCATATATTAAGTGCACTATGTTCATTTATTTTAGAACCTTAAAATTGTATTTAGTGATATTTTATATTATCTTTCGTTCATCAGTGTCACACTTTGAAATATTAAATATAAATGTGAAAGGTTTTTAACCATATCATATAAGTTATGAGTAAAATACTATATTTCAAAGAGCGCATGCCACGTGTCCATTATTTATTACATTTATGCGTTCTCAATTTCTTTATCTTCATAGCTTTTAAATTCTTATTTGTCTTTTGGATTGCCTATTCTATCCTTAATGTATTCGGTTAGTGGAAGAAATATATTTAAAACTACTAATTATATTATTTGTCATTATTTTTACCTCTTTTGATAAAAACACCCGATTCATAGGTTTAAAAAAAATTACCCTTCAAATGATCGAGTTCATAAGTTTAAATGAATGTAGGAGAGTTCTCTTCCACTAAACATGAAAAAAAATATTTTAAATAAATATATATATATATATATATATATGTATATAATACCTATCCATCTTCAAAGACAAGATGAACTTTTGTATATGTATAACTTAATTTTGAAAAATGAACATATTTTTTCTTATGATAATCCATAATAATATTTCATGTACTTCATTTTTTTACGATTATGCTATCGATATTAAAAATTAAAACGTTGCTCATTGCACACATAGTATATTTGTCTTGAATCATATTATGTTTAAGTTATACATATATAAATACATGGCTTAATTGATGAACTTTGGGTCAGGTTGTGTGCGGGCCTGAAAAGCCTTGGGCCGGGGTTAAAAATAAAATCTCAGCTCATGACTCAACCTTATTGGGCTCAGGCCACTCCAAAACCTGTTTACTGGTCAAATGGGCCAGATTGGGTCGGGATGAACTGGGCCGGGTTTCATGCTTTTGGGCCATTTGATGAGGTCTAGCATAAACTGATAGCCTACTCGTTTGACATTTTTTTTTTGGGAGGGAACATAGTTTACTCATTATTTGTTATGAGTCAAACGAATAAGTCTTATTTATATGACTAATTTTTATTTATATGACTAATCACATGTGGTCTAGTTTTAGCTCAAGCTTAAAGCTAAATTTACAAAATTATTATCTAATTAACCATTTTAGTTGTGAATGTTGTAAGCCAGTTAAATACTATTTAACCGCTGCCCGAAAAATTAAAAGGCGAACCGCAAGTCATTTTGTTGTGGCACTATATGTCTACCTGGAATAATAAATGACAGATTAATGGTGACCTGCCGCAATTTTGTTCCATTTCATTTCTCCCAATAGGGAGGGGAAGAGGAAGAGGAGGGGATGAATTGAATTTGGTGGCCAAGCTGTAAACTTGTCTTTTCCAACTGTTCAAGATTGCATTTGCCCCTCTGTCTCTTCCACTTGCCCTAAAACGCCATCTTCTTCTTCTTCTTGTACAATAGATACTTTTTTAATATACAACTTTATACAGCTTCTTAACTAAAAACCCCTCTTCCCAATGGGGGCTTCTTCATCAATCCCTCAGCAATCTCTCCACGAATTTTCTGTCAAGGTCAGTTTTTCCCCTCTCTTTCCCTCCCTTATATACACACACACACACACACTACATCTTCTATATAATAAGGGGACATGGCCTTTTGAATCTTGTACATTTGTATGTATAATGGATAAAGAATTGTGTGTCTGAAATTTAAGATAATTTTTTAAATAGTTGATAGTATGTTTGAGACGGTTACCACATAGTATATTGATATGGTGAGGAGGATATTCACCCACAAGGGAAGCTTTACTGCTGGATTCTCTAAATTCTAGGGTTTACGTTTGAATTGGGCAGGATTGCAAGAATCAGGATGTGGACCTCAGCATCTACAAAGGCAAAGTTCTCCTTATTGTCAATGTTGCTTCCAAATGGTTGGTCTCTTTTCCCTCTCCCTTTTCTCTTTTCTTTCATGATTCCTGTTTTTCTTTTTCCCTTGCTCTCAATTTCTGTTGTCTAAATAATCACTAATCATTCATGTACAACATATGGGTCTGACACAGTGGGTTTACTGATTCAAACTACACCCAGTTAACTGAGCTTTACAACAAATACAAGAACCAAGGTATGGTATGCTGGTTTTTACTACAGGAAACTTGAATTGACTTCTTATTAATTATGTTATTAATTAATATTGTTGAACTATAGAATTGCAAATTTCTTTTGGGTTTATAAGATAAATTAAAATTGGATACCTTATGTTAGGCTACTAGCTTATTCTATCCAAAGGCTGAACTGATTTTGAAAAAAAAAAAAAAGAGTCATAAATAATTTGTTAATGTTGTTATGCTATTAAGTAAAGATTATCAAATATAAAATTGTGAAGGTGTATCAGTGACTCTAAATCCTTAAATACGATGAATGCTTTACAACAACATGATAAAAGTTTATTTGAGTAAAAAGGAAAAGGCCGTGTGTTTCTTTTCTAAATTTAGTGAAAATGGGTAGCACGTTGATTATTTATCAATTGAAAAAAAGTAACACTGAAAATTTGGATCAAGGGACAAGAGGATATATTTGAAGGCCCAGGAAGGGTTTCAACGCTCAGTTTTGGAGAGAGTATAATATAGACAATATTGTTACCCCAAAATTCTGCTATATTGAGTTTTGGTGATGTGACTTAAACGTTACTGATTAGGCTTTAGTTATTTCATTATAAATTTCTGAGAGTTATATATGTACGTGTATCAATAAGCGCATGTAATTTGATTTGTGATATTAAGGTTTTGAGATCTTGGCGTTCCCATGCAATCAATTCATGAAGCAAGAACCTGGGAGCGGAGAGGAGGCCCAAGAATTTGCTTGTACAAGATACAAGGCTGAATATCCTATCTTCCAAAAGGTAATTAATTAGTGTTATATGATTACTTAGGTTGGTGTTGAACTTATCAAGTGGTTCCGTTTTGGAAAAAATATACTATTGCTCAAGTCTATAACTATGTTTAATCTGAAAAGGTGGTCTGAGTGAAAGTTATTGTCATATGGTTCTCAAGAATCTTTTTATACTATTGCTCAAGTCTATTCCTTTGCGTTGAACTTGTCATATGGCTATCAAGAATCTGTTTATACATGAAAGTTATTTTCATTATTGGAACTGAATTCCCCTCTTCTCAAGGAAAATCAGCGATTAACTACCCATTTTCCTTGTACAATCGCTGTGTTATTATCAGAAGCATCATTGAGTCTTTGTATTAAGTTTTGCAGAACTGATAGTCTTATACCAAGTTATATATTATTGCTTGCACACGTTTATGGAAAATTTCCTTAACGCTTCTATTTGCCAGGTTGACACATTTTTTGTTCAATTATATGATCTGGTCTACTGTTTATTGTTTAGGTACGTGTCAATGGCCCAAAAACAGAACCTGTTTACCAATTCCTCAAAGCAAGTAAAGGTGGATTTCTCGGTTCTAGCATCAAGTGGAATTTCACCAAGTTTCTAATTGATAAAGAAGGTTGGGTCATTGGCCGTTATGGTCCAACTACCACCCCACTAGCCATTGAGGTAATCCATCTCTCTCTCTCTCTCTCTCTCTCACACACACACACACGCACACGCACATGTGAGCCATTCATTTTCTTGTGGATCTGGAATTATGTTTCACAGTGTAATTCACACCTTGCTCTTTTGCATGTTCTTTTGCAGAAGTCTATCAAGAAAGCATTGGGATAAGAGTGAGATATTAGTAGTAGATGAGTTAATACTTTTGAGGACATTATGGAGTTCCACAAAGAAAGTTTGGATGATGATCCATTTGGTTAATGATTATGTGTTTTATCCTGTTTCTGGTCCTTGTCTTATTTGGTTGTTATTGATAAATTATATTGTACATTGCAACTGTGTATGCACTCGGCTGAAGTCTGTATAAAATCCTAATTTAGCAGTTTAATGCAAGTGTATGCTGTTTGTGTGTATTTGTGGTGTTATTGTTCTTAGTCTTCTCCTCCAGTTCTTCCTCCGTTTTTTGGTGCCTGCACATTGAAGGTTTTTGATATGTATTTCCATTTATTCCGCATCCCATCTTTGTTGTCGATAAAATCTTTGAGACACCCCCTGTTCTATCTCTCACACACACATGCTGCACGCGTGCCAACATATACATGCTTAGCAGTCCTCACTCAACAATCATCATGGATATGAATGGGGCGAATTCAACCGTCTGTAGGGACACAATGCATGCCTTCCATCGAAATTTGGCTCACATTAGCTAACCACTCCCACATTATATGGTTAAATTCCCCCCCCCCCTCTCTCTCTCTATATATATATATATTTATATGCAGTCCTAACTCATCATCGTCAATCATCATGCCACATGTATGGTGCAAACTCATCCGTCTGTGGGGACACAACGCATCTCCTGCATCAAATTTTGGGTGACAAATACCTGCCCAGCCCTCACATTGTATGATCTCAAAAACCTTATCTTAAATTATTCCTCATTAATTGAGGCAAACCTTATCTAAATTATTCCTAATAATTGAGGCAAAAGTCAGACCTCTCTATGCCATTTCGAACTACAACAATGGGGCCTCACTTAGCATGTGCAATGGACCCTCCCAAAGCCTCAACGATGACCGAAAAGGACACATGTCGTCCTCTCGCGCTACATGATCCTAAAAGGGTGACCTTATGTGTCCACTACTGTTGCCAGGAAAAAGACTCAAGAGGAAATTGGTTTGGAAGCTATGGTGCATGTAATTCGCTCAAACTGGTTTGTTGCATTGGCAAAGATAAGCGGCCAGCATGTGGGATTGGCTAGGGTCATCGTCTTGTTGAACCGTGATCCATGTGATAATGGTGCTATTTGTGTTATATCATAGCTGTATACGATGTGAAGGTGACATATATAAGAATGTGTGACTCAAAATACGGGTGACGCGTTCTTTTACAGGACATAATACGAAAAATTGCCGGGTCAACTCCCATCTAATTTAGTCCCATTACAACCATGTGACTCAACATTATCAGTACCGCAAGGTCCACCTTTAATTTATATATATACTTCAACAACTTGCAATTGGTGTTTGTACATACTAGCTTCTCATAATATTTTAGTATATCACCACTTCATGTAAGACTATTTTTTTTTCTGTCTCATGTTCCTTCTTTGTTCATATTACACCAAACATACCATTTACTAACTAACAAGAATGTTTGTTCTTTGCACCATGATCAAATATTTACGAATTAAACAAACATATCTTCAAGAAAACTTGTTTGTTGTTTGGGTAACTAGCAATGTGAGACAGTGATGACCCTAATAGGGAGGGGTTGACGACATGTCATTTTCACATAAGGGTAGGCTAGGGGAAGGGGGAACAAATGGACCCAACAAGGGGCCAATATTTGTCACTCACCACATATTTCTTCTCACATATCTTCATTTCTTCTCTGTATATATAAAATGCCCAATTCTCCCAAAGTAACCATTCATTCACAAAATCAAATTCATCAAAGTCCTTAGTTCTATTTTTGCAGAAAAAAAAATATGGGTAAGTTCATCTCCTTGAGAAGCGTGAAGGTCCAATCGTTGCGTCGGTGTTCGAAGCAAATACGAGAGCAAAGGGGACGACTTATATCGTGTGGAGGTGTACAGTGCTTCTCCTCTGCTGGCATGATTGATGACGTACTAGAGAATGAAGTCGATGGTTTGTGATTGAGGTGCAGCATGTGAAAGTATAGGAGTTGAGTATATATAATAGTTAGCACTTCAAGCTGAGAGATGTTTGTATAGTTCTGAGAAATTGTCACTGACTCAAATATATATTTGT